>JANZXP010000007.1:17702265-17722650 GCA_027576715.1 Erythroxylum flavicans | reverse complement strand
TATATTATTAATCATATAAATTTAAAATTATAAATAATAAAATATTAAATTAAAATAAGAAAAATATAAATAAAATAGTGAACAAAATATTTCATAAAAAATATATTATTAGTCATATAAATTCAAACATGTGACTTGCTTTCTATTAGTTTAGGGTATAATGGAAAATAATAATTATCATAAGATTATTACTAAAAAGAAGAATTTTTATCACAGAATCACTTTCTTACCGTAACTCTCTTTCTACTTATCGATTTCTACGGTAGCACCGTACTTTCCTTCAATCTCCGGTTGTTCGCTCGTAGACCCAAATATATGATTGCGTTCAAAAATTGCGGTAAATAAAAATTTATTCCTACCACACTGCAGATTCAAACGCAACATTGATATGACAAAAGTTGTAATATAATTTCGTACTATAAAAATTTAGATTTTTGCACCCACAATAGCGATTCCATAAATAGTTGAGCTTGACAGATATCGATAGTGTGGGAGCTTCCAGTCAAACCGATTTTTGTGTTAGAATGTTAGCTGTGTTGAAAAATCTGAAGTGAACAATGTGTGCGTGCCTGCGGCTGAGTCATCAAATGTAGCGCGCGCGAGTACCAACTCAGAATGCAAACTATCAAGAGATGAGGCAGGTAGGCTGTAGGTGTAATTATACATACAATACATAGTTTTTTCTCTTTTATTGTAAATTAATGAAAAGGATTTCCACTATTTGTCATTATTGAATAAAAGATTTGCCAGCCTAAGGAATAAAACAATTGATGAAGGTTCAAATTGAAGAATTAATAAAGATTTTCTCTAATATCATTTTTACTGCTACATTAAAAATTACTAGTTCAAACCAAAATGTTAATTATTAATGACTTAAAAACACATTTTTAATCTTTACTATGAGTATGATTTAGGTTTATTCTTTTTAGAATGAAAATATACATTCCTATTTTATGATTTAAGAAAAAAACTTCTAATCTTTAAAATTTTCAAAAAAATTCTCTATTATTTTTAATTCGTAAAAAGGAATTTGGTTAAAATTATAACGAAACATACATATGGTATAAATATCATATATAAATTAATCAAATATCAATGACATAGTAACCCAAGTTAACTTTGAAACTTAATTTAGATCAATTAAACCTGATTTAAATTAATAATTATAAGAAATTATTAATTTTAGTTATATTTAATTAACTCAGTTCAAGTTTATTAGTTGAGCTGAATCATATATAAGTAACATTTGATGTTTATGTCTTTATAAAATCATGCATGTAAACCATGCACCTTGTCTCCTAGACCACATAGATATAGAGGGAGAACATGTTCTTCTACCTTTTAGGATGGTAAACATCTTCTTTATTTGGAACCTTAAGATAGGCCTATAATTATTGAAGTTGTACACAATTTCTTGTTCGATCTAGATTAAGAGGATATAATATTATTGTTATGGAAATATTGTCTATAGGGATATTAGTTTAAGAACGTGCTTATATATGATGTATATAGTTTAGGCTTTCAGAATCTGTTTGATACAATACCTCGAGTATCGAATGCTACTAGTTTGCAATACTTTTGCTACCTTATACACAGCCACGTGTATTACGTTTTCATCCTGCATCTCTGTCAATGACTAAAGCAATTTAGCTATTAGACAGCATTTATGAAAAAAGAAATTAAATGAAAGATCATTTAAATATTATTTATAAAAGACTTAACCAATATTCCATGTATATAGTTATAAACTATTCAAAGCTGATCAAATTGCTAAGAAGCATGCATGAATCACTCCTTATTCATCATGTTCATAACTTTGGGGTTCAAACCTATAATGTATTTTCAAGGATCCGAGAAAAAGAGATAGCTGTCAAAAATCAAAATTAAAGTTTTAGATTGTGGAACATGGTAATATTTGCAATAATTTCTTCTAATAGATAATTTATAACTTAATTATCTACCAAAAATGTTTATTTATATGTTGGCAAGTTGCACCAACTTCATAATTACTAAATTAAACAATAATAGATATCCATTCTTGGACTGCCTTAGTTGCTAATTAAGAGAGGACCAAAGACGGAAATAGTAAATATAGCACTTGAATATGTAAAATAAGCACCATATAAACATGTTTGAAGGAACAACAGTTATGATTTACAATCATATAATATTAAAATTTTGACAAGATATGATACAGGAAATCAACGAAATAATTAATAAAGATATATTTGAATTTTAATGCTAAAATTCTTGTTATCATTATTTATTAATTTCGAGGATATAAAACCACAATAAATGTGTCCAACCAAGGATTTAACAACTCTATAATCATGTCAATTAGTGATAGTATCTTGTTAAGCCCTATATATAGAATACATTATTGGGGTGTAAGAACAATAACAAGCAAGAAATTGTTGCACTGACTTGTTTTCTTAATCAGTCACGCTATGACTAGAAAGAAGGTGAGACTTGCTTACATCACAAACGACTCTGCAAGAAAAGCAACTTTCAAGAAAAGGAAGAAGGGTCTGATGAAAAAGGTAAGCGAATTGAGTACCCTTTGTGATGTTGATGCATGTGCTATCATTTATAGTCCCTACGAATCTCAACCTGAGGTTTGGCCCTCGACTGTTGGGATTCAACGTGTACTTTCACGATTCAAGCAAATGCCTGAAATGGAACAAAGCAAGAAGATGGTGAATCAAGAGAGTTTCCTTAGGCACAGGATTGCCAAAGCCAACGAGCAGCTTAAGAAACAGCGAAAGGACAATCGAGAAAAGGAGGTGACACAAATCATGTATCAAAGCTTGACTGGAAACAGATTGCAACACTTGAACCTGATGGACTTGAATGATCTTGGATGGCTCATAGACCAAAACCTGAAGGAGATTCACAAAAGAATTGAGAAGCTTAATGAGGAAGGGTCAAATAATTCTCAACTTGTGGCACAGGCAACATCTGTGGTCGAGACGGTGGCTACAAGACAGCATGGTGGAGTGCATGCCAGAGAACAGATTCAGAGGCCGGATTTTGATGCTAATATGGAGAACATGCAGAGGCAGCAATGGCTCATGGATTTGATGAACCCTCAAGAACCTACGGCTTTTGGTGGGGATGATATGATGCTGCCTTTTGGTGATAACAACCATAATGCCCTTTGGTCTAATGCATTTTTCCCTTGAGTTGAATCCTTTAAATGCAAACTATATACATACACATCTGATCATCATTCATAAATCTGTTGTGTGGCTTCTTACCAGTTAGGGCTTGCTACAGACTACAGTTGTGTATGTCTACTGGATTGCCGAGTTCATATCCAAAAAAAAGAAACTCATAAGTGATTTAATACATTTGATCCTTCTATTAAGTAATTTATTGTACAGACCTAGAGGTTTATTTTTTATCAATTTATATGAAGATACAAAGTTTTGACGTCTGCAAATGAATATTAATTGTGATATAAGCTGCAAGAAGAAAATGGATGAAAATAAGTAATCGCTTGTATACAGTTTAAACGTTTAGCCAACATATGTACAGAGCGCTATTGTGTTCTTGATACGGAAATAACTTGGAAGACCGAAGCCATGTACCCCTCCACTGCCCTTTTGTTCGGTGTAATTGGGCACAAGTTAGCCAGTGGCGGAATTTCTCAATCATAATAAGATGCAGGACTACAATTCAAATCTTATGTGGCTTATTTGCAAATCTGGCAACGATTTAATTTTCAGAGACATCCATACTCTTACTAGTTGGTGTTCCATGTTTGATTGTTTCATTGTCTCTCTTCTCTGGACAAAGGCTTCTCAACCTTTGTTGGTCATCATGTGCTCTCTTCAATCTGTTACTTCACCCTCTTTAGGACATTGTCAAAAGTTTTAGATCTCTTTTGGCAAAATTTTGGTCTTCGGCAATGTCATCATTGGCATATTGATTCGATATTAACTATTTTAACACTTGCCCCTTTTTGGGTGAAATTCTGCATCTCCTGGAGCTGCCCCGTCTCTTTTCTTTTTTTCTGCAGCTCTGTTTTGCAGATTTGCCTCTTTGGAAGTGTTTCCAGATCTGCAAAATCTATTATTTACATCAACGAAAACCAAAATGAGTATACATTTAGTTACATTTAACTGCAAATGGAAACAGATTTCAATTTATCTAATCCACAAAAGTTAGAGACTTAGTAAAATGCCATGAAAAGTCGACAAAATCAAATATACAATAACAAATATATAGTTAACCTTCAAGCACATGATTTCTGATCAAATCGAACCCAAACCATTTCTGCTGGAACTTGAAACACTTGCATAAGCTCCCACTCGTCCTCGGTACTCCGGCTCATCAGTTGGCAACTCAAACCTGCAAATAGAACACCAATTCCTCGAAACCAACCACTGTATAACGCAATCGTCCTGATATCCATGCCCACAACTCAATTTCGTATATGTATAATCACACAAAGAAGCACATAATGGGGGGTGACTTAATAGGTAAGTCACGAACGTTGAAATGGAAACCCTTGGACCATGGAGGAGAGAGAATCGGACTGAGCAGACGAGAGTCCCCTTTCTTGTTGGCTTGGTTAAATTAATTTAGGTTTTATAATTTCTAAGGATTGGTAATTTTTAGCAATTTTATTAATATTGTACTGACTGCAATATTGAATTAGCATCGATAAATATTGAGTATCATTTCAAGTAAATCATTTAAATTTATGAAATATTTTTTAATTTTTTAAAAATTTTAAAATAATCTATTAGTATATTGTATTGTATATTTTATAATTTTACCTTAATTATATCTCCAAAATTCAAAATAATAAAATTTTAAAATAACTAAATTTTGTTTATTTAATTAACATTAATTTTAAAATATTTCACATATAAATAATAACTACAATTAATATGAAAAAAGATCATTTAATTATCATACAAATATGAAATGAAGAACAATACAATATTTAAAATATTACAATTTTATCATATAATAAATAATTATTATATCAAAACATCAAATAAAAAGAACAATAAACATCTTTTATCTCTCTAACAATTATAATTTACAATAAGAGTTCATAATAAGGAAACAACCAAATAGAAGTAAAACTTGAAACAAAAATGTTTACAATTGCACTGTATATATAAAATTTAATATATACATCAAATATAAGAAAAATTAAAAGAAGAGGAGAAATAAAAACTTGGAACCTCATTCAATCGTCTAGGGGATACCCGCTATAACTACATTAACCTTAATTCTCATTTGGTACAAAATTCTTATCATTAAGAGAAGCCTTATAATCATCATCATCATCATCATTTAAATTCATTGCACCAAATGACATGTCACTATTTTCCCATCTAAAATTATCTTCCAAGTCACTCACATCCCTCAAACCCGCTTCCTTAGAAACCCAATCTTTCAAAAGATCGATATTAAATGCAAATTGAATCTACTGAACTACTTATTCTATTAAGAGTCCTAGTAAACAATAAAATTTAAACATTAAAAAATTATAAGAAATTACATCTAACTTAATAATGTTAATAACATACCATTCCCGAAGCTTTAAATTATATCGAACAAAGACCAAGTCATTCAATCTCTTGTACTCCAATTTATTCCTTTTCTTGAAATGAATGAATTTAAATGTGCTATAGTTCCTTTCACGGCCTGTTGCACTCACATATTGACTTAGAATTCAAATTGCAAATCTTTGCAATTCTGGAAGACCACTTCCGAATTGGTCCTACCAAGAAATTGTAAGTCGTAAGGCAACAAAAGTAGCGTTATAAACAAAATAAAGAGATAATTAATTTTCAACAAGTAAAAAAAGTGAAAAAAATACTTTGATTAAGTTTGCTTTTTGTCGAACAGAAATTGGCACCCCAAAATTCCCAGAAGACTGCCTATAAAGTTCCATTTGTGAGATTAGAAGATCTTGCATAATCTCATGGGCAACAATTATTGTAATAGTTAATAGCATTCTCCTATTAATTTTAGCTTTCTTTGTAAAACTTGATCTAAAATAGAATCTAGGATTCAAAAATGCCCCAGTTGCAAACAACGGAGAGTAAAGTTGTCTTTCTCATCTGCCATTGATGATTGCAAGATAAGGTGTGTACAAAGATGACCTATTTTTCAAATTGGCCTTAGTTTCTTCCTTCGCCCTCTCCATGATATAAAAAAAATAACTAATTGATGCCTTTTCATTATTATCATCCAAACGAAGCACTCTCACCAAAGGCTCACAAATTCGGATGACAAATTGACATTAAAACCAAAATTCAGTATCTTTAAGATAATTGTGGAAACCTTCAATCCAGCATTAGACCTAGCATGCTAAGATGCAACTCACTTATCACTTGTAAACATTTGTCTTAACTCTTTTTTTCATCATAATCAAACACTAAAGTGATAAGAAATTTGATGCAAATCTTGTAATAACAGGATGACACAAATTTTTACTATTGATAAAATCCTTTCTCATTAAATTCAAGAACAATACACGATTATAGATGAACTTGGTCATCTTTTTGGCTTTTAGCACAGTCTCATCAATAATAGGAAAATACTCAGCATCTCCTATATTTTTCAGCATTAAGTCAATGCAATGTATAGCACAAGAAGTCCAAAAAAAAGAATTATACTTGTTTTATAATCTTCTTCCCGCTGCTTTATAAGCGGAATCATTTTCAGTAATGAATTGAACAATATTTCTGGCCCTAATTCATTCACAACTTCATCAAAATTTTCAAATAAACTATAAATATTTTTAATAAGGCAAGATGCATCAATAGACTTCAAAAACATTGCGTGCTTTGCAGAATATACTAAAAAATTAATAATAAGCTCATGTCCCCTATTTGTCCAACCATTACACATGGTTAAATACCCATAAGTAATCCAATTCATTCTTTTTTCTTCCATATAACTTTTAATTTCATAAATTGAGCAACTCAAAAGTTTACTTCTGTAGTCATTAATAGAAGGAGCTTTGTATCCCAGATCGTAATAGGTTATAGCATCGACCATAGCTTAATAATAATAAGTTTGGGAAGCATTGAATGTTACACCTGAATTATACCACCATTTAGTCATTGCCATATCTACATTGTGAGTCACTTCTCTTAATTGCATGACACTACTAATTGAAGGCTGAATTTCAGGAGTTGTTCATGGTGCAAAAAAATTCGATAACTACCTTCTTATTTTCCTAACGTCAGGTTCAGATGCAACATTCACTTCTTGCTGAGAAGGAACACTACCATCTTCAATATTTCCACTATTATCATGAATATTAGCAAACGATTTTCCACTACCAATTTCATAATTCAATCTCTCCCTTTTATCATTATTGTGTTGATATTCTTCAAGTAAAGTTTTCATTTATCACTTCACTTCATGACTCACTTTTTTACAAGGTTCCATTTTAACCCCAACTAAATGCTTCTTTAATAGGGTGATTCCTCCACCTTTCAAATGCTTGTTACAAAACAAGCAAATAGGATGGTTCTTCATATCAGAGACCAATGCAGCACAAGCCCAAGCTAGATCATTGAATGTTCCTGAAGCGGTTGAATGATCAAGAGTACTTAAACTTCCTTCCATTTAGCTATAAAAATAAATGAAGAGAAATATCAAAATAAAAACACATAATTTCATTATCAATTACTATCACAAAATATATATTACTTAACTTAAGAGTCCAAACTAACACAATTACACAATGCACATGTCCATCTTATAATATAACTCATTTTGTATGATTATATGGTACACAATCCAATTTTATCCAACATAGTTCATCAATAAGTCAAAAACTAACAATTCAAGACACAATTACATAATAAACATATACATTTTATATAATATAACTCATTTTGTATTATTACTTTATACACAATTCAATTCCATCCAACACAATTCACCTTAAGTCAAAAATCATCAATTCAAGTATTCAACAAACATAATAACACAATACAGTAAATAATCATCAACTTGAATATGGTCGAAGACAAATATAAAAAATTACATGGATGAAGTGAGTTGAACTTAATAAATAAAGAAATTTTTTACTACATGATTTATGACTTAAATATGACATTAGTCATTCAGTCTTTTTAACCTAAATGAGTTTGGCCATTCACTTAACAAATATTTTAAGTATTGAAGACTAAAAAATGCCAACTTATGTCTAGCGAAAAAATTTTCTTCCCTTTGTCCAATTTACAAAACAAAGTCTAACTTTAAATTCTTATTAAGATATCAGAGAAATACTTTGTCATTGTTTAAGATTAAACTCTCAAACATTTAACTAATTCATTTTAATTTGATTCAATCCACAATAATAAGTATCATCAATGGTAAGTCTTTTTATGGATGATAATTTAATGTATTAAGTAAAAAGTAAACAAAACTTTATAAATTTAAAAAATTTTATAAAAATTTGATTAGAATTTAAAATATATTAAATTCACATTTAATTTAATTTAATTTAATTAATAACAAGTACATAATTATTTAATATTGTTTGATCAACAGTTTAAAAAACATCATTATGCTAAATTTGAATAATATCTTGTAAAATATAAATATATACAAACAATCACAACTTTCAAGTTTCAAACCTAAATTTTTTAATCCATTTATTTTCTTCATAAATTGACAATGCCCAAATTACATTCAAATTGAACCAACTTAAATAAATATTTCTAACTTTCAAACTCAAATTTCTCAAATTTCAACTCACATAAACAATTCCAACAATTACAATTTTCAAACCATTCACAAATTCCATATTACACAACATGACCAAAACACCAAGCAAATTCAGGAGCAGGAAAAAAGCAATTCAAAACACACCCAAAAAAAAACATAATTACAATTTGGGTCAGTGGGTCGAGTCAGTTTAGTGGTCGGGTCCAGTAAGAAAAACAAATCTAAAAATTTTGGTTTCAACTTCAAGCGAGCAGCGGCCAGTGATGGTGGAGGAGACCAAGGGCCAGGCCAGGCGCAAAGGGAGAGCAGTAGGTGGAGGAGGCGCGGTGCGGAGGCTAGACCAACGGGCGCGGCGGAGAGTAGGTGTCACAGTGGTGGTCAGAGGAAGAGTGAGGATAGACGACGACGGCAGTGGGAGTTCAGAGGAGAACTGAGAATATTGAGAGGAGAGAGAAAAAATTTTGAGATTTTGTAAGGGAGAAAGAGTCTACTGATGGGTAGGAATTTTTGTTAATTTTTTTGCAATTTAATCCCTGAAATGGTCAAAATTTACAGTAACAATTGATATTTAGCCGGTATTTTATGAAACTTTCGGTAGTGACCGATACCCAAGCTCATTATTGAAGAAAGATATTTCGTACTATTTTTTTGGTTAGTACGGACAAATTTTACAATATTGATTTTTATTTTTTAAAGTATTATTTCAGGAAAAAAGTTCAAATTAATTCTTTAATTTTTCCTCTAGATATTAGGTTCTGAACTTTCCATTTTATCAAATTACCTTCAAAATTTTTAAAAGTTTATGTTAAGACCATTTTTTGGAGAAATAATTTATGCTCTACTAATTATTCTTGTGGTTTGAATTCATTCTAAGTAAAAAAAATAAAGGTCATTTCCTAATTTTTATTATAAAAAATGGAAGTAACTAAAGAAAATATTGATCTATGGAAATACGAAATTTATTCACAAAATCCAACACTAAAATTTATATTAAATCAAGAGGTTAAAGAAAGAAATAAGGTTTTTTTGTAATAAAACTCCCTGTTACCTATCAACTTAGTTTCTTAAGTTCTTTACTTCATCAATTTTCTCTGACACGGGAATTGATTTTCTTTTATTTTTCTTTATGTTTGATATTTGGTCTTTTTTGTTGTTCATGGTTATTTATCTATGTGATGTTGGGTTATGTGCATTTTGTTAGCTAAGTATTTATTTCCTTTAACTCTCACTATCTTCGTCTTTCTGTCTCTCCACCTTCTACCTTCCTTAGTTAAGAAAGGTTAAGTGAATATGAGACACTTAAAAGTTTTTTTTGATTTCCTTTTTTATCAAAATTGCAATCATTTCTAGATATGTGAGTAAGATACATTGATTATTCAAATTCCCCTAAAGTACTCTTTAACATAGTATGAGATACATAATCACCAATGAGATATACAATCACCTACTTGTGTTTAATGGATTTCTTGTAGGATTCGAGGAAAGAATAAATGAAGAATCTACTTTTGATCTGCAAATTGATAGTTGCAGCTTTGACATTAGTAACAATCATAAAAACAAATAGCGATGTTTAGTATTTGATTGGTATAGGTTTTTTTTAAGCATAGTAGAAAATGAAATTTTCAAATCAATATGACATAATCATGGCCAAAAGTAATATAATGAGAAGATTTTTTGTCGATGTGGAAGTTGAAACCCTTTGGTGACTTTTTAGACTAAGGATAATCCCCAAAGAAAATTTTTTGTGTATTGTAATTATTAGGTAAGTAAGTTAGTAATTATAAATTACTTTATATTAGAAATTAAATGATATTTGTTAACACATTGTTATACGAAGGATATGTAATTTTTTAAATCAGTGGGTGTAAAATTTGGCGAAAGGACAAAATCTATTATAAGTAAATTTACAGTTAAAAAAAGGTTGAAGTTTGTCCATGGATTACATACATGAGCTACTATATAGTAAATTGACAAGTGAAAGTAACACTTAAATATACGATATCTGAACGAAGAAGATTACAAAGAGTGATATTTATTATATACTAGATATTATAATATTTGTAACTATATTTGAAACGTTATTTATTGAAAGGTTGAAGGATATGAACTTCGTCAACTTTGGTGTCGTACCATGGTAATTATTTAGGAATGTTCTATTAGATTTAAGACTATTTGTGAGTGGTGTTGATAATTATACTATCAGCTTACATGATATTGTTTGTAAATATTTTTATATTCAGTTGGTAGCGACTAATATCCTCCTTAATGCATTTTTTCTTAACTTATTAGAGTAGAAGCATTGGTCTATAAAGGATACTCCCAAATATTATTAAGAACATGTAATGGAATGCATAAACTAGCATTAAAAGTATGTCTTTTATAAGTTTAACAAGTTTCTCACCTTAAAACAACATAAACCACATCTTTCCTTAATTAGGGCCAAAAATACTTCTTGCAAAACTCCTCAAGAATTTTATGTCTACCATTATGACTAGCTAATCCTCTTCAATGCAAATCCTTAATTACCTTATATCTTAAAGAAATATGTGGAAGGCAAAGCTAAGTACACTTCATAAAGGACCGATCATAAACGTAATAATCCTAATGTGATTCATTAACTAAACATATTTATCATGCATCCTTAAAGTCAACATCATCTATATATAATTCTTTTAAATGATCAAAGCCATCAATTTTTGTATTAAGGTCTTAATCTTAGCCACCCTTCTATTTAATTCATCAGCTATCACATTACATTTCCTTGCCTCGTAAATAAGTTTGTAAGGAAATTTATCAACAAAGTTGACCATTTAGCAAGAATTTTAGTTCGCAATTATTTTTGACTACCTAAATATTTCAAGGCTTAATGATTAATGTAGAGAACAAATTCCTTCCTAACTAAATAATGTTCTAACATTTTCAACATCCTCACATTAGCATATAATTCTTTATCATAAGTAGCTGATTTTTGTCTAGCATCACTCAAATTTTTGTTAAAGTAAGCTATTGACCTCTTTTCTTAGGATAAAACAAACTTAATCCTAACTCTATTAGCATCACACCCCACCTCAAATAATTTGTCAGAATTAGGTAAGACTAAAATAGGACCTGTATATAATTTTCCTCCTCCCATTTAAATTTACACTTTTTTAAGAACTCAATTATAAGAGTTACGTTGTCATTAAAGTTTTTGATAAACCTCCTATGAATGTTACTAACCTACGAAAACTTCTCACATCCCTAATAATCTTATGTATAGGCCATTTCCTAATAGGTTTTTTTTTCTCTTCATCCACCATAACACCATTTTTTCTCACAATATACTTAAGAAATAATAAATTTTCAGTCATAAATATGTACCTTTTCAAATTCACATACATTTTTTAAATAATTAACATACAATTTATTAGCCCTTAATGTCTAAAAATACCTTTCTAAGATGCTTAACATACTCGTCAACAAATTTGCTTTTGATAAGGATCTCATCAAAATAAATCACAACAAATTTACTTATGAAATGTTGAAGCACTTAGTTCATAAAGCACATGAAGCTACGTGGTGCATTGTTCAACCCAAATCATATAACCATTCATATAATCCATCACTTGTTTTGAATATAGTTTTCCATTCATCCCTAATCCTTATCCTTATTTGGTGATAACTACTTCTAAGGTCAATTTTGGAGAAAATAAGTACTTCACTCAATTAATCCAACATACCACCTAACCTTAGGATAGGAAACTTGTACCTAATAGTAATTTTATTGACACATATCCCACAACTATCATCTTTCTTTGGTGTAAGTAAAATAGAAACAACACATTGACCGATGCTTTGCCTAATATAACCCTTCTTAATTATTTCTTTTACCTTCTTTGTTAATATTTCATTTTCTTTAGGAATCATGAAGTAGTGAGGCAAGTTAGGTAAACTAGCTCTAGGGATAAGTTTAATATGGTATTAGGTATCATGCATAGGAGGCAATTTATTGGGTAAATCATCAGGAACTACATCCCTAAACTCCTCTAAATTGGTTGGATTTTTAACGAAATTCCATCTTTCTTATTTTCACTTAGCTATTCCCTTTATTATCACTAATAAAATTTTCTTTATTATCTTATACTTGTAATAAAGGGTTTTTACTCTCTCTCTTGTGTTTCACACTCTTTCTTTATCTATAGGTACACAGATATATTTCACCCAATCATTCATAAATTGGTAAGTATTTTTCCTACCAAATGCATTGCATTCATATCATATGCCATGGCTTATCCAAAAGTGTTTGGCATACATCTATATCAATAACATCATAATAATGCTCATCACAATATTTACCAATTGAGAATGGTACCTTACAATGTTCATTAACAAAGATTTCTCCAACCTCCTTGATCCATCTCTATAAGGTTTTAGATGTGGTTCAATAGCCAACTTCGATTTCTTTACCATTGCCTTATAATATTTTATTTACTGCCTCCATCAATAATTGCGTCATATAAGTTCCCTTATACCATACACCTTTGTTCGAAAAAGTTTATATCTTTATAAATCATCTTGCATCTTGTAGGATTATCATCAACATTCTAATCACTCTTACAAAAGCATCATCATACTCTTCCTCTTATTTCTCTTAATCATCTCCTTCAGGTGCACATATTTCCTCCTCATCATCATCATATTGCTCCACTATATTTATCGCTTTTCTCTTTGTGCATTCATCAGATTTATGTCCTGTTTTATTGCATCTATACTGCTTTAAAAAGGTGGTTTGGCATAAGGATTTATGGATTTAAATATCCTTAAAGCTACCTTGATTGAATTTCCACTGTTAGTGTTACTTTTTCAACCATTAACATTTGTAAGGGCTATATTCACAACCTCATTTCCTTTTTCAATGAATATCTTTTCATTCCTATACTGCTTAAACTCTCTTGACTCCTTATTTAGCATATATTATACCTTCATAACTAAATTTTTTGCATCTTAAACTATTAGCACCATCTAGATCCCAATCTTATCCGGTATACTTTGTTTCAATCCTTAAGTAGCTTGAAGCTAGTTGAGGTTAGATTTCACACAATTTATTGTAGCTTGCCAACCTTAAAATCTCTACGGTATATTGATAAACTCTCCTTTTTCTTTGGCGATATTATTGATAAGTATCAAAGATATATTATTCATAATTTATCAGTGGAAATCTCTCCTCAATAATTATTTCATCCTCATCTATAAATAAACAAGAATTCTACCCTCTCTTCTCCTGGTCTCCTTTAACTAATCATACAATACTAATGCTCCCTTTTTTAATTTATAAGCTACCAACTTGAATTTTTCTCTTTAAGATTTTCAGTGTAGTTAAAGACGTGTTCTAACTTTAATAACCAATCAAAAAATACATCTATATTTAAATCACCAATAAAGGATAAGATATCTACCTTTAGTTTGTACTTATATTCTCCTCTACCACATCATTGATGAGCAACTTCTTTGTCATTACTAGAACTATTATTATAATTCCATAATGCAGTATTTTGAATTTGCGGATGTCTTACATTGCCCTTACCATCTTCCCTATCAAATTGATCCCTAATTCTTATTATTAGCTCTTTGTAACAATGCTTACTACTAATCCCTTATCTCTGCCAGCTACTATTCTATTTTGCAGTTTGACTCCCTCTGTTCTTCAATTACTCTCCAAACTTTAGGCAACCCATAAACTTCATCGTTGGTGTTATAGGCCATTATCAGAGAAAAAGTTTTAGATTTTTAAATTTCTAATACCACTTAATGCAACATGGAAGCAACCTATTCTAATCCCATAATAAAAAACACACCAAATCTAATCCAATATTTGAAGACAACCTTAAAAGAGGTCAAATTTATTAATATAAACAATGAAAACAAAAAAAATTAATAAGTTTTGCCATCTTACAACTATTTATAATGAAAAATAACAACCTAACATAGAATTTGTTATAAATAAAGCTCTAAAATATGAAGTTTATTTGAAATAGAACTATAAAGTATGAAGTTTATTTGAAATAGAATTGTGGTGGTCATAAGCATGAATCCTTAATTATTTTTAACCTAGATTGATGTGTTATGATGCCTCATCAAAACCCGTTGTGTTTAACCATACCTCATTCCATTCAAGTTCTTATCTTGTTAAAGGAAAAGTAATTATATTCTAAATATATTTATACTCAAATTTTGTAAATATTTCAATTTTTTGCTTGAAGAAGGCAACATGCTCATCTAGAAAAAACTTGATAAATCTTTTATCAATCCAGCCTAGTTAAATTGTTTTCCCTAATATTATGTTCATTTTGGTGAGAATTTGTTGTTTAATCACTCGTATATGCTTATACAAAATCTGGAAGAATCAAGGAAAGGTGGAGCTCCATTCGTATTTTCCAATGGGATCACACAAATGGAGGGATTCTTTGAACTAACTTACAAATGCTAGAATCAGTATGTGTAAGGCCACAAATCCTTTCAATTAATGCAGAAGCTAAAATTAACTAAGGCAACACTAGAGACTTTTATTAAAGACAAATCAAAAGGCCTTAGAATCACTAAATAAATATTGCAAGAAGCTTAGGAGGCTTGTTATACATTTTCTCATAGCATTGACTTCAAGTTAGTTGAAATGCAAAGATTAAAGGAGAATCAGGAGGCTTTAACACTAAATAATTCAGTCCTTAGATAAAAAGCCAAAATAAATTGGCTCAATGAAGGGGACTCCAATGCTAAATTTTTCCATCCTTATTTACTCTCCAGAAGAAACATTAACAAAATTGCATAATTAGTTGACAACAGGTGTATCACTCATATTGAACGAACTGAGTTGTAAGCACTGATCAAAATTTTCTTCATTAAACTAATGGGATCTAAAGTTTCTCCTTAGCCTTACTACAACATCAAAAATGTATTCGGGTGCTCTCTTAGTCAGATGATGCCTTACTTTATCCTTTCTCAGCTCAGGATGTTCAAAGAGTGCTATTCAGTTTACATCCATAAAAACACCAGGACCTGATGGCTTTTCAACCTGGTTCTTTCAAAATACATGGGAGGTTACATGTAGACTTTTTACTAAAAGCTCCAGGATCAAAATACAATCATTACTTGAAAACGTTAAATGAAATCTCGCCTTATTAAGGCATGAAATAGATACAAAGTTTTTTGTCACAATGGGTACATAAAAGCAATTATCTAAAATTAGCTCTAGCCCAATAGGAAGATACAAAACATATGTTCCAACGACTAATGCAGCAACTCTTGCTCCATTTCTCACACGTACGTCTATCTCTCCCTTCTTGAGCAGTCTACTGTCCCTAAGACCCTGCATATCAACACATATATGTGAGCCACATTTGGTATTTAATACCCAAATATTATGATCAGAAATAGTATTAACCTCAATGAAGAATAACATACCTAAAGTAGACGGTAGGGCATCTAATGCCTTCTTCTGCTTCAACCACTCCAGATAAGCTTTACATTCCTTTTCCAATGTCCTTCCTTGTTGCCATAGAAGCATATCCCCTTTGATGTTGTCTCCTTTGCCTTCTTCTTGGCTACACCTCCCACTGGCTTTTTGGACTTTTTCTTCTTCTTTTGGTTCTTCTTGCGATAACTAGAAGGAGAGTCCACCAGCATCACAGTCTTATCGTCTTTTTTAACAATTTACTCAGCTGTTTTGAGCAGATTAATCAGCTCAGGTATCAATGTGGATATTTAGTTCATCTGATAGTTAAGCACAAACTATGAATAACTATCAGTTAAACCTGTCAGAATTAAGTCTATACTTAATTCATGATCCATTACGAAACCTAAACTAGCTAACCTCTCAATGCATCCATACATCTTCAACGCATATTGTACTAGAGATGATCACTCAGCCATTTTAGAGTGAAAGAGCAGCTTTGAGGTCTTGAACCTTTCAGACTGAGCTTGCTCATCAAACAGTTCCCTTAGGTGGTAGACTATGGTATAAGCATCCATAGCCTCATGCTGCTTTTGTAGTTCTGGTGACATAGAGGCCAACATTATACAGCTAGCTAGCCTATTATCATCTAGTAGCTTCTTGTAAGCTTTTTGATCCTCATCATATGCATTAGTAGCAGGGGGATCGGGAAGTGGTTCATCTAGGACATATCCTAGTTTCTCATATTTGAGAACAATTCTCAAATTCCGTAGCCAATCTAAAAAGTTAGGTCCTGTGAGTTTGTTAGAGTCTAATAGAGAGCGTAGGTTCACACTGGACAAAGACATTGTGGCGATTCAATAACCTAGAAGAATGGAAGAAAGTTTTAGAATGTGCACTAATGCATATGGATAAGGATTTTAATCACATGCATTATGGGTCCCACTATTCTTATTCAAATCCATAACCCTCACTATGAATTCAAGAAAACTTATAGTTTTCTTAATAGGTCGATATCCAATATCACCAAGAATGACCTTGGGTTTGCCCAACAAGCCACCTTAGGTCAATCTGTAGGTATCATTCATACCAATTGCATTCAGTTTTGCAAATATCGACTTGTGCCATCAACTATTGATCTAGCACACTCATTGGATTATCAACTCTTGATGTATATACATCCCATGTATATTGTAGCACCTCACTTACACTAACACGTGTTCGTACATCCAAGGACATTCAAGCACATAACCGGTGGAAACGGTGCACTAGAGCAATCACAATCACTAATTATGACATCATTTATAAAAGATAATATATCCAAAAGATCCATTCTTCATTCCATTAATAAAACATAATACATTGTAGCTTTTCATACATGTCATTTATCTATACAGAGTTAAAAGATTATAAGAGTCTATTGCTCTTTACAACATAGTCTACATGGAATGAGAATTATACGCAAGAAAGCTATGTATTTTGAAATTAGTGTAGACTTTAATAAAATATAAGATTCATTTAGCATGCATCTAGGAGACAAAAGTGGGCGGGGGCTAAAGAGAAAGAGATTAATACGTTTAAACTTTGGTATTCAAGGTGTTTGTCATAAAAGTGTTGTTTTCAATATGGTGTGTGTTTATGCACCTCAATTAAGTTTAGACGAACAACTTAAACGTCAATTATAGGAAGAGTTAGATGAGGTGATTCAGTAGATTCCCCTTGACAAGAGAGTTATTCTAGGAGGAGACTATAACAATCATATAAGCAACCTCGAATGGGTATTCATGAACTTATGGGAGTTTCAAGTATGGTGATAAGAATGATAGCTAGATCGCTTTGTTAAATCTCACGGTAGCATTTGAGTTAATGGTAACTACTTATTTTTTAAGAAAAACAAGGAGCACTTGGTGACTTATAAAAGCATAATTAAAAAAATTCAAATTGACTATTTCCTTATAAAGTGAAGTGATTGACCTAGTGCAAGAATTGTAAGGTGATACTGAATGATTGCTTGTCAACTTAGTATAGAATGTTAGTTTTAGATCTTATAATTAAGGGTTGAAGAAAGAAGAGAAGTCCTAGGAGGTACACCAGAGTTAAATGGTGGAATTTGAAAAGGGATACGGTGGAACAACTTAGGGATATAGTAATATGTGGAGAAGAATGAAAATTTGAAGTAGATTTTAACTAGATGTAGTGGAGAGTAGCAACTCTTTTAAGGAATACAACTAAAGAGATCTTGTGGGTTTCTAAAGGTCTTGGGGGTAGTAAGATGGAGCTTAATGGTGAAATGAAGATATATAAGAAAAGGTTAAGATTAAGAAGGGTGTATACAAATCTCTATTAAATAACACCACAAAGGTAAAAAGAGTAGTTAATAGAGAAAGGTACGAACTGAAAAAGAAAAAGACAAAGAAGACAATCTCAGTAGCTGAAAGCAAAGCTTATGAGAAATTGTAACAATGATTGGAAACTAAAGATAGAGAAAAGGAAATTTTTTAAGTTGGCTAGAGCTAGGGAATGAAAAGCAAGAAACTCAGATGAAGTTTGTTGTATAAAAGATGAAGCAAGACAAGTGCTCATGGTTGAACATGACATCAAAAAAAGATGAAAGAGGTACTTTTATAGCCTTTTTAATGAATGCATATAGGACAACATCTACTTGGGTGATATCAGTACATTTGAGAGGTTTCTAACTTTTCTTGTAAAAACACTATAGGGGTGAAGAGTGGAAGGACAGTAAGGCCTGATTAGATACCTATAGGGGTGTAGAAGAACCTAGGTATAAAAGGTATTACTTAGCTAGTCAAGCTTTTTAATGTTATCTTTAAGTCTGTCAAAATGCTAGATGAGTGGAGAACGAGTATGTTTATCTCTCTATACAAGAATAAATAGGACATCCAAAATTGTAACAACTATAGAGGCATCATAGTACTTAGTCACATCTTGAAGTTATGAGAGAAGGTGGTTGAAAAGGGAATGATAAAGGATGCTCCTATCTCGGAGAACCAATTTGACTTCATACTAAGAAGGTCCATGACAAAAGCTTTACATCTCTTTAGAAGATTAATGGAATATTAGAGGAAAAACCATCGTAATCTTGTATGATTTTTATTGATTTAGGGAAAGCATATGACAGGGTACTTAGGGAAATCACGTGGATGTGTTTAGAGGTTAAGGGAGTTCTTATGAGCTATATACAGGTTATTAGGGATATGTATGAAGGGTAAAGACTAGAGGAAGGGTGATAGGAGGAGATAAGAGGATTTTCTATCGATATTAGGCTACACCAAAGCTCCTAATTGAGCTCTTTTTTGTTTATAGTAGGGATGGATGAAATCACCAAAAATACTGAAGGGGATGTGTTTTGGTATATATTGTTTGTTGATGATATTGTCCTAGTGGATGAGACAAAAGACGGTATTAATATCAAGCTAGAACGTTGGAGGGGTATGTTAAAGTTGAATGGCCTTAAAATGAGTAGAACTAAGACTGAGTAGTTAGAGTGTAACTTTTTTAGCCCTAGGGTGGCTTTTGATATGGAGATAAAGATTGGTTCAAAAATTATACCATGAAAAGATTCTTTTAAGTATCTAGGATCTATCATCTAAAGCAATAGAGAAACTGATAAAGACATAGTTTACCATATTAGATCAGGGTGGCTTAAATAGAGAAGTGGTTTAGGAGTTTTATATGACAAGAAGATATCACTCAAGCTCAAAGGTCAATTATATCATTTAGCAATTAGGCCAGCCATATTAGATGGGGCAGAGTGTTAGCCTATTAAACTAGTGTATATTCATAAGCTAATGATGAAGGAAATGAGAATACTCCATTAGATGTGTAACCTTACTAGAAGAGATAAGGTTGAGAATGTAATGGTAAAACACAAATTAAAGGTGGCTAGCATCAATGAAAAATTAAGAGAAACAAGGTTTAGGTGGTTCGAACATGTTAAGAGGAGACATCTTAATGCTCTAGTAAGAAAATGCAAGAAAATAATACTTAGAGATTACAAACCAAACCAAACATACCCAAATTCCTGTCTAAGCAGGGTATGGGGAGGGTAAGATGTACGCAGTCATGCCCGCATCTCCGAAAGAGATACAGAGACTATTTCCTTAGAGACCCCCGGTGAAGATAAGAGCAAAACAAATAACACCAAACAAACAGACACACAAAACAAACAGACCAAACCAATGCAAAAACAATCCCTGTATAAGTCTAACAATATATGTAAATGC
>JANZXP010000007.1:17671939-17694582 GCA_027576715.1 Erythroxylum flavicans | reverse complement strand
AATAATAATAATAATAATAATAATAATAATAATAATAATAATAATAATAAGAAAATAAATACCAAAGAAATAAAAGTTCACTAGGTAAATATTAGCTCTAATTACACACATATTTATGTACATATACACTTCCTAAATGACCTGTTCCTGATCTAACGTCTGCTAGCTATTAGATCTGAGGAAAAAAAAGAAGGCCTAAGAAGAACTGGGGGGAAATGATTAAGAATGATATGACTATGTTAGAACATACCGAGGATATGGCTCGAAATAGAAAACTTTGACGTTCTAAGATACGAATAAAGGATCTCAGATAGAGAGGCCATTCTCATTCTCATGGGTCTTTTAAACATTTTCCTTCCAGTCTTATATCTTATATTTAGCCTAAATTTTTATTACGTAGTATTCCTTCCTTATTATTTAACTTAAATAGTTTCTTACTTAGCCTAATTATTTTTTGGTAATGGTTGTTTGATTTATTCTTATATTTGTCTTTTTTCTTAATTGTGTATTTATTTACTTATTTATAGTTTATTGTTATTCTTTACCTTGGTCTATATTTATTGTATTATGTATTGTATTACATATTTTTTATTTTTTATTTATACAAGTATGGTCTACATTTGCCTCTTCATGAGGATCCTATGTATCAAAAAGTCTTGGATTATAAATCTTGTTTGAGGTTTGAAGTTAAACAGGGAAAGATTGGCTAATTTATATTTCTAAAAGGCAAACCTTGAGAATTAAAACCTAAATAGAGAAGAAAGACTTGTTTCTCGACTAGCATTTCTAAAATCTAAACTAAATTCAATGTTTGTTTATCTCTGATCTCTTATGGAAATTTGTTCTATCAACCACTTGATTGGTATGTACGCTAGAAACTCATGATGCAGCTTCTTTGAGGCTTATCAGTAAAATATTCCATGAGTCTAGGTGCTATAAGATCCATTCTCGATTTATGTGGTCTAACAACACCGTATACCTTTTGTATCTGTTATCCATGTATACCCTCTAACTAAAGGTAGTCTGGATGAAGATTCACGAGCCTAGAATTCATAGCAAAAAGAGTCATTCTCGATTTATGTAGTCTAACGATGCCACGTATCTTTAGTATCTGTTATCATCGTATGCCCTTTGATCAAGGATAGTCCAAATGCTATCATAGCCAGAAGTGTTATTAACTGTGCCTACATTATTATTATTGATGAAAGTGAGTAAGGAGATCTCTCTATATGCCATGAGTGACTCTTTAACTAGTGACCCTGTTGTTCACCTCTCTTCAACTCTTTCAATTACAAGTCATCCATCTAATTTCAAATGTACTCTTTCCAATAAAATAGAAAATCTAGTAAAAAGCACTCATCTCCTATAGGAAAGTCGTAATTATGATACCTTTTTACCCCTGTTAAATCCTTACAATATATATTCCCTCAATCATTCTTAGACCAGAAGTATTTAAACCATATGTACTATAAATTGTCCAAACGTAAAAGAGATCATCTAAAGTTCTTGTTTAGAACAGTATGGCTTAAAGGCAATAACAGCAGAACAATATGTCAAATTGGAGATTCCAACAGAACTCATCTCTCTTTAGAGAGATCATAATCATACTCATCCCGATGTTGGAGCCATCACACTTGTTCTTACTATTCATGGACGAAAAGGAATTTTGGCCACTGCTAGGATCTCTCTTCTTCATATTGCTTATATTACTTACCAAAATGCACTAATTGGTACTCGATTAACAACTTTCAATAATGGAAGTGTCATCCTCACCATAACACCTGATTTCAACATCAAATTGGACAATCCTACCTTATGTGAGAGACTTTAAGTCTAAATATAGATTACTAGAGCAGAATAAGATCCTACAACAATCACGCCTCCCTTATACCAATAAATAATCTACTGCCTATAGAACAATGTTGTAGATCTTAATTTTCCAAATTTCACATACAATACTCTGTATATGGTAGTAGAGCTCATGATCAAAATACCATAATTTGAATTCCAAAATAGTTACCACCAATGGAACTTGAAAATTTGATATCAATAGAATGGATCACTAACTATTAGATGGTGTTCCATGCTTATCACAGATATCTTTCCCTATAACAACTCTTCCTATTTTTAGGAAACTACGAGATGGACCTTTTAAATCCATCTACACTAGGCCCAATGAAGACCAACATGGATCCTCAAGTACGTCTGGACTTATTTTAATGCTTCAATCAATGCTATCACATAAAGAAGGCAAAGATGGACCTCTAATTCATCATATCAAATCTGATAGACAAATTGTGAACATTAGTCATCACCGAGGACATTTTATACGGGATGTAGATCCATCTATATGTGAACCAGATTATGAAATATGTCCATTAGACTATAATGACATGTACAGTGATGATGAAGTCTATATTTAAAAAAGGAATACAAAATCTCGAAGTAAAAGAAGGCAAAAACCCAGAGAAATCTATCGTGTTTAACCTTCGCAAGACCTCATTCTAGACATCATGATCATGATCCAGATTTTAAAAACTCACAACCCAGACCTAAGACTCTTCATGAGCTACTCAAAGTTGTTAGAAAGGAACATTTATTTTTTCACGAACCAACAAAACTCCACATGTTATTTGTCCCATTCATGTTACTACTCTAGTGCCAATTCCTTGCATGATGATGAGACAATATGAGGATGAATTTCCTCCCCTAACAAGACGTATCGATGATACTAATAGGATTATCTCTAATCCTTATATTCATTTTACAATAAGCACCTTTCATGGTACCTTTGTATCTAATCCTGTAGATGAAGTACTCAACTGGCACATTGATAATGTTATGGCCCAAAATAAAGTTCTAATGACAAATTGATACTAAGTTTGATGGGCTTAAACAACAAACTCAAGTTGCTCAACAATGGGTAAAAACAGTCTCTTCTTAGATCCAAAAACTATACACATCTTTGAAAGGTTAGATGGATCAACGTGATTCAAATCTCAGAAGATATATTAAAACATAGTATTTTTTGACCTAATTTCACAAAAAAAGAACAGGTACTTCGAAGAGTGAAAGAATTACTTTAAAAAATGGAAGATGACATGTGAACAGAACAGTACAAGTCTATTTATTGAGGTCATCCTGTAACTTTTCTATTTGTACAACCCATCTATTCATCCCCAACCTACCCTGAAGCTGCTGACTTTGAGAAAATGTTTAAAATAAACTATCATTTAATTAGGTAGCATATTCGTCCTACCACCAAACCCAAACCTACCATACTTACAAAGCCTAAAACTGATAAAGCTTATGATCCATCATATTCACATACCAAACATGTTGATTCATGGACAAAACCTTTGCAGATTAAAATCCTACCTTCTTTACCACTAAAAACCCAACATTCTTCATCCACTAGAAAAGGTAAAAGTCCTCAGTAATAGTTAATTGAAACTTTTGCACCAACATCTACTCTAGAAAAATGTGGATAATACACACCTGAGCATTCTGACATATCTGAACAATCCTCTAAAATGTCTAAACGATCTTCAGAAGAATTGGAGCAATTTGTTGATTTATCTAAATTAGCTCAGATCATGATGACTATAATTGAATCAACTAAAGTTGAACATGATAATAGTGAAGTTGAATCTACAGGAACTGAGCCATTCAAGCCCTCACCATTACCAGCATAAGTAACACTAAACAGACCTACTTAAGGACCCAGGTTTACTTTCGATGATCTTTCGCCCAAAAAATGGAGAGAATGTCTCCATGAATTTGGAGCTTTGATCAGTTATTTTTTTTGAGTTTACTTCTTATGAGATATTTTTCTTGAGTTTACTTATTATTTTACTAGTACTTTACCATAATGGTGGCAAAGTCTAGATGACTACCTCATGCTTCAATATATTTAAGTCACCTCGACAGGAATTCTTCTTGAAGTCATGCATAAGAATTTATTAGTGATTTTCAACTCATTGACAAACAGATTAGGTAAGAATACTTGTCGATCATTAGACAGAAGAGATATATAAAAAAATTTCAACGTATGATGGAAAGATATTATTTGTTTAATGGTTTTAATAATGTTAATCTCTATTATACGTTCATCTTGTCTCTTCCAGAGGCATTATAGCTTAAACTTCAAAGGGCTATAGCAACTTTACAAAGAGATATAAAAGAAATAAAACTTAGAGAAATCTATCAGCTTCCTTTAGCTTCTTTTGATAAACTCTGTGACCAAGAAACATTTTTTAGGAATATGACCAAAGGAGGGCCTTTGCTCAAAATGGCTTGTAAAAAGCCTTATTTGAAAATCAAGTACAAGGAGAAAAAAATTGTGAATGTTATACTAAAAAGAAGTGTCATCATAAGAAATTCTCCTATTGAAAGTCTCACAAACCACAAATCTTACATGAAGGTTATCATAAGCCACTAAGAAGACGAAAACGACGCAAATTTGTCCGATTCTTTAAAAGACAAGCTCAATAAGCAAAAAAGGCACATTGATGTTTTATTTGTGGCAAATTAGGACATTATGATTGTCAATGTCCTAATAAGATCAAAAGAGATTTGAAACTGTTAAACTCCATCGAGGCTCTAGTGCCTATCCATAACAATGGCAATATTAAAGACTTCATTAAAAAAATAATCCAGCGAAAATGAGGAAACAAATTTGTTGTTCCAATCAATTCTTCTGATGAGTTTGAACCTCTAATGACCTAATTAGTGAAGATAATGAGGATGATTACTTATATATTCTATAGAAAAAATGCCTAAAGATATATTCAAAATCTATCAATGTTCCTTGTTCTAATGTCCATATCCAATTATTACAACAAGATAAATATGATGAGTCAATCAAAGCTATTGGATATATGGATACTAGATCCTGTCGAAGTATTATGAAGCCTAAAGTCTTACCTCTTAAAGACTAGATAGATATCACATGATGAATATTTCACTGCTGTTGATGGTAATTCATTCAAAATTGGGCTTATCACTAAAAGGAAAATATGGACAAGATTTTTCCCTGATTGTGTTGTATGGACTAAAGTTCTTGGCAGTCATCTACCTAATTCAGATATCCTAATTGGTATAGATTTTTATTATAAAGCCTCTCCATTGCATATCCTACCCAAATGGATTAAATGTCGAGCCAATTTCAATGCTTACACAAACATAAGCAAGTGTTTGAACTTACCTAAGTACCTCCCCCTATTATGCAATAAAGGATCAATTTTTAGAGCATTGTCATAAGACTCATGCACAGTTCTCATACCCCAATCCTTTTTGGAAAAATCCACAATTCTTTATTTATCTACCATTAAAAAAGAATGAAGATATCAATCCTACCAAAGCTACCTAACCTGGTATAAATCTTGAAGATTTAAAGTTAGCACAAAAGGAGTGTGCTATCTTACTCTAGCAAGGATTAATAGGACCCACAAAATCAGATTGGGTGTGCCAAGCTTACAAACTAGTGGAACAAAAGAGAGGAAAAAAGAGGTTGATAATTAATTATAAACCTTTAAATGGATTTCTTTAAGATGATAAATTCCCACAACCAAAAATCAACACTCTGAGTCCTGTTCCTCAAAGAAGCAACAAGCTTTTCAAATTTTGACTTGAAAGCAGTATTTTGATAATTAGGTATAGATCCATAAGAAAGATATAAGATAGCCATCTGCCTTCCCAATGCGTAATATCCATGGATCGTAATGTCATTTGGACTCAAGGTTGATCCATCACTATTCCAAAAGGTCATGACAAAAATTTATGAGCCCATTCTTTCGAGCACCCTGATGTACATTAATGACATCCTCTTATACTCAAAGGCTTATGAAGATCATAGGACTCTACTCTGATCATTTTTGGATCTTAATTTTTAGGTATGAATTTTCATAATGGATTTTATCAGCCTGGTACACATATAGCTAATGAGTTATTACATTTTTCTTATGAAAATCTTAACACAAAACAGATTGAACAATTCCTTGAAATTGTAAATTACGTAAGAGATTCCATCCCCCATATGGCTGATTACACCACTCTCTTTTCCAAATTGTTAAGGAAGATTCCACCACTATGGAGTAAAGAATAAACCAAAACTGTCCAACATTTAAAACAAGCATGTCAGAATCCACTCCCTTTAAAGATTCTTGATAAAGGCCAATGCATTCTTCAGACAAATGTTAGTGACCGTTATTGAGGTGCTATCTTGTTTGAAGAGATTTATGGCAAAGATATTATTATGTCCATGCTAATGGTTAGTTCAAGGAGTCAGAAAAACACTACCACACCTTCTATAAGGAAATCTTGGTGGTAAAAAAGGGCACCGAAAAATTCAATTTCCATTTCAACCCTTTTCATTTTCTGATTGAGATGGACAACATATCTTTTACAAAGATCCTTGAGCCTACTAGGAAGATATTACCTAATAGCCAATTACTTCATTGGCAAGATTGTTTTTCATGTTATAAATTCACCATTCGCCATGTAAAAGGTCACCACAATATCCTTGTAGATTTTCTAATGCTCTCTCCCATACTTAAAAATCCAATTCTGCTCATTCTTCCCATCATAGAATTTCCATAGTATGCTAGAATTCAAAAATGTTTCCCTCTAATTAGTAAAACTCTTCTAACCACACTAGATGATAGTGTTGTTCTCCTTCGAAAAAGTTTGATTTACTACCTCAATTTGATTCTCACAACACTGAACATTCTACCACAACCCCACCAGTTTGACACGGTAATACCTTACCAGATCCTTTTACCATCTTTATGATTCCTTTTATGAGCCAACAATATGACACCTATAAGCTTTATTTTCCATTTATGCATACTCAATTTCCCTCTCTCCTTTGCATGTTCATAAACATCTTGCTAATCTAGTCAATGCTAGCTCTCTCTTATGGACATTCCTCGAATGGTTCCAACCTCTACCTAAATGATGTATCCAGCTTGCAAACATTCTCAACAAGTATCAGCTACGAGACATTTCTTTATCTGATCAAAAAGCTCAATCTATTCATTGTCCACTGCCCATATAGCTTGACTACGAATGGTTATATCTGCACCATTGATCATTTTCAACTTTGGCGCACTCTTATTGATTGGCAAAAACAACAGAAAGACTTGATATGTGGTCTATATCATTTTCTAGATCACTTAAATCATCATCCCAAAACCACCAAACCAACTACTTGTACATCTCTTGGTCCATAACCATGCAACTTTGCTCTTCTGGAGCCCATTTCTACAACTACTAGATATTGGTCTTCTATTGACCAATTTGCTTATATATGATTTAACATTATGGTAGGAGAACTACCGTGTCCTCCTAGCTTTAAGCCCAAACAATGTTTTGAAATTGGACAAAGCTCCACAACTCAAAATCCCAAACTACCTGAGCCTAAACTACCTAATTATTTTCAAAGATGCCCAAGATCCCTAGCCTCCAGTTTGGATCAAAACAGAAATAGCCTATTTCTTCAAAGAGCAAGAAAAAATGGATGATGACATGTCTAACTCTGATGATAGTGTTGGACCCTGATCTCTTTCTACACCTCCCTAGTGATCTATTCCTTCTTATCTTTTAAGAATATTATTAGGACCTAGTGTTTCCAAAAATTCTTACTTTTATTAGGACCTAGTATTTTCAAAAATTCTTACTTTTATTATCTACTTTTGTTTTCTAGTTTCAATTATTGTACTTTATGAGAATTTCTCAAAGTTGTTTGCCCACATTTCCCTTGCTTAGTCTATAAAAGCAAGGTTTATTTTCAATTGTAGATCATTGGAAAAAATCAATAAAAATGATGTGTGTTTTATATCTTATGGCTTCTTTCTAAGTTCTTCCTCTCCTGAAAACTTGATTCTTGAATAATGTCGCTACTGTCATAAAGGAAGACAAGTATGCTCTGCACTTGCTTCTTTATGAGGATCTTGTGTATCAGAAAGTCTTAGACTATAGATCATATTTGAGGTCTGAAGCTTAACAAGAGAAAGATTAGTTAATTTAGATTTCTAAAAGGTAGGCCTTGAGAATTGATGCCCAAACAGAGAAGAAGGGCTTATGTCTCGGCTAGCATATCTGAAATCTAAACTACAATCAATCTTTGTTTATCTCTGGTCTCTTATAGAAATATGTTATATCAACCACTTAATTGGTATATAGGCTACAAACTCATGATACAGCTCCCTCAAGGCTTATTTGTGAAATATTTCACGAGTCTAGGAGTTATAGTGAGAAGAGTAGTTCTCGAATCATGTGGTCTAACATCACATACCTTGGTATCTGCTACCCCTGTATACCCTCTGTTACCCTTGTATGTGTGTGTGTGTGTACATCTAAGTCTATCATAAACAACCTAGGGATAAAGCTGCATATTACTAGACCTCTCCAAATCTTGTTTATTAATGGAACTCACACTAAGTATTATTGTTGTTGTTATATTTACCACAGTAAATAAAGGTAGTGTTGAGAGACGATTTGACTATTTAAAAAAATTAATCAACGTTAAGAATGATATGGAACAGTAAATAAAGATAGTGTTGAGAGATGATTTGACTATTTTTTAAAAATTATTCAACGTCAAGCATGATATGGAATATTATATCAGTCATAACAAATGGGTTATTTATTGATTCAGCACTATGGTTAAAAGTACCTGAGGAAAGCATTGTTATAAAAAATAAAAAATAAAAAAATCAATTTAATAACTTTTTAGGTAGAGAACTCAATTTAATAATAAATTTTTCTATTTAAGAAAACCCTTCTACATAAGTTATTTTAATATAATTTTCTATTAAAGTTAATAAAAAACAATTATATAAACTCTATTATATATTCAACAAATAGGCAACTCTATAATATATTAATAAAAATCTTTCTAAAATTATTTTTATACTATAAAATATTTTTAAACAATTTAGAAAAAAATAAAGTAATTTTAAAAATAAGTAAAATTATAAGAAAAGTACACATCTTTTACCGTTTAATTTACTTAATTAAAGCGCTTAATGTGTTACAACGAAAAGAAATAGAGTAGTTTGAAAAAAAAAAAGGAAAAGGAGAAAGGGAAAGGGGTACAAAGATAAGCATGGCCTAAAAAAGAAATTAAGAATATGGAGCTATGGAGGGTTTACAATCATAGTTGTTGAAGACAAGCACATGCAAGAACCATGAAAAAGGTGTCAGCAAAGGATCTTAGCAAAAGGTTGAAGCTTTTCACTTATTTGGATGGCCACCATTCCTTACAGCTATACATAAAGTCGACAACTAATACCCATTTGTGCTTTTATCCTGGCATTGATAGCAACTTTCTTTTGGTATATGTATTTCCTAAAAATTAATTTTCCAACTTTGGTAGACTTATATTGTTGCTCTGGGCAATTACTTCCCAAACACATAAGCGTAAATCATGCACCTGCCACTTTTTTCCATACAGGGCCGGGGTAGTTAAAAGTGGATAGAAAGAAGACAACCGAGCATGCCTTACATGTCAAAAGCTTGTTGTACTTCAACAAAGAGATTGAGAAGTACATGCATGTAACAGTGCAACGTAAATCTTCTGCATTATTTACTGTTAGGGGAATCAGTCCAAAACTCTAATGCAGGATGGGACCTCACATCAATTCTTTTGAATTCAGGATTCTGAAGTGTCTCCAGTAGATGTGAAAAGATGCCCAACGCATTACTTTTGATTAGTGTACCTAGATTGGTACTTTGGAAAGAGTATATGATCAATGTTATATTGATGACTAACAGGAGACCGCAAAACAATTGTGCTCCAATCGTTTTCTGATTATTTACACCAAGCTTTGATTCATTACTGTCGGACAAAATTCTCACATGGGATCAGCAGCATTAAACAAATTGTTTCCTTATTAAACCACTTTAATTGTGTTTTATATAAATTAAAATATACTAAAAAGGTCTAATTTTTGAAAGACTATTTTTTAAACAAGTTTCTAAATTCTTTTTCAACAAAAAGTTTAAGTCCTAAAAATTTTTAAGGCTTTATTCTAAAAATATCTAAATTTTAAAAAGTCTAATTAAGAGATAATCAAATTATCAAAAGAGTCCAATTATTGTTATGTCACATAATTATTATAAAGGTTTAAATTTTATAAATTCTTATTTTTTTAAAAAATAAGTTTTAAAAATGTTCTGTCTTTCTAAAATTGAATTGTGAGTTTAGGTTCTTTAAAAATATAATTTGTCACCAAAGAACTTAATTTTGAGTTAATTGAGAAAGAGATTATTAAATATTAAAAGATATTTGTCTTTTGTAATTTTATCCATTTGTGAAAAATGCTTATAGTTTAATAACTAAAAAATCATCATAACAATAACAACAATAATAAGAACAACATTAAGTAGAAATCCCGCCAAATGTAGAGTCTAGAAAGGTCAGTAGTACGCAACCTTAATTAATTAGTAAAAAAACTGTTTCTAAAAATTAAAACAATCATTATAATTTATTAAATAGATACACGCCCCTTATATTAATTTTTATAAGAGAAGTAATAAGTTTTTTTGTTCAAATTACACAAGGAAAAACGAATAGAATAGACGTGCGAGTAAATTTTGTAATGGTATAAAATTTAAAAACCAGTTTTTTAAAAAAAGTTGAGTTCGTTTGTCTTATTCGTCGCTCGTTGATGTAACAGAGGAATTGGAATGATTAAGGCGTAAAGTAGAAGAAACGGGAGAAGAATGAGACACAGAAGATGCCGTACTGTGTACAATAGGAAGTCCTGATACTGAAACCACAACCCCTCTTCTTGGGAAATTTGTTGGATTCTCAGAATTAAATGTCAACAGTCGACATTGTCCTGTACTAGCACCTGGTTTCTTTCAGCATCTTCCCATGCAACGACAATATATATAGCAGAACTGTATATAACGCCAAACTCCATGATGAGTTTCTGAATCTTCAATTAATTAATACCATAATTACTTAATTATCCCATGATTCATGAAGCTAGCATGCTCTGTGTGCTATTTTGTAGTTCCAGCTGATTTTACAGCTGCAGAAAATTGGTAATTATTTATACTGAGAGATGTGGACATACACTATTAAATTCAGGCTCTAAATTCAGTAATGCATTAGACCTTGATGATGACCCTCCACTACTTGTACTTGACGATGTGAACTAGATTAATCTATCGAGTGCTGTTGGCTTAAGGTGGATTATAGCATTATATCATTAGAAACCCAGAACCTGGCTAGGCATTTTTGCTGCAAATCATCTCCTGTATACATACTGAAACAATCTTCTTTTTGATACAAAAATCATCAAACTGCAGAGTTCTCATGAACAAAGATGGTCCTTAAAGATGCATTTAGTAAGTTTTTCAGTTGCATATTGCAGGTTATGGGCGCAATTTTGAAAAACCAATCTTGTTATTATTCTGAAATCTTAAATTAAGATTCACCGAACTACTTGATTAATTACAACATTTGAGCAAAAAATACACTTAACATGAAACATTTGATGAGTGCGATATGAAACATTTGATGAGTGCGATAGATGCATGCACGTCACTTTCAGGCCTTTCCTGCAGCCTGAAGAACTTGACGTTCGGGTTCGGAGAGACGAGTAGCATGGAAATGGGCAATAAAAGCAGAAGCTTTAGTGTTGATACGAGGGTCAGCAACCCATCGAACTTTATCTTCGTCGCTTGGATACACTTTTCTCGCACTCATTGCATCATCCCAATTACCTGCTTCATCCCCTCTTCGGGGCCTCCTTGAAGATTTCATGAAGTTGAACAAAGAGAGAGAACCGGATGAAAATGACTTCTTTTGTCTGCTGCTATTGCTGTTGCCACCCATGAGAGGCATTCTTTTTCTTGCTCAAGAGTTGAGAAGAGGTAAGGTTTATAAGACGAGCTTAACTACTTGTAAAGAAGCCTGCAAGTTGGTTTCTCACTTCTCTCACTTAATTTGTGTTGCTGGGTTTCGACATGGCTGGCCACTTCTGTTTGAATTTATAGCAGGAGATAGTTAGGTAGCCTTTGATAGTAGGCGGGTATCTCTTCAACTTTAAGCATTAGGTAGAGAATCTTGAGAGAGGAGACTGAACTGAATGGTCAGTAGTCAGTGATGAAAATATCAGAAGCATAGTCTAAGAAGCAACAGTAGGTGGTGCGGTGCTGGTAAAACTTTAGACAAAAGCACATGTATTGTAGTCCGCAAGTTTTGTTATTCACCCGAAGAAAGGACGATTATTAATCAATGATTGCTCACTTCCAGCTATCTTTTTCGTCTCCTTCATTTTGAACCTCTGTTTTAAAGTCACTGGTCTCAGAATTTTACTTCCTTCCATTCCTTCTTGTTGGTCCCTCGTTTAAACAATGAACTTATAAATACTTGATTCAATGTTTCCAACAGCTTCAGAAATATTCACTTGAACATGATCACACTCATAAAAAACAAAAAACAGTTGACGCTTTGTGAAGGTCGAGAAAAGGATATCAAATGTAAGTGATTCGATCTAATTACCTTTTGTCACGCTCATAATAAGCTAAAATAATTTTATATATTGATTACAAAGATCCCATAAGTTATAACACAACAATTACCATTTCAATTATTGAATGCAATTTAGAAGTTGCTACAAAATGTATGGATAAGTCATTTGACATTTTAATTTTTAACTGATAAATTATAATTATAATTTATTGGTTCTTATTATTATTAAATACTCATAAATTAATTCTTAATACGTTTAAATTTTAGTATATCATTTTTTTGACAATATGAATTTGTTTATTTTGAAAAATTCAAGATACGTATCAAATTCATTTAAATAGACTATTAACATTAAAAGAAAAAATCAACGCAATCAGTGCACAAAGTTCCCGCTTTATGAGAGTTTGAGGAGGTCATAATGTACGCAATACACAAAATTCCCACCTTATGAGAGTTTGAGGAGGTCATAATGTAAGCAGTCTTCCTTTTGTATTCTCATAAAAAAGTTGTTTCTATCTGTAACTTTGTGGTCACAAACAAGCAACTTCTAGGAGTCACCCTCGTTAACATCAAGGGAGATACTTTATAAATATCAAAACATTTCATATTTATTTTAAATTTTTATAAAAAATTTAAAAGTTGATATGTACTTTTAACTTATAAAACTTTTATTTGACCTAATGCAATTAGTTCAACCTATTTTTATAAAATATTTATTTATTTAAAATGTCGCAAGCAAAACTAAATTTTTTTCTCAGATTTTATAATCAGTTACATCTTCCAAATTGTTAAGTGAACCATACTGTTTTATTCTTCAATATTAAAATAGAAAATAGTTTTAAAGAAAGATAGGTGTAAACGGAAGTTCTAAGTTCTAATTATAATATTTAACTAAACGAGTGCAGGACAGCTGCTGGTCACAAATTTATATTCAGCAAGTAACCACAAGCTGAAAATGAGAGGCAGGCAAATAAATCATAACTAAGAGTAATATTCCCTCGTACTATTATCCTTCCTTTACCGTTTAAGATATTGAAATTTTGGTTTATAACTAGAAAAAAACCTGAAGCACGTTTCTATAATATGTGAAGTATTTATGACTAAGCTCATCTATAGGGTGGATTAGCGTGTGTTCCACAAAGCATGTAATCAAACTGGCAAGCACAAGACACATTTTATAGATGATCCTGTCTACTGCTGTTTAGTCCTATCAATTTGTATTTAATAATCTGCTAAACAACAAAATATTAGATTATAAATAAAGTGACCAGCTCATCTCAAATCCTATCCACCTGCTCTAATATAAAAAATATACATATTTATTAGATACGTTCATCTTTAAAGAAGATGGTCAAAAAGATGCATGACTAGCTAGTTCATCAACTTCTTGTTGCTAAGGCTTATGCAGTTTATAAAATTGAGGTATCTAGTTCCTCTTTCCTTAATTAAATCATATGCATAAAAAATTATAGTTTGTTGATGATTAACTGGGTCCTTTTCATGGAATCAAAGATATACAGAATAAACTAATTGATCTAACTAAGATATAATCTAAATAACAGGCTTTGATCCATTATAAACAATTACTTGAATTTACATAAATTTGATTAAGGTAAAAATCATAATAATTTGTGCATGGGGTGAACAGAAATAGGTTTCTAATTATGGGGTGGCAATGCAAACATGTCTAGGCTTAAGGTGGCATCTTTGAAGCTTAATGATCAAATTTAGTTAGGAAGATAAGAGTTCGGCAATCGTTATACTTTGTACCTTGAGCATGTAAACTAATAAGTAAAGTGCACGTAACTTTTATTCTTTCTTTCTTTCTCCGCTTTAAGTTGTTAATCCTGGATTTATAGATAATGCCTTCTTGCTGTAAGCAACCGAAGCTAACAGCTAACTCATCATATTAAATGCAAGGAAAAAGATTGAGTCCGAAAGCCATTGGTCTTAGAGGAATCATGATCGTCCAAGCGGGGAGATTAGGTTCATATATGTTTAATTAAAGAAATGGGTAAAATAATCCTTTAAGAGAGTTCGGGAAATTTAGGCGCGATTAGGATTTGTTGCGTTGGTGCTTAAAAGTTAGAAAGTACACTGAGAGTGGAGACCTTACCTTATAGGATACACTCAACAAATTAATTAAATAAAAAGCATGTTTCTAGAATTCATCTCTCTCTTGCATTCATGTTTGTTGATTGAGTAACTATTGCCCACAATTTTTTGTTATCCTTATATCTCAGCGTCCTATTATACTAGCTGTTACAAAGCTCTTTCAAGCACCAAACTTATAACACAAGTTGTCCTCACTCTTTTGCACTGTAATCTTACTTAGATTTGTCTAAGCAAAACTCAGCTTTTTAAAGTGATTGTCGACCAACTAACTTGAATGTCTCATGACACTTGCAGCATTTAACTCTCACACTTTTGCAAGATTACTGAAAAAACACTAAATTATCAAAGGCAATAATAGAAGCATGAAAGAGACAACAAATGTTAATCTTTATTACTTCCCTCAAAGTATACAAAGGAATGCTCTATTAATCTCTATCTATTGATAATGAGTCATTCAAGCCCCAAACTTTTCATAGCACGCTTGTCTAGTCTAATGCTTACTTATGTCAAGTCCATTAGTCATAGTCCTTTCATTTAAGCAAACAATACGCTCTTAGTCCATCAAGAACTTAACTTCAGCTAAGTCAGTCCATACAAGATCTGAAACTCTAACAAAACTTGCACTATGCTTGATCTAACTTGCTAAGTTACCTGGGAGTTCTCACATGCCACCATCATGCATGTGATCTAGCTAACCTTTAACTCAAGGCCTATCTTCAGCTAGCTGTGAAGTGCCTTCACATGGTAAGAGCTAAAAAACTACCCCCCTAGATGAATTTAACACGTTCGTCAAACTAGTCTAAAGTTAGGCATTCACTTGATCCTCGAATTGCCACAAGGTAGTATCTTTCTCCTACGTAGCATTCGTGATTGGCTTTCCCTTCTATTGGATTAAGAATTTGATCCTCCTATTCTTCTTATATTGCCCTATCTTTCGATGATCCAAGATCTTCTCCACTTGATCCTTGAATCGGTTTCTCATAACTGGTAGAGCTCTCTTCATCTAACTCTTATTCGAATCTAATGCATCCTTATAGTAAGGTTTAAGAAAAATAACATAAAAAGTAGGGTGTACCTTTAATCTCTTGAGCAACTCTAATATGTATGCCCAATTCCCTACTTTACTTAAAACTTCAAATGGTCGATCATACTTAGGCCCCAATCCTTGATATAATTGCTTACTTAAGATCTTATTTCAAATCTATAGGATAAGTTTCAGCGATAACTTATCTCCCATGAGAACTTTAGTAGTCTCCTTTGTAAGTCTATTTGCTTCTTCATCCATCATGAAGCTTTTCAAAGATTATCTCTCACCTCATCCAATAACTCTTGCTTCTCCATTGCAAAATTATATGCTATACAACAATTGCTATTTGTCCTTTGTTGTGTAATCTCGAGTGAATAGAGCGGTTGTTGTCCTAAGACTATCTCAAAGGGATTCTTCATCATAGCAAAAGATTTATGAAAGTTATTGCAAAATTGTGTAGTATCAAGTAAACTCAACTAACTACATTGACTTGCATTTACATAATGCCTTAAGTATTCCTTCAACAAACTGTTTATCCTCTCAATTTAACCATTTGTCTGTGGGGTGATTTGTAGTTAAAAGCGTTAAATTTCAACCCATCATGTTGAAAAAGGACATCTAGAATTGCCTCGTAAATGTGGTATCTTGGTCACTCACAATGTCTGTAAGGACTCTGAAGTATTTTACCACATTTTTATAGAACAACTTTGCTGCAATATCCAAGGGACAAGATGCTGGTGCTGACACGAAAATTGCATATTTAGAGAATCAATCTACAACCACCAAGATTGTCACTATGTTGTCCACCTTTGAAAATTCACCAATGAAATCCATCGAAATTGACATCCACGGTCTTTCGGGGATAAATAGAGGTTTAACAAACCAGCTTCTTTCTTCCTCTTCGGCTTATCCAACTGACACACAAGGTATGTATTGACATGTAACTCGATTTCATTCTCCATTTTTGACCAATAGTAGAAACGAGCTAAGAGTATCATTATCCTTTGAACTTCGGGGTGACCAGCCCACTGTAAGTCATGCATCTCCTACAACAATTATTTCCACAAGCCACCAAAACTTGACATTTACACTTGACTACTTTTAGTTATCAAAATCTCATCATCATCGAGTCAAAACTTACGTACAACACCTTCCTTAACTTGTAAGATTAACCTATAGTATGTGTTGTCCAATGAAGCTGCAGCTCTGATTTGATCCTACGGGTTAAACTCTACCTTAGTAATGACATATAGGGTCGTGAACACCTCGTTTTGACTCAAGGCATTCATCACATTGTTGTGTGTCCTTGGTTTATACTCTTATATGAAGTCATATTCATCAAGAAACTCCTACCATTAGGATTTCTTCATGGATATCTTCTTTTGGGTCCTAAAAAATGAGTTGCCAACATTGTTGATACGAATAATGAACCAGATCCCCTAAACAATATACTTCTCATGTCTTAAGGCAATGCATCATTGCAAGCATCTCCTTCTCATGTGTCGAGTACCTCTGCTTCGCACTATTGAGTTAGGACTCCACCAATGGCTTTATCAGATGCATTCATATATACCTCAATTGGAAGATCAAACTCAAGTTGCTTCAATACAGGTTCAATTGAGATAGTGGCTTTAAGTTTCTCGAATGCCTCTTGACATGCATCTGACCAACATATTGCTTTTTCTTCAGTAAGTTTGTCAATGGCACTGCTTTCTTTGATTATTTTCTTTGAGTACTCCACTAATAAATCACCTATAGTATTGAGTGAGAATCTGCCACTTAACTATCACTTTCACTTTCTTCAAATTCACCTAATCTATCTCTTGCTTACCAAGTGACCTAAAAATTTGATCTTCAACTGTGCAAACTCTCACTTCTCCATCTTCATGTAAATCTTATGTTGCCTCAACCGCTTGAACACTTTCCTCAAGTGCTCCATATGTTTTGCCATATCAATGTTGTATACCACGATGTCATCAAGATACATCATAACAAACTCGTCAATGAAACCATACAACACATTGTTCATTAGGTTACAAAATTTCACATGGGCAATTTTCAAGTTGAACAACATGACTAAATTTTGTATGACCTATACTGAGTCACACACATTATCTTTTACTCATTTCCCTCAGCTATCGACACTTACCAATAGTTACTTCAAAGATCAAGCTTCATAAAAACTGCAGCGCTTGACAATCTAATTACCAAATCATGAACTAAATGAACAATATACTTATTTTCAATTATTACTTTGTTCAAAGCTCGATAATCCACAGACATCTGAAGTGGCCCATTTGATTCTTTTATAATAGTATTGGGGCACCGTATGGGGCTTTAGAAGGTTGGACAAATCCTGCCTCAAACAATTCATCAAGTTATTTTTTAAGCTCCATTGATTCCAACGAGGACATCCTATATGGAGCGCGAGCAGCTAGGACAACTCTAGGAACCATTTCAATCCCATGAGTAATCTCTCGATGAGGGGAAAGAGTCTTTGACAACTCTTTCAACATCACATCCTGAAACTCCCTCAATAAGCTTGCAATTGCATCAAGGATTTCCATCATGTAGTCATCATCAATTATCTCACATGACAGTGAGATAGGACTTTATACCTTTCTTCAACACTTTATCGATGCACATAACTGACATATGTGTTACCTTCATTATATCATTTATTGTTTTCACCACCGGATCTACAACGGTTAACATATAAATAATTTTGTTCGTGCATAACCATCATACTTTCCAAATTTGGATATAGCACCGCCTTTGCTGCCTTTAGGAAGTCGATCCCCAATATCAACTTGAGATCTTTAAGTGGTATAATCATGCAATTGAACTTATTACACGAACTCCCTATGCTCACTAAAATGTTGTAAGTAGTTCCTACCATTACTTGTGCCTTCCCTATAGGGGTCTTCATCTTTTTTAGGTCTTTGATATCATAAGCCTCAACTTATGCACCATCTTTTTCGCCATGAAAAAGTGTGTCACGCCAACATCTAGTATTGTTGTTACTTCCTTCTCATTGACTTGTATCCTTACATACATTAGCTTGTCAAAAGGAATAGATTCACTTTTAACAACATTTAATAATGCGATCGGATTTATTATCGCTTCCAAATCTTCTTTCTCTTGTTCGGTAATTAGTATGTTTATCTTCTCCTTCTTTGGATATTCTCTCACAAAATATAGATCGCTGCACAGGTAACAAGTAAGTTGGCCTTTCTTAAAGGACATATCCCTACTCTTAAATTCATCGTTTTGCTTGTCTTTCCCATTAAAATCTCTCTTCTTAGAATCTTTCTTCTTTTTCCCCTCACTCTTCTCTTGTTGGGCTAGGTCTTTACCCTTAGAAGAAGTAGGAAAGTCAATCTTAGCTTTTTTTTCACTTAAAAATCTACCAAGGCATCAACAGTTGCGATTGCACCGACCACATCCTTCACATTTTACCTCTGCAACTCCATTTTACACCAACTCTTCTACTTTTTGTCCGTCTTCCTTCAACTTCTTAAAAGCATCCCTTATGAGCCAATAAGCGTTCATTGAAAGGAATTAATCCTTTAAATCCTTATTCATTTTCTCCCATATGTTAACATGAGCTCTTCCTACACTGATTTCAACAAAGTTCCTCGTTCTCCACCAAAGCTTGGCATCTCCATACAAGTACATAGTCATCACATTGACCTTTTTAACATTGAGTACCTTAGCAACCTCAAAGTATTGCTCCATATCTTATAGAAACTTCTCAAGCTCCTTTGCATTATGGTCGGGTTGTCAAAGCTCCTAATATAATACCGATTCTTTAAACTTTTATAATAGTTGTGGAGCCAGGTTGAATCCCTAGAGAACTAAACAATAGTTTCTTCATTTCAAGTAATAAAATTAAATGAGGGGTTTTATTAAATAATTGATTAACTGAAATTAATACGAAATAAAATTAAATCAATTGGATTTAAAATTGTGAAGGTCAAGATTACTAAACTCTGATTCAAGGGAAAGATCTCGTCTAATTGTAACATTGATCGTTAGTTTAAAAAGAATACTTTCATGATTCAAGCAGTTAGTCCGAAACATTTTAGGATAGCTGTAATAAATCTCAAAATTTTCCAAATTTAATTGGTTCAAAATCATCATCCAAACCAGAACTTACCATCTATTGACTGAGGTTGATAATCTCAAATAAAGTTTAGAGACAATGTTTTCAGTTTTTGCATGTGATTATTTGATTATGCATTTAGTTTTTTCATTTATAATTAATTTTCACGTGCATTATGCCCATATAGAATGTAAGGATGACATAAAGTTGTATCCCTTGTGTTTGTGATATTTTTTGGGTACTGATAAGAATGTAGTCACCATAGTAAACTTTCGAGTCAATATTTGGATTGTATCACTTACATGTTTGGGGATGTCTCTGATCTCATATTCGGTTATTCTGCTCACAGGTGTTGACTTTATATGAGATTTTGACATGTACATAAAGGCATTAGATGGAGGAAAATCGCTACTTAAATGATCTATTCACCCATAGGTGGTAGTGTCATGAGAGTTGTTAGTTTTTACTCTGATCGCTTTTATGTGTGGAGGTCTAGTTACATATATTATGTATTCAGCCCAAAGGTATTTCATAATATGTGTGACCAGATTTTTAAGAAAGATACTGCTTAACGACTTTCAGTATCGTTGTTATCGTACATTTGTGCTAATGTAATCAAAGTTAATTAGAGTCACCTTTTCGATCAATAAAATCAGTGTCACTATTGAAAACCTGACCAGTTTCAATATGAAGAAGTGGATAGAGGATGTGTATTGAATGCTATGGAAATAACTGAGGTTAATATGGACATACAGATACATAGGCCATCTCCACCTACATCCATGAGCTCGAAAGCTCATAAAGTAGCCCATGAAGCCCAAGATCAGTCAGACAGATTATGTCTGATGACCATTAAGAGATCCGTACGTAACCATCTGCTTAGTGAACTTTTGAACACAGATATAGCACAGTAATTTCTTGAAAATGTCTCCTAGAGGTACGTAGTCTCATCTAGTAATGAGATAAGTGCCTTGAATAAAGAATTATTCTCTATAAGGTATATGAGAGAAAAGGGGGAGTAAGAAGTACATATCAAGAATGATCTATCTTCACAGTAGACTAAAGATGTTGCATATTCCTCTTCCTGATATCTTTATTATTAACCAGACTCTGAATATACTCCCTTTAGAGTAAAGTAATCTGGTGAAGACATATTATTCGCAGGATGAGGAATGGGACTTCAATACTTTGATTGCCAGTTCTGCTGCTGTGGAGGAGAACTCAAGTTTGCTACTCCTTTAGCCCTCGAAGCAATTGAAGGGAAGGCAAAGATAAAGCACACTAAGATTAAAGGTAGAAAGACTAAATCTTCTCCACATACTGATGCTGGTCAATCTAGTGCTGGTGAAGACCCTAGAGACATAAAGTAACCAGCAGTATAAGGCCTAGAAGTAAAGACGGTGATCATCAGATAAAATCAAATAAAGAAAAAGAGGAATTGATAGTTGACAATAATGAAGAAGTGGAAGTAATATCTATAAGGGATGTATGTATTGAACCATGCTGCAAGGTTCGTTTAGGTTTTTACATAACACATTTTATATATGATATTTGGATCAATTTTGGACAAAAAGGTTGACATTTTATATTTAATTCTTCTGTTGTACAGTTATGTTTAATGCAAAACATAATGATACAACTTTCTTATCATATGGTTTGTATAGAATGTGTCTTACCCTGAATTAGATATATGCTTCTTCGTATCTTGCTGAACACTTCATGAAATGAAGGAACCTGATGAATGAAAAGTCATACATAATGTGGCATAAAAGTTTAAGCCACATTTCCAAACTAGGGTTGACAGATTAATAAAGGAAAGTATTCTCTCAATTTTAAATTATGATGATCTAGAAACATGTGTTGACTATTGCAGGGGTAAGTTGACTAATAAGGATATTAAAGTCAACTCATGCTTCTAACTTATTGAGTTTGATACATAATGATATCAGAAGACTTTATACAGTTGCATTATTCTGACACTTGTTGATGATTATTCCTATTACAGTTATATGTTCTTGCTTAAAGACTGAAGGCTGAGAACCAATTGAAAAAATCCATTCAGAATGTCAGATCTAACCGTAGAGGAGAATATCATGGCAAACATGGTGTTTCAGGACTTGAAAAGGTCTATTTGCCAGATACATGGAATCGGTTGGGATAGTGACTTGAATCACTATACTAGGTAGTCTTGAGCAAAATGATGTGTTGCCGAAAGACATAATCGCACCCTAAAGGACTTGAAAATGTCAATGCAAAATATGACTAATTTACTTAATTATCTAGAAGTGTGAAAATCCAGCCTTACACACATTTGTGTATGAGACTGCCCTACTGAGGTGATATAATCCTTATAAGGAAAATTGGCATACTCATTGTACTCATTGCTATTTAGTAAGATATCCTGATCACTTTAAAGGTAACAGATCTTACTGTAGAGAAGGAGGGAACATAATAGTGGAATCACTAACAGCTAAGTTTCTGGAATAAGATATCTGAAATGATGGTGGGCCCTTTGACCCTTAGGATGATAATAGGATGGATACTACAGTTATTATGTATCCGCCACTTATATAGTTAGATCTGGTAGATCTAGGTATTTGTTTCGTGCCTGTACAGGAACAGGAACCCATACTTGTACACATAGAGGTTCCTGGGAATACAAGATCTAATGTAGTTATAAAAATCCACCGGAGTGAGATGACCTGTTATCCTATCTGACTACATAGTCTATTAGGTAAACAGGACAATGATATTAGACATGTTACGAATCTAGTTACTTTTACAGAAGTTGTTTATGTACTTGTAGCGGAATTGTGGTGGATTACAATGACTGATGAGATGCAAGCTATGAAACTTAGTAAGGTCTGGGAGCTAGTTGATTTTGTTGTAGGATTGCAAAACCTGTC
>JANZXP010000007.1:17655290-17668820 GCA_027576715.1 Erythroxylum flavicans | reverse complement strand
TCACGTTACAGGTGTTCTTGATCTCTCTTCTTCCTTCTTTTCACTCAGGATATTTTTACAGTATACTCACTTGATCACAGAATTATTTCGTGTGCGTAGAGAGTTGAGAGTTGAAAGTTCTATATTTTATCTATGACTACAACTGATATTTATAGTCTAATTTTCCAACGGTCTTCTTGAGAAAACTCCTTGTAGAATCTTCAGAGATCAGTTATTAGTTGAGTCATGTTACCAACTCCAACTAACTAACTAACTAATGTTATAGATTATTCTTCAATTTTATCATCTCGATTTGATTTGTATTCTTCGTCTTATGTCTTCACTTCGTCTTATGACTTCGCTTCATCTTACGACTTTGCTTTGTCTTACAACTTTGCTTCGTCTGATGACTTCGCTTCGTCTTATGACTTTGCGTCGTCTTACAACTTTGTTTCGTCTTAGTCATGTGACTTTGTCTGATCGACTTCGTCTTAATCAGCTCTTAAATATCATCTTGATTTGATGATTTGTGCTACTTATATTTATCTGTGCACTTAACAAACTTATCAAAACAATTCACACACTTCTTTTATTATTATTATTTGACTTTCATCAAAATCAATAGAAGAAGTAAAGTCTTTTTGACTTAACATATTTCACACACTTTTGTCGATTGCAATTGACCTACAGCCATTTGACGAACTATAGCGGTTCAATAAGATATTTTATCCTCAACTTGCGTGTTATTTACCTCATTTACATGCTTAATAGCTCCATCCATCCTTGTTCCAAACTGTTGAGAATTTTTGACCATGATTGATATCAACTGTCTGGATGCCTCAGGTGTTTTGTTTACCAAAGCCCCTCTACTAACTACATCGACCATACTTCGATCCATTGGCAATAGTCCTTCATAAAAGTATTGAATCAAAAGTTGATCGGGAATTTGATGATGTAGACAGCTGGCATATAGCTCTTTAAACCTTTCCCAATATTCATGTAATGTTTTTCCTGTAATTTGTCTTATCATACATATCTCCTTTCTGATATTCGCCGCTATTGATGCAGGAAAGAATTTCTCCAGAAACATTCTTTTCATCTCGTTCCATATTGTTACTGAGCCAGGTGGAAGATAATATAGCTAATCCTTTGCCTTATCTTTCAAAGAGAACGGAAAGGCCCTGAGATTAATTTGTTTTTCTGTCACCCCTTGTGGCTTCATTCCATAACAGACAATATGAAATTCTTTCAGGTGTTTGTACGGATCTTCTCCTGCAAGACTACAAAAAATAGGCAGTAAGTGAATCAAACCAGATTTCAATTCAAAATCTACCTCAACATATGGAAATTAAATGCATAAAGGTTATTTATTCAAATTCAGTGCCGCTAACTCCCTCAATGTTCTCGGATTGATGGAGAGGGTTGGTGCTGCGTGGAGACTAGTTGGGGCTGGTTATGTTGGGTTGTTGCTGGTGTTAGAAGGGACTGGATTGCTTGCATGTGTGGAGATAATATCCATATTTAAGCATCAAAATAAATCCAAAACAAAGGAGATTATATCAAATAATATTTGGCATCATTGCCAAGGAACCAGGTTGAATCCCTAAAGAACTGAACACTAGTTTCTTTATTTCAAGTAATGAAAGTAAATGGGGGGTTTGATTAAATAATTAAATCAACTGAATTTAAAATTGAGAAAGTCAAGATTACCAAACTTTGATTCAAGGGAAAGATGTCATCTAATTGTAACGTTGATTATTGGTTTAAAAAGAATATTTTCATTATTCAAGCAGTTAGTCCAAAACATATTAGGATAGCTATAATAAGTTTCAAATTTTCCTAAACCCTAAATTAAATAATCGAGATAGCTGCAACTATTCAATTTGGTTTTCTTGTTTATCATAAGTTAAATAAGGAAATTCCTAAATAACTTATTTGCTACTTGTACCTATCCTTTATGATGATTACGGATCATTGAATTTTTGAATAGCAATAGAATAATCAATATTAAATTAAATTGTAAGATTAATCGAATCTCAATTATTAATGAAATATGAGAACTCAAAACAAGAAATACTTGAATTAAAACGTAAATAAAGGTTTAAAACACAAAACCTCACAAAGTTACATTAGAGTATTAAATCCCCCTTGAATCAGAACGATAAGTTTAGCCACACATGACTTTTGCTCCAATAACAAAAATAGAACAAAGACTAAGGAATTGCAACTGTTGGATATGTTCCTCCAACATCTCGAACTGAGTATTGTAATAAGTGACATCTTCCTCTCCTTGAGGAATTGGCCCAATAAGTGCCTCCTCTCTGTTGACATGTTATGTCAAATTGCTGCCTCCTGCCATATTGAAATGTGGCTCTGATACTAGTTGTTATAAAGGTCTTCAAAGTACTAAACTTATACTACAAGTTGTGCCAACTCCTTTGCATAACTATTTCATTTAGGTCCGATTAAGCAAGATTCAAACTTACTACGTGATCGTCAACCTAACTTCTTCTCGAACACCTCATGACCCTCGTAATGTTTAACTCTCACACTTTTACAAGATTAATAAGATTGCACTAAACTATTAAAGGCAACAATAGAAGCACGAAAGAGATATATCAAATGCTAACCTTTATTAATTCTTTCCAAGTATACAAATGAATAATCTCTTAATCTCTATCGATTCATAATAAGCCATCGAAGCCTATAACTTTTCATAACATACTGGTCTAGTCTAATACTTACCCATGTCAAGTCCATTAGTTATGATCTATTTATTTGAGCATATACTAAATCCTTAATCCATCAAGGATTTAACTTTAGCCAAGTCAGTCTTTATAGGATCCAAAACTCTTAACAAAACTTGCGCTATGCTTGATCTAACTTATTATCTTGAAACTCTCGTACGCTATTGTTATGTGTATTATCCAACCAAAATTTAACTTGTGGCTGGTTTCTAGCTAATTGTAAAGTTCCTTCGTATGTTAAGGGGCTGACACTAGCTTCTTAATTTGTAGACTATTTTTACAGTCATGTTGACAGAGTCAAATTGCATGGAATGGGATCACTATCCAATGGGCATATAATGGTTACTTGCTGAGTAATAGGCTGAAAGCCTAATCTAATTTATCATTCGACTAAGGAGGCAGTTGGTTCGCATAGGGGAATGGTAATAGGAATAAGAATGAATATAGTGAGGAATGAGAATGGATATTATCATTATAATTATGATAGTTGGTCAAGAAGAAAGAATAATTACCATTACATTGATAATAGTTGGGTTGTAAAAAATATTGAGAAATAAAAATTTATTATATATTAATTAATTAATTAAAATTTTTAATTAATTATTTTTAATTAATTATATTGTAATTAATTAATTACAATATATTGATTAATTAAATATTGTAATCAATTAATTACAATATTTTAATTAATAAATGAATTATTTTTTAATTAATTATTTTTAACTAATTAATTATATTTTAATTAATTAATTAATTACAATTTTTAATTAATGAATGAATTATCTTTTAATTAGTTATATTGTTATTAATAAATTAATAATAATATTTTAATTAATTACAATATTTTAATTAATGAATGAATTATATTTTAATTAGTTATATTGTAATTAATAAATTAATAATAATATTTTAATTAATTACAATATTTTAATTAATGAATATTATATTTAATTAGTTATATTTCAATTAATTAATTATATTTTAATTAACTATAATGTAATTAATTAATTAATAATAATAATAATATAATTAATTATATCGTAATTAATTAATTACAATATTTTAATTGATGAATGAATTATATTTTAATTAATTATAATATAATATAATTAATTAATTATATTATAATTAATAAATGAATTATATTTTGATTAATTATATTGTAATTAATTAATTATATTTTAATTAATTATAATATAATTGATTAATTAATAATAATATTTTAATTAATTATAATATAATTGATTAATTGTATTTAATTAATTAGTATTAGAAATATTTTTAAGAAAAGAGTCACTATTAAAAAATGAGTTTCATTCCTTTACTAAATCAAGAGTACAAACGATTCTCCAAAACTAAAATATCAAACTATTACCCTTATAATAATAATCAACAACTAACCAATCACCCTCTATTCGTTAATTAATAGAGGGTTAATTATTAATTGCTAACCTTTTCCCGTAGAGCAATCTAAATGTTAGAGAGAAATAAAGAACATTTCTTCAATCCTAGATCCGAGAGGTCTCTCTCTTTTCTTGGGAGTCTCTTTAAGTGTTGAAGTCAAAATATAGAGAGACATCCCTCAGTAGCATACCTTTGGCTGGATCGTTCTTCGTCTTCTACTAACAAATTGATTGCTGGTTCGTATCATAGTTCTTTTCGTTTTATTCTAAAAATCTGATTATGAAATATGTTTTTGGTTTTCGATCTCAGTAAAAGTTGTGAACTTCTTTTATTTCCCCTTGTTTTGGGGGCTTTGGGCGGTGGGTTACTTTGAAGTAATGATCTTTTGTGCAGATAAGTCTTAGGATTAGGGTTTTGCACCGAACTTTTGTTCTCAGATTTACTTTACATATCCATATTTGATTCGGGGGAGATGTCTTTGTATGTCCGAGTTTCTTCTTTATGTTAATTTATAAAAGTAAAAACAGTTGGAACTTAATGAAGGAATCGTTCAATCAATCTAATTTGTGGAAATCTTATGTGATTCATTGTTTCTTAACTTTCCCCTTTGGTTGCATAGAGATGGACTACAGATGGTACAATGGTAAGCGGGAAGCAAGTATGTGTGATAAACGCCTGCAGGACATGGAGCAGGTATAGTTTTGTTTCATGTAATTTGTGTATGAAATGCAAATTTCCGTTCTGGGAGTTGTCTGAATTGTTTCGTTGTGAATTTTCTTGCTTTGGAAAATCATTTCTGGACTTTGGTTTGTGTTTTGTGTTGACCATAAGGATTGTGGTTGTCGGAAATCCCTAGCTGTTATCATGTGCATTAATTCTGGGGAATTGTGTTCCTTTAATGTATTAATATCTGCGTTTTTCTTTTCTGGTGGTTAGGATTCTCTAATTGAGGATTTGGCAGAAGACTTTCAGCTGCCAATTGATCACAGACCAACAGAAAATGTTGATTTGGATAATGTTGAACAAGCATCATTGGATACAAAGTTGACAGCATCTAATGTTGGGTTTAGGCTTCTCCAAAAAATGGGATGGAAAGGAAAGGGTCTTGGAAAGGACGAACAAGGTGTGCTATTCTTGAACCTTTGACATATTGGATGCTTAATGACAGGATTTTGGTTGCATAGTTTCAAACTTCTTATGCCTTTGACGCAAAAGTATGAGGCAGTCATTTCAGCATCCTTCTGTAGTCTATGGTGATTGGTGATTTTCATTTTCCTGGTTTTGACTTCTGCAAATCTTTATTAATTACATTGGAAATTATCATCATGGCTCTATGAACTTTGCTGATAGCAATTCTTATTGTTGCTGGATCTGAGATCTGCCAGAGCCATGAAAAAAATAAATGGCTTCTGCTGGCCGAAAGCTGTTCAACCGCGTGCAGCAAAAAGCAGATAAATTTTGAAACCTGAAACTTTTGATCATTGATTGGCACTGTATGTTAAATGTGTTCATTCTTGTGTCTTAGTAGGAATCAATTTAGAATTTTGTTTTCTTCTTTAACCCAGAGATATTGGATGCTATCAGTGAAAATGCTTACTTCTTGATGCTGGTTCTAGTGTTTTGCTGAGCATTTATGCCTTTTTATTTGCTTAATGTTCAGGAATAACTGAACCAATAAAATCTGGGATAAGAGATCCAAAATTAGGGATTGGGAAACAAGAAGAAGATGATTTCTTTACTGCAGAAGAAAATATCCAGCGAAGAAAACTAGATATTGAGTTGGAGGAAACTGAGGAACATGCAAAGAAGCGGGAGGTATGCCTATAAGCTTGTAGAGTGTTCTAAATAGAAACAATCCTAAGGAGTTGATGGTTTTATCTTTTTCTTAAACCCACATCTAATAGCAGAAGGCTGCATATAGCATATATGCATGTCTTTTGACGGGAATGGTATATCATAGGGGAACATCAACTTTGGAAGCTCTTGAGAATTTCCTGCAATTTTTATTACCTGGTGGCTTCTACTGCCTGCTTCGTGCACATTATGAAAATTCAGGTGTTAGCAGAACGTGAGCAGAAAATTCAAACTGAGGTTAAAGAAATAAGGAAGGTGTTCTTTTGTGACCTCTGCAACAAGCAATACAAATTGGCAGTTGAATTTGAAGCGCATTTGAGCTCATATGATCACAATCACAGAAAGGTACTTTTCCGTTTCACTTTCTTTTGTTAGATTGCCACTTAGGACAAGGGGTAAGGTGGAGATGCAACCCTTAATCTCAAGTCTTGAGGAATATGTTGTCAACATTAGGGATGGCAATAGGGCCAGCCGGGCTCGGGCTGGGGCCCAAGGAACAAAACAACTTCGGGCTGGGAAGGTGGCCCGACCCCAGGCCCAACTTTTTTAAGGAGGCCTGGTAAACCTGGCTAGGCCTGTTGACTCCAGGCTAGGGCGGGTGGCTCGGGCCCAGTCGCCATCCCTAGAACTCAACACTGCACTACTAACTGCAGTGGTTATCGTAAATTCTTTTTCTTTTGGAACAAATATAGCTGGTATGATGCTAACTTATAATTTTGTCTGATTCAACAATGTTTTTGGATGGGCTTTCAGCGTTTCAAGGAAATGAAAGAGATGCATGGTTCAAGCAGTCGTGATGATAGGCAAAAACGAGAATTGCAACGACAAGAGAGGGAGATGGCCAAGCTTGCTCAGATGTAACACTACATGGATACTATGTTGATGAAGATATATTTTATCTTTTAGCATTTCATACGTTTTATCATAATTAGACCATGTGTCCTCGTTCTCTTTGTTTTATTTTCTTTTCTGCTATACAGGGCAGGTGCTCGTAAACAACAAGAAGATCAACCACAGCAGAAGCAAGAGTCTGTCTCCACGCAGGTTTCTACTTCAGTCAAAAGTGCAACTGCACTAGCTGATCAGGATCAACGAAAGACATTGAAATTTGGCTTTTCGTCTAAGGGAGTGTCTTCCAAGGTATGAAGCTGATCTAGCTTTAGGACTCTAGTGATGATATAATCATTAAGTGTCTTCATAAGTGATTTGGTACTACTATAAGAAGCTATCTCCCTTTGTATTTGTTTGGGTCTACATTTTGGCTGTGGCTGAGTCATTTGGGTCTAATGATGTCTGATAATTATTCTTTTGTTTGACTTTTCGGGTCATGGAGATGGTCAATTATCGTTAGATATCAACTGATGAATATTTTCTTGCAGAACTACATGAATAATGCGTTCTATAAAGTAATTCATGAATTTATCTTCCATCTCCTTGAGCATAGATATATCGAAATTTTGATCTTAGTGAAGTGGTATCACAGTGGATTACTATTTATCATAATTTGTTTGTCAATCTTTCACCCTCACTGATTTCGCAGAGTTCTGGCAATGCTTCAAAGAAGCAAAAAGCAGCTGTAGCCTCCGTTTTTGGCAATGACAGTGAGGAAGAACAGTGACGTGATAATTCAGCTAGCCGCATGCGATGTACTTTCATGTACTTTTGACATTGTCTTCATTTTATGTACAGTATGTAATCTCAGACCCAAGCTGTCATTTCTTCAGGAGTTCTGGAATGATTGTTTCGCGTTAATATGAATATTTACGTCTGATGCGAAAATATGAGGATCTTCATATAGCGATTGGTATATTTGAATGCTTATTATTATTAGAGTTAATTACCCCCAAAAAAAAATTTTTCAAACTTTTGTCAAGTTTTTAATTATAATCCAAACTTAAAAAGTAGTAATAAAATATTTAATTTTTTAATTTTTTTCAATTCTAGCCTAAATTTTAAAATATGACAATAAAATATTAAAATATTCAGTTTTTTTAAATCTAATTTGACGTTATTTGTTGTTCTCTTTTGTTTTTAACCTTTTATTTTCTGTTTATTCTTTTAACTTCTCAAACTAGTTTCACATTTTAGTGTAATATACCAGTAAGTTCTATTTTAGTTCATTTTTTTGATGTTCTTAGTGTGAAGACGTTGGGATTTTAAAAATCAAAAAGTGGGTATTAAGAGAATAAATTGAAAATAAACGAAAAAATAAAATCAAAGCGTAAAATTATTGAGATTACGTAATCTGATTTAGGTTGTTTTTAAAAAATGTTATTTGAATTATATGATTAAACGACTTTTTTAATTTTTATTTGTTGTGTTAATTTTGACTACATGTATTAATTGTTAAAATTTTTGAAATACTTGGACAAATCATATCAACAAACTTAACAGAAACAATAACGTTAGATTAAAATTGAAAAAATTAAAAGTATAAAAATTTTATTGCTACTTTTTAAAAAAAATTGAAAAATTAAAAAATTTATTGTTATTTTTTAAAGTTCTGACTATAATTAAAAAATTGACAAAAATTTAAGATTTTTTTAATAATTAACCTTCTAATTATTATGCCTCGTCCGAGCTCACTCAAACTTTAATAACTCTTCTGAATTTATTTCATGTATTGCGACTATTAAGCTGTGAGTGTGGTTCACAAGCACAATAAGTACTTCCATGATTCTGCTCAACTAAGTAATATGTGACATAATTTACTTACAACTGAAATGTTCATGTCGATAAATACTACACCCATTCATAGACTGTGTGACATAGAAGTACCTATTTACTTACAACTGAAATGTTCATGTCGATAAATACTACAGCCATTCATAGCCATTAGAATACGCAAGTATTGATATAACTAATCACAACACATTAATAGAACGCCGTGTTGTAATAAAGGTGCTAATTATACAGCCTCGGCAAATCCTATCTGCAGATTGCCATAATCAAACATGGTGTGATACACTCCCATGAAAACATCACCAAGGATCCTACATCCACCAATTTTGCAATTTAAGTAAAACCGAAAAACATAATAAGAAAATGAAAAAGAACCCTTCTTGAAAGTCTGAAGGACACAAAGACAAGATTCAAGTTGCATACCAAAGAGGACCCCTTGGAGGAGGAACATCCAATGCCATAAACCCACTGATACAAACTGAAGCAATGCCTTCTCCTGTTTTAAGGATATACTGAAAGTAGGAAAAGAGAGATGCTTTCAGACGTATATGGTTTCTAGTTAACATTTCATCATGAGTTGCAAAACACTCTTGTTTTCACTGGCATCTTAATTACGAATATTTAACTAAATATACTTCACATGCAGCATTACAGGCATACGTTAAATAATTGATGTTGTCGGCTAACATGACATGCATGACATTAGCATTGTGATTTTGACAGGATCCTTTATGGTCCGTGAAGAAGACTAGAAGATTCCGTCCATCAAGTCACCGGTAGGCAAGTTCTAGGTAGTAATTGATCTTAAAAGGACATGAAATTGTATAATAGAAGTTAATCACCATGACCATATATTTAATAGAACCACACAAAGGTAACTTTTCGCTCAATTCCTGAATTCTGGCACCTCGCCACGTTACAATAAAATATCACATGAAAGAAGCCATACTGAAATGAGAAGAATACAAAGCATTTCAAAGAAAAGCTAACCTGCTCTGGGGTGAGACTGAAAGGTTTATCTCCTATGGTAAACGTAATGTTTGGCATGCTTGAAATGCTGTTGCAATCGATGATCGACTCTCCCATAGGACTTGGAAGACTATCACAAAGCTGTTGAGGACAAACATAACGAGAATTTTTTAGTAAAACACACAAGATTTGCTTAGCTATAATTTATCTAATAAGTTACCTCATTCACATAGTTGAGTATTGAGTCCTTGGCTTGCTTTTGCTTAAGTTGATTTTGGACCCAGATAACAAGCATCTCACAGGAAGTGCATAGAAGATCATCCTGAACCGATGATTTTTCCATATTATTCTTATCAACAACTGATTTGATCCCAGTGCTGCACATAATCCGAAAAATCAGTTGCAAATGCTTCAAGCATCCTGGAATAAAGATAGCTTTGGAACTTTTTTGTGGCTAAATATCTTGTCAGGAGACTGAAAAAAACTTAAAAGCCTTCTGTTTAAATCTAATAACTACTTCAAAAGGGAGGAAAGGCCCCCCTTGGAATCTTTTTCTGAAGTAGCTTCTATACAAGGTGGAAGCACAAACTGGATATATTACATGAACTTCCTCACCTCACATACTGGCCACGATTGAAAATGCATAAACCAAGCTGGGAACATACTCTGTCAGGTTGAACCTGAAAACCAAAACGCATTTAAAGCTATATGCAAAAGTAGTGCTATTCAAATAGATCTAAATGGAAAGATAGGTTAATTTTAAAAAGAAGCGTACCCCAGATATTAGAAGATCCCATATCATGTCTCCATACTCTGAAACTATTAACTTACACTCGGCACTCACAACCCCTTCGGCTCCAATGGCATGGTTGATTTCAGTCACAATAGGCTAAAAGCATTACCAAATTAGTACCTTTGCAACCATATAATAAGAAAGGAAAAACTAAAAGATGATCAATAAGAGTGAGATTTTTTCAAATGGAACCGTTAGAAACTGTCTAGCACATGGAAGAACTTACTGTTGGACCAGCAAGCAAGGATGTCCCTGAGTCCACAATTGCTGCACAGCCGCCTTCACAAACACCTGAATAAATCACGACTTTCAGTTTCCAATAGATGCTATTCAAATGTTAAATGAACATGGACTTTTCTACATAATTTTTTGTATTGGAAAAAATTAGGAACGAAGAGTTTTCAATTGCACAAGATCGAACTATCAGGTGAAAAAACTAACATAATCTTCACTATTAGAATAATGTTCTTCAGAGTGTACCTAAGTCAAAGTAGTATCTAGTCAGCATCTATGATTACAAGGTGTTTTAGTAAGAATGAAGCTTTTAAAGTCTAAACAGCATAGCATGTAAATTCTTCTAAAGCTATATGAAGATTACCAGTTGATTGGTTCCCAATGAAAAAATCTCCCATATTGAACTGAAAATGGAACACACGATTGGAAGTCAGGTTTTTCACCCTTCTTTAAATAGACACAAGAAAGTAATAGAGATTGTTCACAAGATTTATGTTTACCTGCCAATATCCTTTTCTTGAAACTGGAACATAGGTATGTTTCCCTTTGTAATGGTTTTCATCAACACCGCCAAAAACAATCTCACCACCATCTTTGGACTCTTCATTCCTGTTGAGCCAGAAAGAAAAGATCTCCTCTTCCACAAGACCTTGTTGCATCATATTGTACCTGTATTCTTATCAAATTCAGTATTCTAGGACTCGAAGAACTGCTATAAACTGATCTTTCACCAAGAGGAAAATTTTTGGACAACTTTTCTGACTATATGATCAATATCATACCACACAGGAACAGCATCTCCAACAGAGATTTCCTGGAACCCAAGCCCGAGTATACCATCAAACTTTGCCAATACAAATGTAAGACTTCCTTCTCGTGTAGCCTCGATGAAAGTCTGGATGGCAACAAATCCAGAAACTCGTTACTGGAAACTGAAAGACAAATTATTCTCATGGTAAAAATAAAAATGGAATGAGAACCTACTTGATTCTTGACGACAAGACTCCCAACTTCAACATTGTCTTGACTGAAGAAACCAGATATCGATCCTGATCCATAATTTATTTCACAAGACTTTCCTGATTACCATTACCAAGAAACAACAGCAGTTACAACTCAGTTACCAAGCTTTTATATATATCGATGATAACTCGAGTGGATTTTAAATCGAACAGACAAGAGACTGCAAGAATAAGAAGCGCTTGATTACCTATCTTCTCGTAGGTACTGGACCGGCTTGACTTGTACCTAGAATGAAAATAACATGCAATCTGCAAATACTAGAATTAATAGCTGATTCTGTTTTGTAGGATGGCTTAGAAAGAAGTAAAGCAAGTAGAGCTTACTGAAAAGTAGCATTTTGAAGAGGGGACCCAAAGATTGGAACTGCCAGTGTCAAAAATGACAGTAAATGTTTGAGGGGGTGAGCCAATAGCAATTTCTCCATAATATTGAGCATCCAAATAGTTTTTAAGTGGTACTATATCAACATCTGAACTCCTGGAATCATGAGGCTTGACGTCTGGACCTAATCCATATCTTCCCTCCTGAATTGTGATTCTAGCACTCTTAATCAGTTGAAGATCCAGAGGACGTTTCTTCAGACCTATTCTCACCAGACCATTAGTACTGGTGGAAATAAGCAAACATGTCAAAACCCATAAACAGAAAGTCTCCTGCGGAATCCTGATTGCCATGCTGGAATGAGTTCCTGCCACAAGGACATGAAACAAGGTGTTATATGGATAGCTAAAACTGTCATGTGGCGGAATCAGAAACCAAAGTTCTACTTATAATTGAACTAGAACATGTGAACGATCTTAGATGAACTAGATTCACATGCAGTCAGTAACATAGAACTACTATCTTCCAGCTGTAAAAGCACTAGTATCGATCAACAACAATAGTATGCGCTTAACTTGAGGACTGTTTCTATACGAAATTTCTGCGAACTGTCCTAAAGAAGCTGCTAAACAACTAAAATGGGTAGGTTGGGACATGTGGCATAACATAGTCTCAGACTGTTTCTTAAACTATAATTACCACAAAAGATCATAAAAAGACAGGACAGATTAGCACAAAAGACATCTGAGAACACAAAGAAGTTTGCTCAAATCTGTGGTTGATTGCTTCGAAGTGAGAAGATTCTACTTCCACATGATGATGATGATGGATTTGGGAAGTAGTAAAAACCTGTGCTCAAGTGACTGAAGGAAATAGAACAGCGAAGAAGGCGTTATTCTTGATAATTATACCAAAAGGAAAACTCTAAAGTCCTGTTTTGTTTGTCTGCATCCATATGAATACATAAAGGTGCAAAAATATCTCCTTTGTTTTGTAGAAATGATCACATGTGGACCAAAGGAAACTTCGAGGCTGCTAAATTGTCCGAATAGTAAGATGCAAGTACCAACAAAGAGTTAATGTCTTTATGACGAGATGAGAGTTGTTTTCAACCTATTTTTAGGTTTTTTTTATTGGAGGGTTAATAATAGAAAGAGACGACACATTTTTATTATTTAGTTGAAAATTTTATAATGAAATAAATGAAATGAGATAGAAACAGAAAATTTTATGTTACGTTTCATTCTATTTTAAACAATAAAAATAAAAAACTTCCTGCTCGAAAGATTTAGGATGAAACGTAAATTAATAAATACATACTATCTAATATTTCTTCAATAATTTTTCTTAATACCAATTATTTCTTCTAACCCTAACCCTAACCCTAACCCTTTTATATAATTAATAATATTTTATATTATTAATAAAAAATTGTATATAAAAATAAACAATCTTAATAAAATTTATATGAATAAAAATAGAAAAATATAAAAAAATTATTTTTTAATTGTTTGTATATATTTT
>JANZXP010000007.1:17643358-17653612 GCA_027576715.1 Erythroxylum flavicans | reverse complement strand
ATGTGTTTAATATAATTGCTTTGTCGTGGACGTACAAAGAAGTGTGCTAGTTAACACAATCATCATGACTGAAGAGCGTTTACATTATTGTAATTGCAGATCGCTAACACCAATAAGAACTTCTTAGATTATGTTCAAATCAAGAGGTGATTATATAAATATGTTCAATTTATGATAAATTTTACATTTTAATGTACTTAGGTTACTATATACTTATTATTTGCAAAGCAAAACAAAATAAGATAATTTTGTGTGACATGACAAAAAATTTCTTAAGAAGAAAGAAAAATATAATAAATTAAAAAATAGATATTAATTGTAAAAGAAAGAAATTAAAGAAATAGATATTAATGAAAATAGAAAAAGGCTTTTAATACATGATATCATTACACAAGTAGCTCGATTACATATCTAATCCTTTATACTTCAAATGTACATCAAGATCTTTTAATGTCATTTGATAATCAACAAACTCCTTATTCTTTGTCAATTATATAATGACCATGATATATTACTAGAAAAAGGAAGAAAAAAACATAGTTGTAAATTTAGATATGTACAAGAGTACTTATCACATAACAAATTGAGTATTGTCTATAACAAATCTTAAAGGATGAAGAAAGAGTCTTCAACACAAATTAATAACCCCCTAAAAAGAGGCTGAACATTAACTCCTTTTAAAGATATCCTATTAAAATCAACAAAAATTTTGGGTGTCAAATTATCTCTCGTCTCTATTGCAAACTATTATGTCCTTCAAATAAAAATTAATGCATCAACTCATGAAAGGCTAAAGAGACAACATATGCAAAACCCATAATTCATTATCTAAAAAGCTTCAACCATAATTTAGTACCATATGCGTAAATAACTAGCCCTAATCAACACTGCATATAAAAAGATCTAGTATGGTTCTCTCTTTTTTTTTAATAAAAATTTTATTAGCATTATATACTAAAATAACTTACAATTCAATAAATTTGTTACTCTTTTTGGCCTGTCAACTAGTTCTTGTGTCAGTTGGTTACTTTGACTTTGTTGAGAACTAACATTCGTTCTTATAGAACATTTCCTTGTATTATGATCATATTGCCTACACCTTAAGATATGAATCCTTCACGAGTAGCTCCATAAAGGTTTTGTTTCTCCTACTTCCTGACTCTTGGCCTTTTTAGTGCTTCTTGATCTTCTCTTATATAATGGTGAATGGATTTTAGAGCCACAGTTAAGGATTGACCTTAATCTTCACTAGGAATTGGAAAAATTAACATACATAAGTTTGTTTAATTTTTCTTTGTTATATATGACTTATATATAGTCTTCTAGTTTGCCACCATCGTGTCTAATTGGAGCATAAACATGTTGACAAGGAGTTTCATTCAAATCTCATTTCTTACACTTGTAATTCTTATAGCCTAAATTAATAAAATGTTGAAAATTCATATTCTTCGAATAGTCTCCCACCACTAAAGTGTGGAATCTAATTTATTAACAAGTTGTTTATACTTCGAGTTTTATTAGATCCTAGGAAAAATGATCTATTATGTTTCTCCGTCCCCTTTATTTTCTTATTAAATCTCTTTATTATTGCTCTTACAGTCATCCTAAGCACTGTGATAATTTACTTTTTTCTATCCTCCTTTATATAGACATCAAAGCTTTCATAATAGTTGTTTAATGATGTGTCACATTTTGGTCCAACACTATAAATGAGTTTACACCATCTGTTCATTAGTTTTTTGTCCTATAAGTCATTGACCATTTTTTTAGTACCTGCTAATTTTTTCATGTACTTGTTTAAGTGAAAAAAAAAATTTAGCATGCCTTGAGCTATCATTTGGTCTATTAGTCAAATTTATATAGTAAAATAAAATGATCATATACCTATCAAAATCATTAAAGCTATATGATCTTGTTACATTCCATACTATATCATTTATAGCTTTTATTTTCTTAAATTTGCTTTAAAGTTTAACATAGATATGTCTAACACAATACATTTGTTCAACATTATACAAAGAAATCATATTGAGGTCGTTTATACAATTAGTGAATGCCTTTAAAAGAATGTATGGAAGTTAATAGGAGAAGATATAAAATGAAACATCGTAGAAGAAACTTTTTAATGTTTTTCTTATAAAAAATGAAGCCTAGTTATGATCCTTATAGTTTTTGATGTCTTGTTGTAAACATTAGAGAAACCATTTCCATGATACTTGATTCTTAATTATAACTAAAACCTACACAATCTGAAACATATTGTTGTTTACATATCGATTAATGACCGATAGCAATTGTGTTTGTGCTTACCCTTCAAGTGATAACCATCTACACATATGGTAGGCCTTACGTAGCAAAGTAATTGATATGTTTTCTCACAAACATACAATGTAGCTATAGCTAGCATTGACGAGTATGAGTTGATCCCACCGTCTTTCTATTATCTAGTTTAACAAATTATGGTGATGATAATTAATCAAATTCAAAGTTAAAATAATAAACTAAAAGAAACACAATTGACTAACTAGAATGAAGATTACATTAAGAAATAATCAAAGCAAATAGTGGTACCTAGATTTTAAATCCCTTTAGGACTTCTCATGCAATCATGATTTCATTAGTCAATTTTACTCTATAGTTTATTAGACCATAAAATTCCTATCTTTTGTTAATATCTTTGGTTTAAATTATTAACAACTAACCCTCAATTGATTAATTGAAATATCTTTCTAGTTAAAACCCTTAAGATTGTATTAATCAATTCATGAATTTTATTATTAGGTTTAACTCCAATCCAGAGAATTTATATCGACCTATCTTTAGATTTGCATATAATACCTTTTAGTTATGGTAGGCCTTTTCATACAAAAAGATTTATCGATCCTATTTGCATGAACTTATAATTGAAATTATATGCTAGCAATATTAATTCAATAATAATTAAGAACAAATAATTGAATCTTAATGAAACTAATGAATAAATTAAAATAAAATAAAATCACATCAAGGTCTATCCCAGGGTTCATCTAATCCAAGTATCAACAAAAGTTTAGTTCATAATCATGGTATCAAGATTAAAGGAAAAAGAAACAATTAAAAGAACTGTGATGAGATCCCTTTTAATCTTTATGAAATCTATGTATTCTTATTTGTTCTTCATTCTCTCTATCATTTTAGGTTGCAATTTATGTTTCTAGAGCCTCCCTTAAGCCTTACATGAACCTCTTACAAATCCCTTCCTTCATTATTTTTTCCTTTCTATAACTCAAAAAATAGGGTTTTTAGAATATACATAGTTTCCTATACAACCATATGCGTGATTATATCCCTTAATTTTATAAAATTGCGAAAAATATGATCCTAGAAAGGTGCATGGTCATGGAAACAACTTTATCCACTCCACATGGTGGTATCCCTTAAGGAAACATTTAATCTTTCAATTTTCTACTTCGATTCTATCCAATTTCTACTTCTTTTGACTTATGAAAGTAATTAAGACCTTAAAACATAATAGGAATGAATTAAGTACCAAAAACCATTGAAAAAACTCTCAAATAAACAACTGAAATGCACTAAACATGAGATTAGAAAAATATTCTATTAAGCTTTTATCAAAATCCCCAACAATTAAACATTTACTTGTTCTTAAGCAAATCAATTTTAGTACTTTCAACTTAATAAGAAACAACTTCTGGAAAGCACTAAACAAATCAAAGATATCCATCAAGATTCTCCATTATTTATTCAATTGCAAAGTTTATTGAATTATTAAGCATAGTTATTTGCATTAAATTATGAATCAATCCAATTCATTATACAATTATTTAAATTTCAACTAAACTCACACCATTCCATTTAATGTATAAAGTGAACATACATAAGAAAGATGCTAAAATCTTTAAATATTTTCGTATCCCTTATTAAAAACAAAACATTAAATTTAAACAATATAGGAGCAAAAGTCACTTAGCTTTTTGAAAAAAGAGTTAACACCTTATCATAAATACCTCCGGTTACTCAATTAAGTCGCTATCTCAAATGATTACTAACACTACTCTTTAACTTTGACCTTTTTATTGATACAAAGTTAATAGGTTGCTAAATTGTTCCAAAGGTAAGTCATCCAACCCTATAAGTGATTGGAATACCTTCTCCTTTTATTTCTTCTTGATAATCTCCTTTACCGAATCGTATGTACAAGTTGGAACCTTAGAATAACTTTATAGCTCATCTTTTATTCCTTTTAACTTAGTGTAGTATTCAACCATGCTCATGCTCATTCCTTATTGCCTCAGATACCTCAATTTTCAATTGATAGATCTATACAATGCTAAACCTATCCTTCAAATTGTCACATACATTTTTTTTCTATCTTCAGGTACACAATGCTAGATTATGGTAATTTATTTATTGAATTAAAAATCCATAATGTGAGCATGCAATTTTCGGACTCCCATAAAATCACTTCCTATAATCCATCGTTTGGCTTCTTTAAGGTTTTATGCATTAAACCTAAACTTATTTTTCACTAGTAGGGCACTTCTCATTGCCTTCTCCCATATGCTGAGTCTTTTAATAGATATGACATAAGGATAACTCCTAAACTATCCGATGGATGCAAGAAAAATGGGGATAATTGGTCAATTTGCTTCCTTAAGATTTCAACCCTTTCTATCTTCTCTAACAACATAGTCCTATGGTATCATTATTGCTCTGGTACCATGTGAAATTTGGAGAACAGAGAAGTTTTGAGGAAGAAGTTTTCACTCATGTACCTTAGCCATATTACAAATTTTACAAATATATAATACAATGATATAATTTTCTTACCAAAGATAAAGGAAAATCTTATCTTTAAAATTTTTTATCAAATAAGAAGAACCAACTATAATGTATATCTAAAATATACAAGATATAGCGACAAGATATAATCGTAAATCTCAATAATTAGCATATTTTGAATTAAATAGTTATGTATTTATTTTGTCTCATAAGACCCTAGTGACTCGAATTTATTGATAATTAAAATTTAATGTTTCCTTATATTTTATATTATAGGATTTCAATTTCTAACCTAAGTATTAAGAACAATAATTTTAAATAATTTAATTCCTAACAAATAACTATGTATTTGTTACCACTATAAGTACTAAAAATGCAAAAGGAGTAAAAGTTATATGTACTTTAAATGAAGAGGGAGGCCTAACTATCTATTCTTTCAAACTTACAAATCTTATGTTATTGGGAAAAAGATTACGGAAATTATAAAGTGAAAAGAAATTAATTTAGGTCAAATAGGTCCATTCTTATATTATCAAAGATAATTATTTCTAGTTAATCCATCTTAATAAGGAGAATTCATGGACTTTCAATCAATTACTAAAGTTGAAAGAATTTCTTCACCCTTTGTGAAAACCATAGTTAGAAATAGGAAGCATACTCACTTTTAGTTTGATAACTTGAACAATTTAAGTCCCACGTACCCATTCCAAGGGCATAGCAACCATAGTCTCTAAATCCCTATTAAAGCCAAAGCTAGCTCAATCCTAATACATGAACAATGGAGTTATAATCTCAGAGGTTTCAACCACATTATGGAAAATGTGCCAAACTATTATTTTGCATACAAATGCTAAGGATAAAGTGGTCTAATTGGGACACAATTCAAACAATTTTACAAACAAATTATGTGTCAACATTCTAAGAAGGCTTGATCTTAAACCTTCTTAGTGGAGATTTGTTTAGTTCAAAAGCAATTCGCTAAAAGCCTCTTTCATCTCCTTGCTTTCAATCAAGAATAAGACGAATACCTAGATAGATTGAAAGAAACTAAGATTCTAAACAACCAATACGTCCTTTACAAAGTTGCCCCTATATCTATCAGTTACATATTATTCTCCTATCCTTACTCCATCCCCCTTTGATCCCAACTTTTATCCATATATTGAGCTTTCTGTCATGCTCAATCTTGATCTAAGTTCTTGACTTAGGTAGGGAATATCATATTTACTCTTCTAGAAGATCTAAAGACAAGTGTTAGATTGTACACTTACTTAAAGAGAGAAAGAAATTTAGAAATCTTATGAGGGAAATCATAGGATATTAATACTATGTTAGTTAGTATCACCAATTAGATGAGAAAATTCATCCTTACTCACAATATCTAAGGTAGAGTAAGTGTATCTCTTACACAAATATGGAATGTTTTTGTCTTTTTGATCAAATCCCTTTACTTTAAGTACCTTGATTCCCTATTCTTTTTCATGTTATTTAGGTTTTTCACTTCTTTTAATTATTTCATCCTCTTAAAAAGGTAGAATTTTAGCTTAGTTCAACTTTATTGCACGTAGTCTATAAACATGATCTTTTGCAACTAACTGTCCTTTTCTATTAATTCTATTTTCCTTTTCTCAAAAATATGTTTTCACGTAGCAATTACAAAAAGAATGATATATATATATATATCATTTAATATACCTAATAGTTAAATGAAATGACTAAGTTTCAAATATTTATAATATAATGTATTAAATGTGATAATGAAAAAATTCTAATTGAATCAACAATTTCAAAAGTAGAATTACAAGTCCAATATAACTAAATTTTATTATCATCATTCAAAGGAAATATTATTGTTTATGTAAGTATATTTATTTAATATTATTCTTTAATTGAATTTGTTTTAATGGATAAGAAAGAATTTTAAGTTCAAAATATGAAAGGGTTATTTTTTATTATTGTATAATTAAAGTCTCAAAAAATTATTAGTTATAATAATATTATTAATTTTTATTAAATGTTTATTTATTGTCTGATCTTAATGCTAATGTTTAATTTATAAGCGTTAAAAAATTTAAGAAAAGTTTCATATTTTAGCCCAATTATAGAGCCTTTATTAAGATAAAAATGAGGAGAAGGTCTATTTGACCATTATTTTCAAGGATACGTAAAGATAAATGGAAAATAAACACCCTAGGATGGTCTGGTATGTATTTAATATAATATAATTTCAGTATTCATAGTGTGTAAGTTGGCAGTAGTTTGAAAAAGAGCGTGCAAATGTCAAATAGGTACGTACGAAGGGAAGAGTAAGAGAGATTGAGGAATCAATCAATGTTAAATCTATATAACAATCATGTTCAACTAAAACAAAACCATACCGACACTCTCGTTCTCGTCTTTTATATCATTAAAAACATTTCCCTTAAAAACATGTATTTCAATGTGGTTCTAATTCTGTTTTTAAGTTATAGTTTGTAATTTTTTTTATTTTTTGTTTTTGTTTTTTTAAATAAAAACAAAACCCTATTTGGTTGTTAACGTTAATATATTTATATTTTTATTACTGATAATAATTACATATTAGATAAAACTTAAAGATAACTTATTTTAATTAAATAAATTTATTTAATCTCTTATATAATATTTATTAATAAATTATTAATAAAATTATATTGTTTTTAAAAAATAAATAATTAAAAATTAAAAATTTTGAAATTAATATTTATTTTAAATATATTTTAATTATTAAATCAAAATTTATTAGAATATTTATATATTTTAAACTTAATTATATTTATTAGTAATTATATAATTTAATTACATATAATTTAATTATAAAAATTAAATTAAATAAAATTATTCATATTTTTATTGATAATTAATTTTAGTTTATTAAATATATAATGTTGAATTAAATTATTCATAATTTTTATTAATAATTAAATAATATATATTTAAATGATAATAAATCAGATTGTGAAAAAAGACATAAATAGGAAACAAAAATTACTTTTTATGGTTTTCATAATTTTTGAAACTAGAAAAAATTAAAATTTTAAAAACCAAACCAGACATCGAACCAGTCGAAGGAAATGTTTAAGGTTTAGATGGTCAACCAGTAGTGAACTACTATAAAACCGGTATATAGTAAATAAGAAGTAAAACTTATAAGAATAAGTAAAAAATAAAATATTTTATTGAAATAAAAAATACACCAATGTCTATTATTATATAATGAACTAGTAATAAATAAATATGAGTCTAATATAAAACTTAAAATAACAATAAAAATTAAAATTGTTTTTAAAACCTTGATTTTGTCCCTCCTGTGGATTGACTAAAAAGCTTCCTTGATGATCATACTTCTGCATTAATATGAGGTCAAGCCATCATGGTAATCTGGGATTGGATAGATGTTTAATATAAGCATTACACAGGACTCTACGGGAGGAAAAGGTTGACCAATAAAAGAAATGTTCAGTGTATGACCTTCAAACGAATTGTTTTAAATCTCGGTTGAATATTATCTGCACTACCATATAAGTTGCAGCCGTGTCTAACTTCTTCCTCAGTCAGGATGAACTTAACAAGGCCAAATGACACATCTGCTTCTACTGTAGGCATCACAACCTGTAACGAAAATGAAGCTACCTTAATACATATCATGTTCAACGTGTGGCCTATGTTGTCTAGCCTCATAAACAGGCTTTCCTTCTCCTCGTAACACATACCATTGTATTAAAAAGAAATATAGTAAGTGCATCACAATAAAGGCAGAAAAACATCTTGTGAAAAAACAAATAGAGTGAAGTATTGACATTAGGCTTCAAAATTCAATACGGATGAAAAGCAGGAATCAATGTTAAAAGACTTCAATGGTAAAGTAAACAAACGTTCACTGAGAAAGGATAACAAACAACTAACAACAAAATGCCTCTTTAAGAATATCTACACTCTTAACATACTGTAGGACCTAAAATCACTAGTCTGCATTCTATTTTACTTAAAGAGATTACTTTGGATCCCAAAATTACAACTAGCTGATGGGGAAAAGGCTCTCAGAAGTCAATATAATCACAATAGCAAGAGCTCAAGCAACTGTGTTTAAGCTCTTCTCCTACTTGTAGGCCATCTTCACAACAATCAAGAAGAAGATAAAAAGGTTGTTCCTCATAAGTTTTGATGCTATCTTTCTTGCATAAGTAACTCAAGTGTTTCCTTCAAACTAGATCAATACCAAAGCGATCAACATCCTAACAATCTGATCATTCCATTTAGCATACACTTTAGATAATAAATCAGTAAAACAACCATTTAAATAATGTAATCAATGAAAAACCAACCTGGTCATCAGGATTTTGGAAAACAAAGCTTTTAGGCCTTTTCACATACAAGGCTCCATCAGTTGGTTTTAGCATATCTACAAGAATCTGTCTAGTTCAAAAGATCACTATCCCATCACTACTTTTACTTTGATCCTAAATCCAATCAAAAGTAAGCAACTTTTAAGGAAAATTTTCTATACATTAATAACAACAAGTTACACAACCAAAAAGCACTGTGAATTAGGAAAAAAAAGCAATCATAAGTAGGGAAAGCGTTGAGTTTGCTCAGAAGTCCATATTTTCTGGGACCATAAATGGCAAATGATCTTTTTAGTAATTGTGCGTGTGATTCAATTTATATGCTATCAATGGCTGCAACGGGAGCGTAGTACAGAAAAATTAGAGCATAACCTTCAAAAGGGTAGATTTTCCACAACCATCGGGTCCAAAAAGCATCCAAAGCTGTCCAGAAGGGACTCTGAGATAACACAACAATTAAGAATTGGTACCTAATTTCCCTACCTTGTTCTGACTGAGAAATTCATATTCTGACCTTCAATTGCAAGATTCTCAGTTGAGTTATTCCTGCTAAGCGAACAAAAACAAAAAAATCAAAAACTTTCTTATCATTTCCTAATGATCCATGACAACCCAGAACCTGTTTGAAGAAATGACCAGTGGAGAAAGATAAAGAAAAGCTGCAAACTTTGAACCTTGTGGAAGTAGCAGAGTAACGAGGACGAATATGGGGTGTAGCAGACCCAAATAACATGGTAGAGAGATCCATAGTAAGAGCTCACTAGACAAGAAAAACATTGCATGATCTTTGTCTCACTGAACCGATGTAACCGGTTCGATTTTCCAACAAATCGGTCGGTTTTTATACTGACAGGTTTTTTGTTAAAACCAATGTTTTAAAAATTGGACCGGACATCGAACCGGTCGAAGGAAAGGTTTAGAGGTTCAACCGGTAGTGAACCGTTATAAAACCGGTAAAACTTATAAGAATAAGTAAAAATAAAATATTTTATTGAAATAAAAAATACATCAATGTTTATTATTATGCAATGAACTAATAATAAATAAATATGAGTCTAATATAAAACTTAAAATAACAATAAAAATCAAAATTGTATTTCTGAAGGAG
>JANZXP010000007.1:17617102-17632557 GCA_027576715.1 Erythroxylum flavicans | reverse complement strand
TATCAAGATATTTATATTTATTTATCATATTTTATTTTATTACAAATATTAATTAAAAGTAAATTATTCATAATGACTAAATCAAATTATGAAAAAAAAACAAAAACCCCTTTTATGGTTTTCATAATTTTTGAAAACTAGAAGAAGACAAAACCAAAAGCTCAAACAAACAGATTTTTTTACTTAATTTGAAAAAAAAAACAAAAATAAAAATAGAAAAAAACAAGCCCCAAGTTAACTTTGCCTGACACTTTTCTTATTCCCAAACTCTTTTTATATCTTATCTCCATTGGACAATTATATAAACTTGATATTAACTTATCTTTTTTAAGTAATGTTTATACTAATTAGGAATTATAAATATGCAAGATCTTCAGGGTACAATGTAAGATTAGATGATTATTTGAACTTAGCTCTCTACCTCTTTCATCAATTTGTTAGTATTGTGATGTCTAATACCTAACATTTTCATCTTAGTCATCTTTCTAACCTTTGAGTTGCATATTTAATTTCTAATAGCTATGCTAACTTTCCAAAAATCACACTTTACCTTTTATTAAAAGTGATTTTGGTTCTTCAATACCCTATAATTTGACTCATTTTAATTAATCAGTGTTTTGAAGTGATAAAATATAATCACTACTGGTGTATTTATTACTTTGATGAAAAGAAATATTAAAACCAAATGAAGTCGTAATATCAAGAAGCTAGTGTATGAAAGTAAACAAGAGAAATTTAAATTTACAACTGACAATATGAAGATCAAAATAAGAATAAAAGAATATCAAGGTTTATTAAAGTCATGTCACATTTTGCATTATTATTTGTAAGCTCATTTTGTTAATTTGATGATCTAAAAGGCTTACTATGCATGATCATTTTATCTTACTTCATTACATGAGTCTTTACATTTATCAAGAGGCATTGAAGTTTCTAATTGTTATTACAAAGCCTCTTATTCTTTCAAATAATTTTTAAGGAACATTTTGGGAAGTGTTTTAATCATATTTGAAGGAGTTAAAATCATGTTTTTGATGTGTTTGGTCTACATATATAGGTTAGTAGTCAAACAGTGTAGGTTAGAGTTGTTAAATTTGAAGTATTGAGAGTTTGTTGTAATATTGTTTGATGTATTGATTGAATAGTCTGGCATATTAATTAGTTGACCATTATAGGTTACTAGTCCATCATTATTCTAACAACTAGTGAATCTAGTGCTGTAAATGCATATTGGTATACCAGTATACTATATCGATTAACTAGTACAATAAATATAGCCATTGTAATTGCTATTTTTTAGCCTTAATGGTTATTTTAGGTCACAAAATACTATAAAATTAGTGTTTTTTCTTTTTTTTAAAAATCAAGAATGTTTTGGATGTGTATATCACATTTTAAAGGCTTTTTCAATCATTTGAACATCAATGTGTCATATTTGTGTGAGTCAGCAAATTTTGGAGTGATCAAGTGAAGAAGTGAGATATTTTTAAGTTATAATACTTTGTTGGGGTGTTAAATATTGTACTTAGGGGTGACTTAAGTGTTATTGAGGTTTCTCTTCACTTTATAAGAAGATTGTAAGAAGGGTTCCTCTTTATCAAGAAAGATTGTACAAAGGTTATTATTTATCTTGAAAGAAGAAATATAGTAGAATTCTAAGAAGAGCCTTGTAAGTAACATATGCAATGGTTGTTTGCTAAACCATTATAAATCAATTTGCATTCTCTCTTCCCTATCCTATTTAAATTATCGTTTAATTAATTAATCGATCTACCTTAATTAATTGACTCGTTCTTATTTATATTGATTATTGTTAATTGAATACTTTGGTTAAAAAATTATTAAAATTTTATAAACACTTAATTCACCCCTTCCTTTTGGGTAATCCTGTAGCAAAGACCATAATGATATATTTAGGAGAATCATCATCATCATTCAATCAATAGGGACAAAACATTAGTACAAAACTTTTTTTTGATGGTAATGATTACATATATTCGAAAACTAGGATGAGATTATTCTCAGTGGCTCAAAGTGACATATGGGAAATAGTGTCACATGGTCCCTTTATTCCTACAAATTTGTTGATAAAAAAAGGTACGCAAGTTAAAGGAAGAATGGGAACCTTAATATAAAAGGTTAGTATCCTTAAATTGTAGGTTCATACATATCTTATTTTGTGTTTTAGGAAGAAATGAATTTAATTAGGTCTTTATGTGTGAAACGACTTATGATATTTGACATATATTAGAAATTAGTCATATGGGCACAAATCATGTTATGGAGAGCAAAGTAAGCGTGCTAGCACATTCATATGAATTGTTTTAAATGAAGCTTGATGAAAGCATTTCTAGCATATATACTAGATTTATTGATATTATTAATGCTCTCAAAGGTCTTGGAAAGACCTATACTAATGTTGAAATGGTAAGAAAGCTACTTAGGTCACTTTTAAATATGTGAGAAGCTAAAGTGATAGCTATACAAGAAGACAAGAATCTAACGATGCTATCAGTATAGGAACTTATTAGATTTCTACTCACATACAAAATAAGGCTCCAAGAGACACAAGAAAAGATGAAACTTTTTAAAAAATCATTTAAAGCCTCAAAAGAAGAATCAAATGAAAAGGAAGAGACATTAAATAGTGAACGCGAAGAAGAAGACATTGGTTTAATCACTAGAAAATTCAAGAAGTTTTTAAAGAAGAAATTCTCTAGAAAAAGACTTGAAGGAAGGTGAAAGTGATTTAAAACATAAATCCTCTAAAAAAATTTTCTTTGAATGTAGAAAACCTGGTCATATAAAGTCATAATGTCCTTAACACAAAGATAATGATAAGTATGAGCGAAAATATAAGAAGAAGAACGGAAAGAAGAAAGCACTTAAGCATCAAATTTGAATGACATAAGCGAAATTGAAGGCTAACATTTAGAAGAAGAGAGAGCCCAAACGTGTTTTACCACTATAGATGATGATGAGGTAACATCCAAACTTAATTCTTGTAATGATAGTGATGATGATATGACATATGATGAATTAGTTAAAAGCTTAAAATTATGAGAAAGAAAAAAAAGAAATTATCTTTAAAACTTATGGAAGTTCAAAAATAGTTGGATGGATGCATGAATGAGAATAGAAAGATAAAAAGTAAATTGCATAGTATTAAAGCATCCAAAGATATGATTATTAAAGACAATCATGACTTAAATGTTTTAAAGTATGAGAATGAAACACTAAAAAAATAGATTGATTCCCTTAAAGACTCATTCTCTAATTTTACTAAAGGGCGTGAAAACTAAAGAACGTGCTAGGAGCTTAAAAGAATTCCAATGATAGGTATGGAATTGGATATAAATGAGAAAGTGTTTCTAATACTAAAATTACTTTTATCAAACGAAAACATTTACATAGTGAAGAACTATTGCTTAGAAAGACAAATGAAAAAATGAGCATAGATCATTGACATCTAAACATAAAAATGCACATGACATATTCAATAAGGCTTAACCTAAGAGCAAACATCATGCTTTCATATATAGCACATAACCTAGGCATAGAGTTTAATACTATTAAGGGAAGAATAGGCATAACTTCAACAATATCATAAAACCCACTTACCCTTTTAGACCTTAAAGAAATATGCATTAAGCTTACATTTATAGTATGTATCATATGATTGATCATAGGAAATTTATGCATCATCATCACTGATATAACATGACATGTCATTTTTGTGGTAAGTTTGAGCATTTTGATAGATTTTACTTTATCAAAGAAAGGATGGTAAACGAACTCTTGAAAATGTAGGTTGAAAAGAAGAAGGATTCTAACAAACAAGGAACCAAGCTTGTTTGGGTTATTAAAACACGTTGATTACTTTGATTTATAAAAGTAAGGCATGTGCTAGAGATTGTAGGATTATTAAGGAGTTTATGCATTTATCTTGATGAATCTAACCTTCTTGCCTCTAATAAAATCTTGAAGATATTATTGTAAGATATGGAGATCTTAACCATTAAAATTAATCATCAAGACTTCTGAATTTGTTGAACAAATTAAGAAAGATGAGAAGGATGAGATGATACTAATGGATTAGGAATTCAAGAAGAATCTTCATTCAAGTCTCTTATAAGTAATGTTGTTCAATACGAGGTAATTATTAGTTTGTAATTTAGAAATATGTGATTACTTACTTTTTATGTTAATTTGAGTATCAATCCTTAGTGATGATTATTTCGGACAAAAATTAAAAAAAAAAGACTGCAACCATTTTTTATGGAATTGCAGCATGATTTGAAGAGATCTTGATCAAGACTAAGTACTTACCAATTACCCAAAAGATTGGGGGAAAAAGGGGTAAGTTTTCTTAGCATAAATTTTTAATTTTTGTGGGTTTTTGTGTGGGATGGATGTTTTAAGATGAATATTAATTTTTGACTTGCGGTGGAGTAGATAATAAGCTTAGAAGCATTTAAGGGATGAAAACAAGAAAGTAAACCAAGAAATCAATAATGAGAGGTTCGGTCATGACTAGAGATTCTAGTGTGATTTGATCCAAAAATTCTATTTTCATGTTTCATGATGTTCATAGCATGGTTTTGATATTAATACAATAAAGAAATGAAAAAGAATTGAATTGGAAAAGTTTGATGTAACATATATTAAGTTTAGCCTTTAAGGCTTTTTTGATAGAAAAGCAATGTTATGATTTAATGATCATGTGAATGTGATTATGGATGGTCATTAAGTGTATTTGTGACATTGGAATTATTAAATGAAATGTTATGTTATTATTTGGAAAATTTTGTATATAAAGTGTATGTGGAAAGTGACGAAGTTGAAATGGTTTATGATGTGTTCGGATGATGCTTGGCATGGATCTTAGGTAAATTATGTTGAAAATTGGAAAGAAAATGAAATGAATATGTGTATGTGTGTGTGTGTGTGTGTGTGTTTGTGTGTGAGCGGTGAGGACAATTTGGCCTTAAGAGGAAATGTAATTATTAGTGAGTTGTTGAAGTTTAATTATAGATATGGCAAGTTAACTGGGTGAGATAGTCTTTTGAAGAAATTGATAAGTTAGAATGGGTAAAAGATGGTATTTAAGTAATTTTCGAAGTTAGATAGTGAAAAGGAGAACAATAGGTTAGCTTATGGAAGTAAAGCAAAAATGTGATTAGCATACGTGTTATGCGATTAAATACTAATCTTGAATTCGATTAAACTGAATATATAGTTTTAATGCCTTATTTTTGAATTTGGAAATAAACACCTAAGAGAAATGCGATTTGTGTAAGTAAAACAGAGGCACAAAACGAGTGAGTGTGTTGGGCGACAACTTTGCAAAACAGTGAGTGTATTTTAATTGTTTTATATGAATTAATTCTTTGCAAAAGAATTGATGACATGTAATTTTGAATTGTATGATTATAAATTTTAGATGAATGATACATTACAAGTGAATATTGCTAGTATAAGTATATGTTTTAGCAATATATGAATTGAAGTTTGAAAGTTGAGTTTCATACGATTTGAAGTTACATTGAAATTATATTATTGGTTGATAAAAAGGAAATGAGTTTTAGCCTATGGTACACTGTTAGGTTTTATACATGTTATTATATCGGTGTATAGCGGTTAACTTAGTACCGGTAAGTGATCTAGAACTAGCTCCATAACTATTAATGCATAACAGTTAACCTAGTGCAGGTAAGCTATGTAGAACTAGCTTCGTAACTAATAGTTAACCAGTTGTCAGTAAGCGACGCAGAATCAGCTTCATAACTACCGATGTATAGCAGTTAATCTAGTATAGGTAAGTAACGTAAAACCAACTCCTTAACTAAAGTAAGCAATGCCAAACCAACTCTGTGACTTTATGCCTAAGGATAACATATGGAAAAGAAGTCAGTGGTGGGCTATGTTATGTAAGAATCAGTGGTGGGCTATGTTATGTAAGAAAGTTCATGACAATAATGATGCCTTCATAATTTACTTTAAAAGTAACTTGAGAAATTTGATTTTAGAAAGCATATATGTTTTATATTGGTATTGTATCATAAGAAATGAAAGGAAATTGTTTTAAGAAGGTTTAAATTGTTAAATATGGTTTGCATAGAAATTTTAACACTCAGTGAGCTCATTTACCTCACACCCTACTTTCTGTTTTCAAAATAAAAACTCCCAGGTGCATACTTAGGGGCTTCAGTAGTAAAGACTCCACCTTGCAAGTAGTCAACTTTATCACGTGTTACCGTATAGGTATTTTTTCCTTGTAAATAATTTTGTGAACTATTGCATATCTTTGAATATGTTTTAGAATGTACATTTGTGTAAAAAACGCAGGTACATGAATGTTTTTAAATTCAACGTATGAACATTTTTAGCCTTTTTAAAATCATTTGATGTAATTGTTTAAGGTTGCTTTTGAGTGGAATTAAAGTTCAAAATTTGTGGTTGAGAAGTTGGCATGATTAAAGAAGCATTTTGAACTTTGACAGGGATTTTGAAAATTTTGGAATGTTAAAATGTAGTTATTATTCTGCCGAAATTTTAATAAAATGATTAAAAAAACTCCACAGTTTATATTTATAAGGGTTGAGTTAAAGCTTTTTAATATAAAGGGCAATAGGCTTAGCTCTACGGGAATTTTTTAGTTGGGTCAGATATCAACTAGAGGGCCAGTGTGGGGTGTCAGGCAGGCCGCCTAGTCATTTCAGGAGGGGGCCATCATCTTACTACTCACTTCTCAGCTATTCTTCATATCTTTTGATATCAAAGGTACTCACTTTTATAGTCTTTACTTATGTCATTAATCTCCATTAGATTTATGAGCATAATTTAATGTCAAATGGAATTGATATCTGATTGATTGATGCCCTACTACTAGCTATTATTTCTTTCTTGTCACATCCCTTATTTTATAACATAGTAAGAAACAAATAGGTATCTCTGGATCTAGAACGGAAGCAGAGTATCGAGCCTTGCAAACACAATCTCTAAGTTGGTTGCTTCAAGATATGGATGTTTAATCTTCTTCTGCAACTCCTCTCTTTTGGGACATTGTTATACAAATTACTTATAATGATATCTTCCATAAGCGTAATAAACATATTAAGACCAATTGTCATCTTGTGCCAAACAATGTTATTTAAAGCACTTTATAACTTGTTCTTGCATTACGACAATTTCAAATTGAAGACATTTTCACCAAATCTCATCCGTGTTAAAAATTTGAGAAACTTATTTTCAAACTTCAAAAATATAGCTCTACGCCAACTTTAGTTTTAGGGAGAATCTTAACATACATATACGTTATATATTTGTGTAATAATAACAGTAGCATATTCTTATGTATATTCAAATATAAATATCCCCTTATATAGTATTTTTAGATTCATCAAAATACAAAAAAAATCATCTTTTTTAAAATTTCTATGAGTTCTTATATAGAGGAATTAAACTCACTGCACAACATGACTAATGTGAACAAACGAAATGAGATAGTCTACATCTAACATGTTTGGCAGGGCAATAGAGTTAATGGAGAATTTCTAAACTAAACAAATAATCTAGATATTGTTCTATTGTCAGTCATAACTGGTAGGAACATTAAAAGGGAAAAAGGGGTCAAGAATAGGGGATGAAGGCATGGTTGGTAGTTAGCCACCAAGATTGGTTCTTATATGATACCGCTTCCCTCATCCCCATCATCCTCCTAAGGACCAAATGGGCAAAGGCAAACAAAATGAATAATACAAGTAATTAATTGATTCCGAAGTTGGCATTTTTAAGGGCATTTGATGAAGAAGAAAGAAGAATACAGAAGAAGAAAATGAAGGAAAGAGCGAGAAGTGTTTTTAGTGAGAGACAAATCAGTTGCACATAGTCATTATACTCTTCCTTTCTCACAACAGCTATATTAACGAATATTACAACTGTTACTACTCAACAAATCACGTTAATGCATTTTTCACTTCTGACATGACTCATCATTAATACTATACAATATCATGTCTCATCTCTTTCGTCTCTTTATTCCGCAGCTCGCCTTTATAACGACGACGTCTCATGTATACATCCTTGCCAATGCTATGCCGTATAGATCATCTTCTTCGTTCATCTACTTCCGTCCATATCAGTTCCCTCCCCCCTCAAGAACCTTATTCATAAGGTTAACATCTGGAAAGTGCTACTGAATATTGTAAAGAAATTCCTATAATACATCATGATCTTCAGACGAGGAACATTGAACTAAGACTTGTACAGCGGGTTTATTGTAACGATTCACCAGACGTCTATCCAGAATAGCAATGGGAGTGCATAACACAAAATGAAGGAGGTAATAACGGAGGCACTGTCGTTTCATCAGATACACGACGCTTTAGCTACGGCACATGAAACGTAGGATGAATCCTACTATCAACTGGCAAGTCCAGTGTATATGCTACTAAGTTGACCCGCTTGGTGATCCAGAAAGGATCATAGAACAGAGCAGACAATTTTTGTAAATGGCGTCACTGAACTCTATGTTGATGATAAGGTTGCAATTTCACATACACAAAATCGCCCACTAAAAATACACATTCTATGCGATGACGATCAACAATTTACTTCATCCTATACTGAGCATGGTGCAAGTGAAATCGCAAAATATCAGCCATAGCTTCCTTATCCAATAAAACCTGATCAACAGCTAAAACCAAAAAATCCCCCGCTAAATACAGAGTGTGTACAGGAGGCGGATACCCGTAGACCGCTTGAAAAGGTGTGACCTGTATTGAAGAGTGAAAGGTGGTATTATACCGTCATACTGCGAGCAATAACCAACGATCCCAGTTGGTAGGACAGTACAACATCATACACCTTATATAGGTCTCAGTTGTATGATTTAGCACCTCAGTTTGCCCATCAGGATGGTAAGCCGTTGAAAGTTGAACTTTAACACCCTAGAGACGAAACAGATCCTGGTTAAAATGACTAGTAAAAACCATAGCTATAAAATGGGAACATGGACCATGATATGAAACTGACATGCTGTTAACTACAGATGAATAATAACAAACTAAATACGACTTAGACAGACACTAGGAAAGTGGAGCTATAACTTTGGAATCAACTTTCAACACTCCCCCTTGATTCAAAGTTGGTCACACCAAGTTGCGATCTGAAGATGACATGCTTTCCACTAGGAAGTGATTTGGTAAGAACATCAGCTACTTGTTCTTTTGAACTGCAGAATTTCAGCATCACTTCTTCTTTTGCAACCAAGTCTCGAATGAAGTGGTGCTTGATCTCTATATGCTTTGTTCTTCCATGAAATGTTGGATTTTTGGTCATTGCTACTACTGCCTTATTATCGCAGAAAATTTCAGTTGCTCGTTCTTGCTTCCGTTGAAGATCTTTTAGCAATCTCCTCAAACAAACTGCTTGACATGCTACTGACATTGCTGTTACATATTCAACATCAGATGATGATAATGCTATTGTGGCTTGCTTTTTTGAGCTCCATGAAATTGTTCCAGATTCAAGACTAAAAATATTGCCAGAAGTGCTTTTTCGATCATCCAAAGAACCGGCTCAATCACTGTCAATAAAGTCATACAATTTTAAATCTGATACATAAGAATACCATATCCCAAAATTTTTAGTTCCTGTGACATAACGCAAGATTCTTTTTGCTGCTCCAAGATGGTAGGTTGAAGGGTTGTTCATGAACCTGAATCCACACCAACAAAAAATGCAATATCTAGTCTTGTATGAGTCAAATAAATTAATCCACCAACTAAACTTCGAAAGCTTCTTGCATTAGCTGTTGGAGTACCATCTTCAAGCCTTAATTTCTCATTCACATTTATTAGAGTGGCTGCTACCTTGCAGTTCAACATGTTAAATCTCTCAAGAAGATCAGTAGCATAATTTTTTTTGTGAAATAAAGATCCCATCTTCACCTTGCCGAACTTCCAACCCAAGAAAGTAATGCAATAATCCCAAATTTGTCATCTCAAAGTTTCTCATCATACGATCCTTAAAATCAACTACAAGAGAGGAAGATGAGCCCATATATATCATATCATCAACATAAAGGCACACCAAAAGGAAGTCATTTTTACCTTGCTTCTTCAAGTATAGACTAGGCTCATTTTTATTCTTGCCAAAACCACTCTCATGAAAGTAAGAGTCAATCTTGCTATACAATGCTCGTGGAGCCTGCTTCAATCCTTAGAGAGCCTTTTTCAACTTATACACTTTTTCTTCCATGCCACTAACCACAAACCCCTTAGGTTGACTAACAAAAACATCTTCTTCTAGTTCTCCATTGAAGAAAGCAAACTTGACATCAAATTGGTAAACGGGTCATTTCAATTGAGTAGCTAATGCTAAAACTGTTCTCACCATTTCAAAGCAAGCAATAGGAAAAAAAGTCTCATCATAATCTATACCTTATTGCTGTGAATACCCTCTTACTACCAGTCTAGCCTTGTGCTTTTGAATGTTGCCATCATCATGATACTTTGTCTTGAATACCCATTTCAATCCAATGGCATTTTTTTCCTTTGGTAAGTCCACCAAATCCCATGTATTATTCTTTTGGATAGCCAAAATCTCCCCTTTCATTGCATCACGCCACTCCTCTTTGCTTATTTCTTTAGCAAAGCATGTTGGATATGAAACAAACAAAGCAAAATTGCAAGGTGCATAAATCTCATTCAAAGATTTGAACTTCCTTGGAGGAGTTTCATTTGAGGAAGAAGGGTTGGTGCTGTTTGGAGCAATAAAAGAATTTCCACTGCTTGGAGTTAAGGATGGAGTGGCTGAATTTGAATTAGATACTCTGTTATTTGGAGTTGAATGCAACGATGGAGTTGAATTTACTGTCCTATTTTCTGTCATTATCTGCATTTCTGAAATAGCAGCACTTCCATCCCATTTTCAGCTTGCTTCTTCATCAAAAATTACATCTCTGCTAATAACCACTTTGCCACTAACAGGATTATATAGCCTATTTGGATTGTTGACAATAGCCAATAAAGACATATTTTTCAAATTTCTCATCAAGTTTATTTACGCATTGAAGAGTGAACCAAAGAATAGGCAATACAACCAAAAACTTACAAGTGGCTTACCCGAGGTTTCATTCCATTCTAAGCTTCAAATGGAGTCTGATTTAGGATAGCCTTTGCAGGAGAAATATTCAGTAAATAAATTGATGTTGCAACTGCTTCAGCCTATAACTGGTTGGGAAAACCCTTTCCTTTGAGTAAGCTTCTTACCATCTCCACAACCGTTCGATTCTTTCGTTCAGCGACATCATTTTGCTCCAGAGTGTAAGGAGCAGTGAGTTGCCTATAAATACCATTTCCTCACAAAATGTAGAAAATTTGTTAGATTAAAACTCACCACCTTTATCTGTACGAAGAGTTACTATGCTACTGCCACTTTGCTTTTCTACCATAGCCTTAAACTTCTTGAAACTTTCAAATGCTTTTGACTTGTACTTCAGGAAGAATACCCAACTCATACAGCTGAAATCTTCACTAAAAAGCAAAAAATATCTACTTCCACTAATTGATTCAATTCTCCTAGGTCCACACAAAACAACATGAACCAATTCAAGACAATAAGATGCTCTCCATGCCTTTTTAATAGGAAACAACTGCCTGCACTGCTTCCCATATATGCACTCTTCGCACATACTAAATGCATCAATTTTAGGTAGTCAAAACACCATACTCTTTTGACCCAACAACTTCAAGCCATTGAAATTCAAATGTCCATATCGTAAATGCCACAATTTAGACTCATTTATTACACTAGCAACAAGAATATGGTTTTTGACACAAGAAACCTCAAGAGGAAACATTTTGTTCTCAGTCATTGCACATTGACAATAGCTTTACTAGAGGTTTTGTCTCTAATAATACATGCACCATCGTCAAACAAAATTGAATAACCACTAGCCATAAGTTGCCCAACACTTAACAAGTTATGTGCCAAACCAAGAACATAGTAGACGTTATAAAGTTTCTTCACATTACCATGGCTTATTGTGACAGTAACAATACCCTTTCCTTCAATTTGGATTTGATTATTATCCCTAAGTGTAACTTGCATCTTCATGGACTCATTAAGATCCTTAAACATTGATCTCATCCTGGACATGTGATTAGAACATCCACTGTCCAAAAACTAAATACCGTTTGAAACATTAGTAGCATGCTGATACTCCTCTTCATTCTCTTCTACTTCATTTCTTCTGCAAAACTTGCTTGATTTCCAATGCTCCAACAATTTGCCGCTATATTCCTAAATTGATGACAATTATAACATTGTACTCCTTGCCACCCTTTACCTCGACCTCTACTATGACCTCTGACATGAAAACCACCTCTGTCACATCCTCTTGCTGCTAGTTTTTTAGATATGTTCTTTTGAATGGAAGTCTCCCCCACTACCTGAAATGCCTTCTCTTCATTCTTTTCAAGAGATCTGTTTAGCCTCACTTCATATGCTTGCAAAGAACCCATTAACTCATCAAATGAAAAAATGGATAAATTCTTAGACTCCTCAATTAGAGCCACCACATGATCAAACTTTAGAGTTAAACTCCTCAAAACATTTGCAATAATAGTTTGATCGGTAATTTTCTCACCATATGAACTCAAGGTGTTTATATATAGACTTCAAATACATAACTGACTCCTATAAAATCTCAACTGAAACAAAAAACAATAGCTATAAAATGAGAACATGGACCGTGATATGAAACTGACATGCTATTAACTAGAGATGAATAATAACAAACTAACTAAGACATAGTTAGACACTAGGAAAGTGGAGCTATAACTTAGGAATCAACTTTCAACAGTAACTTGGAAACATTCTCCATAAAAATTCAAGAGACTCTTTCAGTGGTATATGGATGATGTACAGGTATGAGATGAGCATACTTACTCATGCGATTCATTATGGTAAAGATGATTGAAAATCCTTTCGACAATGGCAACCCCTCGACAAAGTCCACATTGACATTAGTCTGTAATTGTTGAGGAATGGGCAGAGGTTGGAGTAATCTAGGAGAAGCCACAGTTTCATATTTACTTTTTCACGGATTTCGTATTTTTGCACAATTTCACATACGTCTTTTTATAACCTTCTCCAGAAGAAAAATGTGCTAATCCTCTTATAAGTACTAAGCCACCCCGAATGAGCCCCATGTGTCGTGGAATGAGAAAGTTCAATGATTTTCTAACATAATGGAATTGAATTGCTCATTACGGTTGCCCTTTCCACTGTAAAATGTCATCCTTCTATGAGTATATGGTACCTTTATATTTTCCTTGCTGGATCTGTTGTAGTAATTTCTGAATGGATGCATCGTATCGCCAACTCTCTTTGATTTCAGACAATAATTTTGTCTAAGCATGCGAAATAGACAGCGCAAAATACTCCAAACTACTAACTTGTGATAAGGAGTCTGCAGCCAAGTTATACACTCCCTTCTTATATTTGATAAAAAATCAAACCCCAAGAGCTTAGGAAGCTATTTCTGTTGGAAAGGAGTAGTGATTTGCTAATCCATCAAATAATGAAGACTGTAATGATTAGTTTGGATTAAAAAATGTCATCAATTGGACCACTCTTCATTTCCATCACTATTGCCATGAATTCATTTTAATAAACTAATAAGTGTCTATATTTATTGGAGAGTGTTTTACTCACAAAAGTAATCGAATGATTTTCTTGCATCAACATCACACCAATCCCCTTCCCACTTACATAAGCCTTGATTACAAATTCTAGCGGAAAATTTGGAAGGGCTAACATTAGTGCCTTTGTCAAGGCCTGCTTTACAGAGAGTAAAGCTACTATGGCCTCATCACTCCAAATGAAGGAATCCTTCTTAAGAAAATTCATTAATGGTTTACTCAATTAGCCGTAGCCTTTAATAAATCGCCTGTAATATCCTCAAAGTCCCAAAAATCATCGCAACTGTCAGATATTTTGCGATTGTGGCCAATTCAACACTACACTCACCTTCTATGGTTCTGTTAAAACTTTTTAGCCACTAATGGTTTGTCCCAAGTACTCTACCCAATCAACACCAAAGGAGCACTTGGAGAGTTTGACATAAAATTGCTATTATGCTAAAATCTCCAACACCAATTGTAGATATTCCAAATGCAATTCAGAAGAATGATTGTATATTAATATATCATCAGAAAAACACCAAAACAAACTTCCTTAAGTATGCTTTAAATATCTGGTTCATCAATCTTTGGAAGGTTTCAGGTGTATTTGTTAGGCCGAAAGGCATTACGAGAAATTCATAATGTCCTTTGTGTGTTCAAAATGCATTTTTATATATGTCTTCCTTACATACTCTAATTTAGTGGTATCCAACCTGCTTGTGCTTCTATTTCTGACATTCGTGATTCCATCTGTTTATTCTTCTTGTCACTAATTTCCTTCATCTGAGACACCACCATAAAGCAACAGATCACATCCTTATCACTCTATATTTTTTTAAGTTTTTCTCAAGTAATAGCACCAATTTTTACCACCCCTGATTGATAGCTCCATCTCCTCACCCTACCAATAGAACTTCATAGTTCCTCTTTAATAATTGAAAACAATATCATCCAACTTTGACAACCATTGCACCCTCGATACTACATCAGTACCCCCAATGTCTGTTACTAATGAATTGGTACCAAACTCCCTTCCTCCCATCTACTATTGTAACCACCTACATATATTTTTACAACAAGGTTTCATCCCTTCTCCTACTATAATGAATAAGTCTTTTAATTCCTCTAAATCTTTTCCTAACCTATCTACTAATTTATAGTCCAAAAAATTGTGCGTACTTCCCCCATCCACCAATATATGTATAATATATAATTCTATATAACGTACCTTGTACCTTAATTTTCTGTCATTTTACCATGAAGACCCCAAACATGACTTTCAAGGATATATTGGGTAAGTCTTCATTGTTCACCAATACAACATCTTCATTGTCTCCCTCATCTTCCACTACATATATGCGTAAAAACTTCTTTTGACATCTACAGCCTAGTACATGCTTCTCTTCACAACAAAAACATAGTTCCTTAGCCCTCCTTTCATCCAATTCATTGCTAGAGGTTGTTTTACTCCATTTAACGTCTCTGTCTCCTTTTTGACTTACTTGCGGAGGTGTGGGTAAAGGTCCAGAGTGTTAGTTTATGCCCTTGCAGCCAATTAATTGGATGCAAATTAATGTATAACATTATTTTGAATTAATAAAAAGGCTTTATTTATCTTTATGTATTGATTTAATTAACATTCTATGTTTTAATACTAAAGATAAAATCCTTGAAATAATTACTATGTAATTGAAATTATGATGAGATCATAATTATGAGATTCAATTTACACTTATGTATTATTCCTAAATGTTCCTAGTT
>JANZXP010000007.1:17583139-17600286 GCA_027576715.1 Erythroxylum flavicans | reverse complement strand
AATTAGTTTTGGTTGATAATAATTCTTTTTTATAAAGGCCTTTATGTGATTAATCTCTTATTGATATTTAGTTGATTGATGATAGGTGTAAAATATAGTTTATTTTCTAAGCTTTAAAGTGTATTTTTAGGTGTTTTCTTAGGTGATAATCATATGTTTAGGACTTAGATTAATGTTCTTATAGTGTTTTGTTTGATTGTTGTTGATAAGGGTAAGAATGTGATCTTAATTGTATGCTTTAGGGGATGTTTTACGTATTTGATGATGAATGGAGATAGAAAAATTGAATAAAGATGAAGAAGAAGTTGGAGAACAAGATAAGGACTTTTTTTTTTATAATTCCAAACGATATATGTTTTTTTAATTTTCCTAAATACAAGATTATTTTTTTTTTGCCCTTTAAAAAAAGTTACATTGTGCCACATGAATAATAAGACCCATGCTATTAATAAAAAATAATAAATTTATAGCACATAAAATATAAAGTGATAGAGAGTTAACTCCATCCAAATTTTTATCCACCCAAAATTTAATTTAAACGTTTTGCAAAAATTAAGGTTTACTTTAAATACTCTAACGCGTCAAAGTCTAACTTGTATTTTGGTGAAAAATTTAAAATAAAAAATACATTTTTATCTTTACTTTTTAGATCAAGAAGTACCACAACTTTAATCTTATAAATTAATATTTTTTTGAGTCTAATTAGAAATAATTAGAATCTTTTTTGAAAAAACGTTTATAATTGAACTTTAATTGTCCTATTTAAAATATATCTTGCTTATAATTATATAATTAATTTTCTATTTTTCAAAGTAATACTATTTTTATTTACCATAATGGAAATTAATGTTGGAAGATATGTAGAACTGAAGATACTTTATTTAATTAATGCCCATTTGTTAATAATCACACTTGGCGTTAATGATGCAATAACACAAACAAAATAGAGCCATGGAATGTCAGGATGGGCTAGGCCGAGGAAACAAAAGGCCCAATTCATTTTGTAGAGAAAAGACAAAAGTTAAAGACCTAACGCAACGAGCAAATCGTATGGTTGTATATTAACCGCGTGGCAGTTCTTGATCGGTTGGTTTGCGAAAATTTGGATTTGCCCGCGCTTCGCACCGAGCCAGCTTCGGGTTTTGTTAATTTGTTTAAGCCCGAGGCTCGGATACTCCCGAACCTACTACTAAAATGCTCCACCTGTGTCTTATCTCGCTCTCTCTGTGCTGATAGGAATAATAAGTAATTATTATTATTATTGAACATACGAAAGCAACACTGAGCTTCAACACATATGCCAGACACGGTTAATGATAACAATAACCATAAGAAGAAGAAGAAATAGAAGACAGATGTCCCCAAAGAAACTGTTGTGAACTCAGCTGAATCCTCTACTTGGACAAACCCACTTCTGTCCGATTTCTTCTTCTACTTGGACTCTCTCTTCTCACTTCTCAGGTTTGTTCTCTCTTGCTTGAGCTGCGATTTCTTTTTTGTGTTTCTCTTTAACATCTTTCTTGCCATCCACCTTTGTCTCTTTTTGTCCACATGAAATCAAAACTATTATACGTCACAGAAGCGTTATGTGAACGCGTTTGTTTCCTTCTAGTTTCTACTATGTTTGAATCTATTTAGCGAACTCCCTCTCTCTCTAAGACAACCGGTATGTTTCTTTCTCAATTCATTTATTCATTGAAAGCGACAGACGCTTTACGTGTTCCTCTCTCTTTCTCTAATTGAGGCCATATATATTAAATAAGTTCATCTCCAATTTCTTTATTCTTTTTCTCTCTGTGGAAAAAATTATTGCCATGTTCTAAAGATTTTGACTTTCAAGCCTTTTCGTTTGAGTTTCAGATCCTCAATTGTAGGACATATGAGTAGTGTATTTCTTAAAGTTATAATCTTTTCGTCATTTTAAACTTGGATTTTGCCAAATAACAACTTATGGTGTTGATAGACTTGTTTGATGCCATCAAAAGTTAAATGCACAGATACCATTTTCGCATGCAGATGCATCTAACACCCTATGCCTTCACTGCAAGTGCTTTGTAGACCCAACAAAAGCTTTTTAAGTTATTGTCATACATCTGTTTATGATGTCTGTGGCGGAGAACTCGACGTCAAATTCGTCGACTTTACCCTCGCCGATTCTTCCGGTTAGAGAGGTTGATCCTTTATTGAAGGACTTGAACGAGAAGAAGCTGAGCTTTAGACGAAATGTCGTTTCTTTAGCTGCGGATTTAAAGGAAGTTCGCAGCCGCCTTGCATCTCAAGAGCAGTCTTTTGTTAAAGAATCAATAATCAGACAGGCATGTGATTCGTGGGTTTTAGCCTTCTTTCTCTTTTAGTGCTTGGAATTCGACCATTGTCTTTCTCGTTTCTCCTTTTCGGCTTCTTTCTGATTGTGGGGTCAGATTTGCTACATGTAGATTTTAATCCAAACGGAAACTTGTAATAAGGTTTTTTGTTGCTTTTGACTTGACAGGAAGCAGAGAGTAAAGCTAAAACAATGGAGGAGGCTGTTTGTAGACTGCAGAAGACTTTGGAGGAGAAGAATTGCCAGCTTGAGGCTTCAACTTCAACTGCGGATAAGGTCCTTTGGATATCCCTGTTTTTCTCTTTATTTTCCTTGCACGCTTTTCAATTTTGAATTGTCTTTTGACGATCTAAGATTTCCCTTTATGTTCTACTAATAGTGCAATTATTTGCTGATGATCTGGTCTGTAATCATGTTCCTTTACTCATCTTATCATACACATCTTTGTTATTTAGGATGTATCTAAACCTTTATCGGTTTTGTTTGTCATTTTGGCGGAGCCCATGAATGGAAAAGGTTAGAAAGTATATTTAAGTTGTACCGTTGTCCCCTCAATAGAAGACTCAAACAGTTTAAGAAAACATCGTCTTCCGATCACTTTTAGGAACTGTAACTTTCTGTTATTTTACTTTTTACTCGATGATCCCTTGGGAAAAATATAGATCATGTATTTTTCTGCCTGGCCAGCTTATGTTTTTCAGGTTGCATGAAGACCGTCATGGTCTTGTAAGGAATTTGGGCAAAGTTATTTCACCAATCCACCGAACAAATTTTGCTGCTATCTATAAGATGCTCTAGAATTTATGATTTACTTATTAGATTCAATGAAACCTTTCGGCTCCCAAGTTGATGTGGCTGAGCATCAATGTTTTAGAACTTCTCAATGGCCCTTATATTTAGAAGTATGTATCGTTGTGAAGGTTGAGTACTTCATTTCGTTTTTAATTTACATACTCGCAAAATGACAATTTCTTGTTAAAATTATTCTTTTGGAGATACTGTCTTGACATCATGCAGTCATTAGTTTCAAATTCATGTCCATTTAATTTCTAGTTAGAGATTTGACTATTATAATTCTATATTAAATTTCAATCAGATGTCTCTTATAAGTATGCTGATTTTTCTCAATGAACCTTGGGAAATCTTTACACCTCAACCTTATTTCAACCACTAGTAGAAGGCATGATGATAATGGTTGAGATCAATGATATTTTGCTGGAAGATTTATAAGAGCTCATTCATCAGCCAAATGACATAAAACTGACTATCCCCTTTGGCTTCCCAACCCGCTTCCATGAAATTTTAAGAACTGGTTAAGTTTGAACATATTCGTGTAAAATTTGCTGCTTTAAAGTATCTTTTCCTTTCAGAATGGTAATCTCTCATCTTTGAGGGAAACATAGGAATACGTGAACATGTCAGAACTTGAACATAGACCTCAAGGCTAAGCCTACTATCATACTTTGGTGCACATTTATTTGTTGCTTGAATGCTTGTTCTTGTTTTCTGGCCTGATTCACATGTCAATTTAATTTTGTATGAGCAATGAACTAAGGTTGCCTCTTATACGATGTTATTTCTCAAAAAGGGTAAGCCAAATTTTCGGCGTTACTACAATATGACCCACTAAAGAGGAAAGAGAACAAAGATAGATTGTTGATGGAAATGGTGGCATTATTACGATATCAAGTCAAATAGATAAAACTGGGAGATAAAGATCCAACATGTGAGAAGACAGGCCAATGCTCTGCTGATACATTGGCTAATTATAACGAACAAACTGAGTTTATGCTTTTATAATCTAATTCACCCACCATTACAAAATTTCTGTCTTGCTACTGTACGATTGTGTTGGCACCTAATTTACAAGTCATATATGGCACCACTTCTTAAACCAAGAAATGAAAAAGGAAATATATAGTTTATTGGCCCATCAGATTATATTTCCATTTCCTTATGCAGTATATATGAATGGAAGATATGCTTGAAGGCCTAGTTGAAGCATATGACTTGAAGCTTCATTGTGTTTAAATAATTGTCCTCCTTACCTTTATGTCCACTCATTCTGTTTTTTTTTTTTTTTGTGGCACAGTATTTACAGGAATTGGACGGACTTAGATCACAGCTTGCAACAACGAGAGCAACTGCTGATGCTAGTGCTGCCTCAGCTCAATCAGCACAGCTCCAGTGCTCGGTCCTCTTAAAGGAATTAGATGAGAAGAACATGTCACTAAAGGAGCATGAGGCCCGTGTAACCAGGCTAGGGGAGCAATTAGCTAAATTACAAAGTGATCTTCAAGCAAGAGAATCCTCTCAAAAGCAATTGAAAGATGAAGTTATGAGAATTGAGCACGACATTATGCAAGCTATTACTATTGCTGGAAGTAACAAAGATTGTGAATTGCGAAAATTGTTGGATGAGATATCTCCTAAAAATTTTGAGAAGATCAATAAGCTCTTAGTTGCCAAGGATGATGAAATAGCCAAACTCAGAGATGAAATAAGAATTATGTCTGCTCACTGGAAGCTCAAAACTAAGGAATTGGAATCACAGGTCTATCCATCTGTGGCCTTATTCATAATCTATGTCTTTTAGTTGCATGCCTTTATTGTTGAACTTCCCTGCAAGCTTTATAGAATTGTTCATTCATGTGATTCTCATGTTTGCTGACAGTTAGAAAAGCAGCGAAGGACTGACCAAGAGCTGAAAAAGAGGGTGCTGAAGCTGGAATTTTGTCTTCATGAAGCTCGTGCTCAGACACGGAAGCTTCAAAGGGTAGGTTCAATCTTATTTGCTGCCATTGTTGCTTGGGTGGAATTTGTATGTGCTGGTTTTAAGTCCTTACCGTGACATGCAATCAGTGCATATCGGACTCTCCACGCAGTAGTGAACCAAGTTAGTTAATAGCTCTCTAAAACATTCTGCTTTGGACGAGCCAAATTTGCTATTCAGCTGCTGAAATTGTGTGATCAATAACTTTCTTTGTGCCTACACTCATGATAACAATAGAAGGCGTTTGGTATCTACATCTACAAAGTTCCTTCTGTATTCAATTAACATCATTGCTCTTTTCTCTTATGTTTGTCATTTGGAATAGATGGGAGAACGCAGAGATAAAGCCCTGAAAGAACTTCGGGAGCAGTTAGCAGCAAAACAGGCCACAGTTGTCAACAATGAGAAGCGAAATTTCTGGGAAAGTTCAGGCTTCAAGGTCGTAGTTTCTATGTCAATGTTGATCTTGGTGGCGTTCTCCAAGCGGTGATATGACCATTATATCATCCACTTGTGTATATTTATCCTAGTAGGCAATTTTGCCAGTAGAAATGCTCGGAGGAGGATATCGTGATGTAGCCTTAGAATTGCCTTTCTTCTTGTTCTCTCTGCTAGAACTAAATTGTTAGAATTAGAAATTGTAGTTAATAGAATTTGGACCTGCACAAACTTTGTAATCCAGTGGTTTGATCGAAAGGAAACTACAGTAGTAGTGTGATGAGAATTGAAGTGTGGAAAGCCGGTGCTAGTCAGAAAGTGACGGTGATGTAAGGTCTTTGATTAGAAGGAAAATAAGTAGAGAGAAATGATGTGACAATCTCATCATCTGAGGACAGCATCATGCTTTGGAGCTGCCACGTAGGGTGCTGAGAAATCTATAGTAATAGCGGTATATATATATATCTGTGTGTGCCTTCTGTCAATCTTAAGTAAGGTCATTAGTATTGTAGTCATGTGTGCCCAACATGCGACGTAAATTAATCGAGTAGAAATGATAATGAAGTTATATTCTCTAGTGGCTCCTGTTATACACTAGTCCATAGTTACAACTAGCAACACATGGAGTACAGCATAGTTACAACTAGCAACGCATGTAGTGCAAAGTGAAGAGGTAATGATGCCAACATAAGATCTAAATTGTATGTTTGTGAATGATGCCTGATGGGTTGTCCTTAATGTCGGAATGTTTGGTGCACCTTTGCTGGCTTTTTAAATTAAAGTCGTTTCTGTTACAATATGGCATCCTATGCATTTAATGCAGTGCTGTCTTTTAGCACTCTCATTTCGTCGTAACCATTTTTACTACAACATGCTTTTTGACTAACTTAAGTTAAGCAGTGTCTCATAATAAAACTTTTTGACTAAACTGCCTCCTAAATTAGCATTTTCTGTGATATTGATCCAAAATGCAATCCTGTAGAGCATACAAACTGAATGATTGCTTGAGATGTGGTTTTTCAACATGATTTTGACAATTGACATGGCCAAAAAGATGAGATCGTAAATTGAAAATTTCCCTCTCACCTCCCAACGTTGTCTTACCGAAGTTCCAAGTGAGGGGAACATATGTTTTAATGTCTTGTTTCTTTAAATATTATAAAGTCTAAATAAGATGTACATAAGCATAACGTGCTAAATAAGTGGGCTGGCTTGTGTTCACTACTTTAAACGGGTAGCATTCAGAGTTGCACATGCCTAGACAGGAAAATAGACATGCTTTGAGAAACATTTCTTACATTTTCTACCATGAACTTTGAGTTTGTACAAATGCAAGCTATCACTAGACATAGACTACGCCGAAAATCTGAAACTTCCGAACATAAACTAGACCAAAATCAATACCGTAAGACTACAATCTTAATTCATATATCTTCACGTATCACTGATAACAACTCGTACGACCTAAAATCACTACCTTCAGCTACAAAGAGGCAAAGCAGGAACTTACCTTTCGTTTCTTTGAGGAACTTACCTTTCGTTTCTTTTCCTGCAAACAAACTTCTGTACAAAAATTTAGATTGCTTCTTGGCCTTGCTCTTCTCTTCTGGGGATTCGAGAACTTCCAATCCATTAATGAACACGTTCATATGCCTTCTTCTATATGTCCAAAACAACTAATCCCGTAACAAGTGATGTGAAAATTAAAACATCTCTGATAAATGGAAGCAGGATAGTTGCTTCAGATGTAGATGTATTGAAACCAGGCGGGGCACCGTATCCAAACACTGTTGTGGTGCCTGAGCCTGGAGCACTTGAGTTTAACACTGATGGTGGAGTTCCAGTGCTACAAAAAAGTATGTAAGGTTACATCTTTCAGTCATTAAACTGGAATTTAAGGCCTCCAAATCCATAAAGGCAATCACTTTACCTTGATTCCCCAGACCCTGGTAATGGCGATGTTGTTACTGGATTTGTAGGTGGTGTTGTTACTGGGTTCCCGCTGGAAGTGGATGGTGTTGGCAATGATGAAGTTGAAGATGATGAAGTTGGATAAATACATGAACCGCTACCTGTTGAATTGTCGTGACAATGAGAACCAGATGTATAGATTATATGACTATTGAAATGCATTACCTAGTACAGTGAATTTCTTACTTGGATTGACATTAACTATGTTTGCAGTCCCTCCAAAATCACAGCTAGTTGCCACCGGATTCTTCTGATAATAGCTGTTGAAGGCATACGATGCGTGATTTTGAAGAGTACTAGGATTATAACAGCTCCCACCCTGCTGTATCTGCGAGCAATCAGCACCTCCCATGCCACAAGCATAATCCAGAGCACTTTGAAGCGCAGTTTGTAAAGCTCCACTCTTTGCCACACACCAGGTCTGTCCCGGAACTGCTGGAGCATTTGTTGTTCCAGGAGGGGCGACAGGATTCGTTACTGGTGTTGTCACAGGAACATTGCCCGTCGGAGGGGGATATGTAGTGACAGGATTAGTTATTGGTGGTGTTGTGACTGGATTGGTGATTGATGGAGGTGGATTAACAGTAGGATTGGTGGAAGGAATAGTGACCGGAGTGGCAGAGGGGATTGATACTGGTGCGGCTGCTGGATTGGTGGGTGTTACGGTTACAGGATTTGTGGCAGGAACAGTGATTACTGTTGGGGTTGGATTGTTTGAAGGGAGACTTACGGCTGGTGTTGTTACAGGAGTTGTGGGAAACACTGTTGTTGGTGGATCGATCGCATCATTTAATGTAGTTTTAAAATTGTTGACCAGTTTTCTACGGGAAGAAGCAGACGTCTGTTTAGTTTCCATCTTACGTTCTTCATTTGCAAACTCTGCCACAAGAGATACTTCTGCATATAGTCCAGCCACCGTCCCTGAGAACTGAGAATTTTGTAAGGATTTCAAAACATTGTCAGCGAAATCATAAGCTTCTTTTGCAGTGGAAACAGCGAGTCCCTTTACAACCATAACAATGTGAATGTCACTGCAAGCTGTAACTTTTTGGATCACAGATTGAAGAAGATCAACGTCACCACTGCTGGCTTGTATAACGACAAAGGATCTAGTGCTCTTGAGATACTGAAGGATTCTGTGAAGATCAGCTTGTTGCGCTTTACTCAAATTCTCCAACAACGGTAATGAAGTTACTGAGACGTTAATTTCATTGTCAAGATGAAGATTGGTGAGGGCTGAATGAATTACCTTCAATGTGGACAAAAGTTTTGACATGTCACTGTTTCCAGTTACTATGATGGTCCTCAAATAGGGTAAAAAGGGCGCTTCATGGGTTTTAAGCCAAGAAACAGCAGAGTTTTCAGATTCTATCAAATTCCAACCTTGATCTTCTGGTAAATAAAGATCCACTGACAAACCAGAGTGGAGAAATCTATTCAAAACCCTGTGATCTGCAATGACAACTCCGACATGAGATGGCAAAGCTTTGTTTATTTTGAGGAATGACAATGTTCTGCCAAGTGACGAAGCTGAAGTATCTCCTCCTGCATCATATAAGAAACCAACCAGAGTGCCTGAAACATAGCAGAAAATGATCCGGTATAAGAAACTCGGAAGTTTTGTTAACAATTTTAGTGGCAAAGCTTTTCTATATGACTACAGTTGCCTGGCAATAATCGGAAGGTATGCAGCTACATCATTAGGTGCCCTAAATGTGTAAATTATATAGAAAGAAACGAGTATGTTTGTTTCTGTGAAATATGATATGAACGCATACACAAAGTGAATCTATGCTCCATGAAAAACAGTAGGAGGAAGTAGTTTCTTACCAGAAGTGAAAACAGTGAACAGAGACAAGCAGAATAAGAAGAGGGAAATGGTGGATGGTTTGGCCATAGCAGGGAGAAGGCGTTGTCTAGTTTTGAGGAAGGGAAACCAACTGGAATTTGAAGGAGATTCATTCAAAAGAAATTGGACACAGTAGTATTAACATGGAAGAGAGAAAGTTGAAGGAAATAGGAAAGTAGAGGGACGAAAAGAAAAGATAACGTTACTTTGTGAGCAAGGATTTTTCCTCATTCTCAAACGACAAAACACTCCCGCACAGTCTAAAGCAGAATCACTATCCTACTCCTACACTTTGTCCACTTTACTTTCTAAAGCTAATAGAGGCAGAGCCAGCAAGTTGCACGAGCAAGTAAGGCTCACCTTTTATAAATGAATATTGTATTATCAACAGCTGCTTCAAGTAAAAGATATTGTTTTGATTGGGTTATGGATAATAAAGCAATTAACTTAGACATTAAGTAGGTAACTAATTCATTAATCCACATAATAACGTAGTCATCACTCAGTACCCTCTTTCTCCCCTCCTAACTACATAGTTGTTTAATAATTAATTACATAGTTGTTTATATTAAAATAATTTGTAAAATACTTTAATACAATATTTTTTGGATAATTAAAAATAATCAAAATAAAAAACAGTGAAATTGGTTCAATAAAAGTTAATTTTAAAGATCATAAAGTATTTTTAAAATAATTTAAAATATAAAAAATTTAAAAAATAAATGAAATTGTAGATCCACCTTCTAAGTTCTAGGTAACCTTAATAAGGTCGTTTTGAGAGTAGAAAAAGCCTCGAGTTCTGTATTACCTTCGGTGTCCAATATACATTATTAGTGGCAATTTGTTTCCCTTGGGATATAACATATTATATTACAATTTACAGGAAGCAGAGACAACCCATGTGGCTAATCTCAAAAAGCACCCTTGTCTGACTAGGTAACAGCCGAAAGCAATTACAATGTCATAAAATTAGAGATGAGGCAAGGGAAAGTGGCCGCACCTTTTTGTTAGCATCATTATCATTTTGGAGAGCACAATTGCATCAACATTTTGATGTGAAAACACAATTACAAGCAGGCTTAACATGTGAAAGACTTCTATTTTTGGTTGTTTTGTTTAGTTACTTTGCCTAAAAATAAGGCTGATTTCAGGCAGTTTGGAATTACCAAAAGAAGTTAAGAAAGTGGAGCAGCTTACCACTCAAGTTCCTCACTCTAAAATACGACAGTTATCTATTAATAATTACAGAAATTACAGCTTGCATCAGCAATCATAAAACCTTGTTGTCTACAATTTCATAGCCTAGCCTGATATCTGTAAATATTAAAAGCTTCTCTCTTTCTTTTCAACAGCATCTATAGTTTCTCTTGCTGTTCATATCATTCACATGACAAGACAAACAATTCAGTGAAGAATGGATCATGTATTGCCTCTTTGGCTGAATTGTACTTATCCAAACGCTTCTTCAGTGAGCGCAGATCTCTCTCATGCTTCGAAGATCGATCCTAAACCACAGAAACCATATTTGGTTAGGGGTAAGCAATTCAACAGAGAAATGTTGGCAATTAATCTTTTGATATGGACATTTAGGTGATACTTTCACGTTCTATATTGTCTACAGATTATGAACATAAATTACTCATGCTTAGATAATTTCATCAGCAAGAGATAAGGGGCATATAAAACTTACAAATGATTTCTTCAGGAGTAATATATCGACCAAGTATAGCAGCCAGAACACATTTGTCCTTGGGAAACTGCAAAAAATCAACATGGTTTAAATCGAAACCAATAGATAGAGGTATAAGTAATTACATGCGGAACAAACAGAAACTCTCGAGCTAGGAAGTGATGGAACATCTTCCTTTCTTCTTTTCGTTTTCTCTAACCTCTTCAGGTGATTCATGAATTTTATTCTAGTTTGAGATACCAAAACAATTCTGCTAAGGAATGGGCATCACTTTTCAGGTTCCTCACATTAACGAATTAAATGCTTAGGAATGCCAGGAATTCTGTTTCCTGGAATCTTTTTGCATAAAACCCTCTTTCTAACCGATTCTAATTCTTACCAAATGAATGCAAAAACACTGCATAGCACAGAAAAATTGTCCCACTCCAACTTTGAATGAAGACAATTGACATTACTAAATCAAGAATCCGCTAGTAACCTAAAAAGGTTGATAACTATTAAAGATAGAAGTTCGCAAATTATAGACGAGGCGAGTGTCAAGAAACGTTGTGAAAGATAGAACATCTTTTCTCTATACTTTCCAGTATAATTAGTCTTAAGTTCTTCACAACATAACTGACTTGCAGCATTAGAACTAAATACTAGGCTAATCCATTCCACATTTTTAAGAAAAACTATATGCATCAACGTGATTACCTTCCTTCCCAGAAATCTTCTGTTAACTCTTTCATCTTTCTATATGTCTCTGCCTGTATATAATATTGAGAATAAATCATGGAAGTGAATCAGACAAAGGTTATCACCAAATGTGAGTTACTCTTCTTACTTGTTTATCTCCCTTAGGACCTTTGAAGAGATAAGGATCTGAGGATAGGTCAAGATAGAGTATATCTTCACCTGCATTACATTAATGTTGCTAGTTGTAGGAAGGATATAGTTTGACCTTGAACAGGGCAAAAGCACATCATCAACCAAAGAATTATTACCAGTATTGATCCTCGACAAAGTGAAATCAATTATTGATATAGCTAATCCAAAGGTTTTCATATAGATTTTCTTTCCCTCCAAAGCAAAATGCACCGTAGCACATTCATTTCGACTTAAAAGAATGTTTCCCCTGTAAAAAATAAAAGGAGCCCTCAATCAGCATCTCTACTGGCTGTACAACAGTACGTAATATACTTTGTAAACAATCATACCAGTGCAGGTCCCGGTGTTCAAATTCATAAGCAGCTTCTGCAACAGCTAAGGCAGCTGTAACCTGTAATGCAAGAGGGACACAAAGTTGTAGTAACAGCTTTTAGAAAAGAGGTGAAAACAATGCCCAATAGCGCTCAGTGATTGACCTGGACCAATAAACTTCTGGCTTCATCAAAATTTAGGAGCACAAAACTTTCAAGGTCCTTCCCACCATGTTGTAATACAAATACAACATAGCACTGCACACTCATCAAAACAATCTTCTAGTTAGCAAAACTAGCAGATTTCAAGTGGTTGATCTATTCTTTGACAATTTTGGCCAATCTCATGGACATGGAGGTGAGCTTATTTCATATGATGACAACTTCTTCCACATAGCAAGATAAAGGATTAAGGAAAGAGAGAGACGGAATAGAACAAGTTAAGCATATCCAGTGGTTAAACTTATACAAGTGTGTAAATACTGCAAGATTCTGCTATCTATGGTAGCTTTGCACTTCAGGAAAAACAGGTTTAAAAAATGTAACTGTTATATATTCTGGAGGCTAGTAGATGAAACATGGAAGGAAGAAGTGAAACATAGAATTTCAACAAAACAGTTAACAAACCTGTTTTGCTGGAAACTCTTTAGGGTGATCATTTTCAGAGCCATGCTTCTCATCCCAATCTTCCCATGCTTTAATCAGCGCAAGGTCATAAGGACCTTGGCATACCCGTAAACTGCAGACAATCTAATTAGAAATGTGGACTCTTGCAAATATCAAACTGCAGCTTATTTGGAGTGGGATTATATTTCACGTACTCTAGTGTCTCAATAAAATTAGTGCACATATTGTATGCATCACTGTCAAGCGCCCTTAGACGATTAAGTGTTCGTGAAAGTATCACCTCCTCAAGCAATTCTTCTGATCTCTGGATGGAGAATAGCAAAACAAAAAGTTTCAAAGTTAAAGCCAAACTCGTTTAGTAAAGTAAATAGAGGGAGCTCCTATATTTAGCAAATATAGTCATAAAAGTTACAAGTCAGTCATTATAGAATTTGAACCTTTTGTACTTCCCCGTTCACTCGTAAATCTCCATCAATAGGGACTATTTTACATACAGTGTTTCCAGCTTTAAAGGCTTCTCCATATGTACCTTCACCCACTTTTGTAATGGTTTTAGGGTCGCTGGATCAAAAAAGTTTTTCTTATTATCAACACTGAAGTAAATATTACATCCTTCCAAATGAGAATCATAAGTGTTAAACAGCTACCAAGTAAGCAGTAATAGACAGTATCCACATAAAAACTTATCTCATGTAATCAGAACACAAGTTGGAAGGTCGTACCAAACTACCAGATGGTTTGCATACATGTTAAAATAAATGGCACAGGTATAGAAGAAAAGTGAAGAAAGTTTTGATGCATAAAATTTCTTCATTGACATGTCAATAACATTTCCATAACAATTGGATAAATGTTTTAAATGCAGAAAGAGAGCCAGAAGGCACGAGCGTGAAATGGACAAACCAGTATTTAGAGACTACGTCCAATAAGGTTGAAGGAACTGACTGTCCACAGACTGCCAATAAGGAGGCAAACGGATCCACATAATCATTATCCAATGAAGCTGTACTTGAAACTAAAGATAGTTTCTTAGTTGCAGCTTCAATTTGTTCACAGTTTTCATCGAGCAAACTTGCCAATATACTACTGCTCTTTCTAGAATTGATTTTGACTGCATCCTTACTAAGTATATATCTGCTGATTCTAGTTTGGACAGAATGCAGGGCCGAATTGGTCTTGGAAGAAGAATCCACTGGAGTTTTCAGATTTATGGAGCTGTAATCATCACTACACTCAAGTCCGAAAGGCAAGGTTGGAGTTTCCAAAATCTCTGACAGTGTAGTAGAAGGCTCACAACTGCAGTTCAACTTCTTTGTAATTAGCCATCTCTCTAATCTTGAAGACAAATGTGGTATAGGCACATCACCAGTTTGATCTCCCGTGGCCCATGTATTAAAATTTTTAGGTGATGGGCTCTCCTCCATCAACTCGAATGCATCCACCTCTTGGAAATACTGCCTTTCTGTCTCAAAATTGGGAGGCTGTACAGATTTTCCCTGTCGAAAGCATAATGGAAGAAAGACATTGGCTGGTGAGGTAAAAGCAGATGAAAGGTAGCAAGGAGGTTCAGGTTGAAAGAATAATTTAATGACTGAAGAAAAATTGATAGAATAGCGGGTAATTATAACAACGAAAATATAATTAAAAAGAATCTTTGAATACAAGAGGAGATGAAGGCATACTTTAGGAATAGGGGGTTTGCCTTTTCTTTTGACCTGCTTTTGTTGAGGTCGGACATCCACACAAACCGATACAGCTATACTTACCCTCCCTCTATGTCAATCACCAGACAGACTCAGATCATTCAGAAAACAGGAACGAAAGAAAACACACCAAAAGCATTGACAAATGGAAGGTGAAGGATCAAGAAAGTGAGGACGTTTGCATGATTTGGTTGTTTTGTGAATGTCAATTAATCCATTACCAGTTGAAATGAATAATCAGCCACCCAAGAAAACAAGTAGTTATCAAAAAAGAACCTGATGGAAAGGGAACGATTCCAACTGATACGCTTGGGATTGCCCAAACTAACACGATTATTCTCGTTACTAGAATCGGATTGCTTCCTGTTCCTGTTATACAAAAGATTATCTTATATTAACACACACAACAAATAAAAAACATGATAAAAGATGGAGAGAGAGAATGTGTACTGCGGGTAGATGAAATTAGTAGTAGCCGGGGAAACATTAGAAATTCCTTTAGGAGGTCTTCTTCTCTGGTAAATAGCTTGTGGGTGGTGTTGTTGATTAGAACCATGATCCTCTACTCCCTCCTCATCCTCCATGATCTCTGACCACAATGAATCTGCCATAAAGATACAAACATTCACCAAAAATGATTTGCAAATAATTTGAAAGCATATGTTGTTTCTCAGTATCCAAATACCCGCTGTGAGACTGGAAGCCATCTTAATCTCTTTCTAATAATACTAAGAAGAAGAAACTGAGTTGGAGTTCAACATTTAAGAAGAAGAAACTGTGAAAATACAAGTGCTCGATTTGATCTGTAATCTGTACTCTCTGAAAAGGAGTGTTTTGTCTGTGTGCGTGTATGGTTTCAAGTTTAAACTGTGAAGCGGGCGCTTAAGAGTAGAAGGAGAAGGTCCCACTTGTTTTTTTTTTTTTTTGGTCCTTTTCCTTCGAAACGGTGACACATGGGACTTGGGAAAAGTAAGTAATCATCGCTCCCATCAATTAGAAGCCCAAAACACAATCTAAATCAATTTCTAAGTACAGGCCCAAAGACCATTTTTCTTAAAATTTTCAACGGAAAAATAACAAAAAGATTTGTGTCGATGAAACTTTTTTTTATAATATTAAACCATATGAATTTTGTAAAACCAAATAATCATAAGAAGTGTACTCTAACAAATTACCAATAACATAAATGCTTATGAATTGTAGGTAAAACTTAAGACTGTGTTTAAAATAAATAATGCCTTGAGCGAATTGTCTTTGACGAGAAAACTTGTAAAGTTAGAATATAAAGGTGGTGATAGCATAGTAGTACCTTCGAATGATTTTCATAACTTAGTTATTCAGGTGTTTGCCATAAAAATGTCTCTTACTGATGAGTTACAGGCTTTGTTGCTATTTTGTTTATTGTCAAAAAGTTGAAACAGTCTTATTACGTTGCTTAGCAATTTCATTCTAGATGGCAAGTTAATAATGGAGATTATCAAAAATAGTATACTAAATGAAATGACTAGAAGAAAAGAGATAGGTACCTCCCATTAATCAGAAGCTAATGAAGCCTAAGAATCTAGCAGGGGTAAAAGCAAAAGTTGAAAACCCTGCAACAGAGACAAGTCCAGGGAGAGATTCAAATCTAAAAACAAGATCATCTATTATTAACATGACAAGTTAGACCATATTAAAAGATGGTGCAGAAAGAGAAAAATGATTTGGTTAAGGAGAAGAAATAAAAAGAATTATTTTTCATTGGTGACAAAGGTTACTTGAAAATTGATTGTGATAATTGCATTTTGGTAATTGATTTAGCACTACAAGAAAATCATTGGTTAGCGGCAGAAAATTTTCGACGGAACAACTTTCAACGCTATTTACCAACGGAATATAACGTTTCGTCGGTAAATACGGTGTAGTTAGCGACGGAAACATACATCAGTCGGTCACACTGGAGGGAAGAGTTTCGCGCAAAATCTCCGACAGCATATAGCGACGACAAAATCTACGGCGTCGGAAAAAAATGCAGGAACCATTCCCATATTTTAATTACTTCGGACACATATCGACAGATACTGTTCTGTCGTTAAATATACCGATGGAATACGGTCTTCCGTCGGTAATAAATGCGTCATTTACCAACGATATATATACTGTCGGTAAAAGCCTTTAGCCAACTCGAGTTACTAATGGAATTTGTATTCTGTCGCAAATCCTGAGAAACTTAACTAACGACGGAACCGTTATTCCGTCGGTATATTGTTAACCAAACTTCATCGTTCGATGAAGACGAGACGATAAACTTTAGTCACCGATGGAAACCATATTCTGTTGGTAACTATCGGCAACTTGCATCGACGTTTTGTTGAAGAGGAGGAGATAACCCTAGATTACCGATGAAATATGTGTTCCATCGGTATTTAAGTTTCCACAGTATATAAAATTATCGCTCTTTTACCGACAAAATATTGTGTTCCGTCGGTAATTGTCGGCGGTGCGTCGTGAAGTCGATGGTAGAAATCCTAGATTACCGACGAAATTACTGTTCCGTCTGTAATTCAGCGCCTTTAACTCGGGCGTCGCCCCCTCCCCCCCGCACTCGTTTCT
>JANZXP010000007.1:17559998-17571191 GCA_027576715.1 Erythroxylum flavicans | reverse complement strand
AGACGGGACGGAAATTGGTGGGGACAGTAAGCAAACAGGTCGGGGACAGAATTTTTCTGTCCCTGTCTACTGTCCCCGACTGTCCCCACCCACGGGGACAGTAACCATACACGGGGTAATGCATGCAAGCAAGTTGGGATAAGGAGTTGTTAAGTGCTAAATCTTTTTTGGTTTATTAATATAAATAAAATATAATTTATTAATTTAAAATTTTATTTTAAGATGTGATAAATAAAACAAGACCAGTTTTAAAGTAGTGGGTTCTCCTCTTTAATTTTTATATCATCTTATTTTTATTGATGAATTATGTTTTAAAAAATAAAGATTTGACATTTATATGCGAAAATTAAAAAAAAATAGCATTAAGCCTTTCGTCGTGATGTCAAGTAAAGGAAAGGAAACAAAGACTTCTAAGTTCTCTTATTTTCTTTGATTAAACTTAAAGTGGATGCAATGCATGCATATCTCTCTCTTAATCCATGAGAAATCGACAGTGGAGATGTGGAGAATGAAGCCATCTGCGTCTTAGATATGCCCTAGCTAGCAACTGGTGGTTGATGGGTTCATATACTTTCCGGATTTATCTCCTGGAGATGGGGAATGGAATTAAGTGATTGGGATTTGTAGAATTATAATCACCAAACTTAGGGCTGAAGCAGTCGATTGATTTGTTATTTTATTAGTACATGTTTTATAATTGGATATTAGAGACATCGATTAATTCACGTCTCAAACTCAAAGTCTTGATGATTTGCTTCACGTGAAAGAGAACGGTGGAGAAAACTTTTTCTCAGTTTTGTGATCACATTGAATGATCTATTTTGAACCCTTTAATCCTCTGTTAGGGCAAATAATTATTACGGGAGTTATAAAATAAGTGGTTGTTATCTTTTGTAAATTGCCAACAGGATTTTTATCTATTTTATAGTTAATATTATTTTAAATATCTTAATATTTAAAGGTTTTTATCAAAACTATTTTAAAAAAGATTCTCCACTATGTCAGAGTCTAGGTAGAGTCATAATATACGAAACCTTCTTTTATATTTTTACAAAGAAACTGTTTCTTTAACTTGAATCTGTGACCTTATGATCCAAAGAAGCTTACCAATTTTGTCATTATTACAAAAATGGTAACTCTATTTTAGATCTTATAATTAAAAAATATTTCAAAAGATAGAGCATTTTAAGAATACTAATCTCTTTGAAAATTTACAATTTGATTCTATAACTGCTTTTATTTGTTGTGTATCATTACTTAATGAAGCAAAGCAAATCCAATAAGGAATATCTTAACTTGGATAAAAACATTGAGACAAGACATCTTTCCATTATACAAGAAATTACAAAAAACTGTTTCTGGGTCCTATCCAACTTGTTGACGAAAGAGATATTGCCAAACTTTGGATCTAATCCTGCTGAAAGTTGCCTTCAAATTATATACTTAATGCACTGAAGGTAACGCCTTAAATTTAGGTCTGTCATGTCCTGTCATCTGATTTAGCACGTTCAGCTTGATTTTATGGTTAGTTGGGTTTTGTAATCAGACATTTTCATACATAATACAACATGAGCCCACAAGATTTATTAAAGCCGACTAATAAGGAACTGTTCGTCTACAACAATAATTGGAACGTAACAAGAGATTAAATCACTACCACTGGCTCTGGCTAAGCTTGATACAAGAAATAAAGCTTATGGTTTTATTTGTGTTTGGTTTCTTGATTCGTATAATAATAACACCACCAAACCATAGTTCCATAATATACTATTAACTTACTGTTAAGAACATGATAAAAGAATCATTCATACTAACACGTCATGATACCACCTTCATCAACGGTATGAAGGATTGTTTAATCAAACCAAGATCGATCAAAAGGTCATAGTAAAATAGTTTTTAAGGAATGGCCAGCTTGTACTAGGTATCACATTCTGGACAGTAGCTTTTGTAGCCTTTTCATAGTTTTGAAAAAGTCAATGAAATTGTAAATTAATCTTATTCTTGCAGAATTTATACCAGATGGACCAAACTTATTCACTTTTTTTATAATTATTTTGTAATAATAAAGCTATTAAAATTTTATAATTTATTCTAATTAATGTTATTAAGGTGATAAGAGTTTCTGCAATTATTTTAACATAATTGTTCGTCGTGGGCATTAATACTCAGTCGAACTTTCGCTGAGACTTGGGGTCTCGGTATTTTAACATAATTCTAATGCATAATACATTAATCTAACCCCCCCCGGAAGAAAGATAATTGAACTCCATCGTACCCTATTCTGCTATTAATGAACATAAAGTCCAAGTTAAGAGGAAAGGACATTTATTCTGGGTAGGCAAATGCAAGGTTACAGGGCATATCATATGAAACAGAGGGAAAAGGCCGAAATTGGATGCGTTGGGCGACTAACACTGTCACCGGCTGCCTAATTAACAGTACCAAAGATGGGCAGGCAATTGATCATAAATTGAAAGAGGCCATGTGTTTGTGATTCCAAAGAGTATTCTCTTTTGTATGGTATGTAATGTACCTAGGCTAGGCTACTATAGTCAGCAAGATTGCCATTTATGTCACGTTACACCTGCATTACATGCAGAAAACCTTTGAGATCATATCAACATCATCCAGCACTAGATTTCAGGACAGGAAAGGAGAGCATCGTTCGGTATCCTGATAAGATTCCCAAGTAACTATCTCCTGCCTCTCATACTATCTACACTATTTGGAATGAAGGCCTTGCAAACTTATTTACAATATGAAATTTATTTCTTGATAAAGATGGTGTTTTTGTTCAATCATTGGATTACAAATGGCTCCAAACTGTCTACTGTTGTTAGATACTGTGATGTCTGTCTGCCTGGTAGATACTTTTTGTAACATTATTCCCCAGTAATTATTGTTAAGAAATTAAAATTATAATAATGTTTTGAGAAATACCTTGTATTAAATTTGTGATGGGGTTTAATTTGACCGTTCAAACAGCTAGCAACAGATGGGTTTTCATTTCAGATTCTAAAATCCCACTCATCCCTTTACTTCACCATCATCCGTCATCACTTCTCCATCTTAATTGTGATGTTTGACCAATAACTTATATTATTAAATTACACCCTGTAATTCCTCCTCTGAAGTCTAAACACTAACTTACAACTGCTAATATTCTTTGATTAATGACAGAACCCAACACCAACACCCAACTCTCCAGAAGACATGGATAGACAACCAAATAGAAAGCAAGGGGTAGGAGGTGAAAAAAAAGGAAACAGATAATGAGTCAATGTTCATAACATAACAGCAAATCAAAAATCCAAAGGAGACTTTACAAATTTCCATTTAGCTTCTCTTTACTGTATATGTGTGTGTGTGTGTGTAATGTGTTGTAATGTAAGGCATCTAAAACTCAACACCTACCACTGATAACTCCATCCCTTCTTCCCTTATTATCTCTTCCCCACCACTCCACAATTTCACCCACTCCTTTCCTCCAATTTTCCATGTCCTTTTTGTTCTTCTACTCTTTGCTACAACTCACAACACCACCAAAGACCTTTTCTTCTTGTCATTTTTGGCTTTGGGTACACAGAAAGCTCCACCCCAGCTTAGATTCCGTCTCACATTGCCTCCCTACAGAAGACCCTTAAGGGATATCTACTCTTTTGGGTCCATAAAGCTGCATCTTTTAACATCTAGGTTCATTTACTTCTCTTGAAAATGAGTACTTTGGAAATATGTGATTCAGTTTGTTTGTTCTAAGATCTACCCTCTAAGGGTTGGGAATAGTTGAGAGGTTTCAAAGATCTAGATTTTGAGGACTGCTCTTCTGAAATTCTGTTCAGAGAGGTGAGATAATATAGAATGTTGCTTTGCCTTTTCATTTGCATCGTAGTCATTTTTTGGCTATTTATTTTTTCTTGATATTTGTGATTTTACATCTCCTATGACTGTTACTAATTCCATTGGAAATTGAGACTTTTAATTCTCTGTTTATTGGGACTTTCTTATTCCATTAACTTCATCTGATCTGATCGTTTCCCATTGAGCTACATCTGATAATGGCTTCTTGTTTCGATTTCTAATTGGTATGGTTTTTCTTCCTGTTGCAAGTTCTCTTCTGGGTTCTCAGCTTTTGCTGGAAATAGTAAGGGGAAGTTTGAATTTGTTGAAGGGTTACGTTGTGCTAGTAAAGTAATTCACCACATTGTTCATACGCGAGTTTTGCGCTGATGTAAATGTTTTTATGTGTTTCTTTGTCTTATCTTGCAGGAATTTAGAAATCGAGAAAATGGCCGGTGATCTTAACACGGAACTCTCCAAAACGACCGCCATTTTTGGTCTCAAGGTCTGGGAAGTAACTGGGATTTGTGTTGCTCTATTTATCATAATTATCCTTTCTCTACTGTCTTTTTGTTTAACTTATCGAAAGAAGTCGAAAAAAGATGTAAACAAACTTCCCCTTAGCCAAATCCCAGCAGTTTCAAAGGAAATTAAGGAAGTTCGGGTGGAACAAATATCAACAAATGAATTTGTTCCTCGTGAAGGGATTCTTCTTACCATTCATGACAAGTCCAGTGATAAAGATTCAGATAAGGTCCTGGTCCATCTAGGCATGGGAAAGGTAAAAAATGGAGGCAATAGCAGTCAATCAGGCTCTTTTCATCATATAGACAAAGACTGTGGATCCCAGTCAGGCGAAGAAGGGAGTTCTGGCACTGTAACTGTGTACAAACCTTCTTCTTCGTACCCCATTACTGCTCCTTCTCCTCTAAGTGGCCTGCCTGAATTTTCTCACTTGGGTTGGGGTCACTGGTTTACATTGAGGGATCTTGAGCTGGCAACAAATAGGTTTTCCAAGGAAAATGTCCTTGGAGAGGGTGGATATGGAGTTGTTTATCGGGGACATCTAATAAATGGTACACCAGTGGCAGTCAAAAAGATCCTGAACAACTTGTGAGTCTCAAATTTAGCTGTCAGTTCTTTATTATGATTTTCTTGTTTCCATTTCATGGGGTCTTCAACTTGAAACGCTATATTTTAATTCAGGGGCCAAGCGGAGAAAGAGTTCAGGGTGGAAGTTGATGCTATTGGTCATGTGCGCCACAAGAATTTGGTTCGTCTTCTGGGCTATTGTATAGAAGGGACGCACAGGTATTATTATCTTGAACAGTATACCTGATAATTCAGCTTAGAATCAATTCACGACAGACAAAACTACATTAAAAATCCAGCAGAAAGATTGTGTTTTTCATGGTTCAATAATCTGAGTGCTAGATGACTTCAGCTATGCACCTAAGTGATGCAAATTTATCTAATGACCTCTTTTGTGACAATCGTTTCAGGATGTTGGTTTATGAGTATGTCAACAACGGAAACTTGGAACAATGGCTTCATGGAGCTTTGCGTCAGCATGGATATCTTACTTGGGAGGCCCGCATGAAGGTTCTCCTTGGCACGGCTAAGGCGTAAGTCAGCTTATCAGCATTTCCTTTTTGGACATTTTGCTTCCAACATGATTTGGTGTATCTTTTTGCAGTCTGGCATATTTGCACGAGGCAATTGAGCCAAAAGTGGTGCACCGGGACATTAAGTCGAGTAATATATTGATTGATGATGAGTTTAATGCTAAGGTTTCTGATTTTGGCCTGGCAAAGCTACTAGGAGCTGGTAAAAGCCATGTCACTACTAGAGTCATGGGAACATTTGGGTAAGGTTTATCCCAAATTCATGAGTACTAACTTTATAACTCGTAGGCCTGAACTCTGTTTTCCTTTGTTGTGTATACTAACTTATAATTATGGGCTATAATTCACTTCTGAAAGCATCCACTTCTTTTAAAAAATTAATATTTTACAGATACGTGGCTCCTGAATATGCAAATACTGGACTTTTGAATGAAAAGAGTGATGTTTATAGCTTTGGAGTTGTGCTGTTGGAAGCAATAACTGGGAGAGATCCTGTAGACTATGGTCGTCCTGCCCAGGAGGTACTTATGGAATTACATTCCACATTTATTAGTTTTAGACGTTGCTCACTTATTAAGCAATAACTTGTTCTGCAGTTGTTCAGGATAACATAGATTATTCAGAATTTACCTGATTTTTCTATGAATTTAGCTACAGCTTTTGTAGTCTGATAAGTTTATTCCTAGACTTGTGGAATTCCTCACGTTCCTTTTCTCCTTTCAGTTTCTTTTAGTTGTTTTCGAGATTTCTTGTTCAGCATCATTGTTCGTTTCAAATCGTATACACCTTCCTGAATCATGACATGACAGCTTCTTAATCATAAAATTGCATGTTTGCAGGTTAATCTTGTAGATTGGCTGAAAACAATGGTTGGAAGCAGGCGATCTGAAGAAGTGGTTGATCCAAACATTGAGGTAAGACCATCAACAAGATCTCTGAAGCGTGCCCTATTGACTGCTCTGAGGTGCGTTGATCCAGATTCTGAAAAAAGGCCTAGGATGGGCCAAGTCGTCCGGATGCTCGAGTCCGAGGAATATCCTATTCCTAGAGAGGTTAATTGCTGATCTTCAAACAACTCGTTAAAGGAAGAGGAGATTTATTTAATTCTTGATTATATATTTTTCTGTCATCCTTGTTCTCTCGTGGGACTGCCTTATCAATGATGCTTTGGATTTAGTTGTTTCGTACATTCTGGCTTGAGTATGAGTTCGTGTTTCATAATGTTCAGGATCGTAGGCATAGAAGAACACATGGAGGTAGCATGGAGATTGAGTCTCAAAAGGAGAATTCTGACACAGAGCGAAGCGAGTACCCTCCTGGATCAAGGTCTGAGAGCAGGATGACATAACAGAAGGCGGAATTTCGTTTGGAGGGTATGAGGATGTTATGAATTCAGTGGTGGGGGTTATTTCTTTCAATTCTTTTTGTTTTTTTTCAGATGGTATCATCTATATAAGTTGTTTATATGTAGGTGAGGTTCGGCTGGGGCTGGTGTGATATGACGTCTCTCTCTGTCATTTCTCTTTTATCTTTTTTCTTATCTTTCCTTCTTATTTCCTTTTTTGGGTCTCTGTGATAGAAGGGAAGAGTACCTAGTTTATGTAATGAAGTGATATAGTGGAACAAATGATTGCATTGGAAATGTGTACAGCATTGATCAAGTACATCTCTAATTAACTTATACAACCTTTGTCAAGATGTTTATAGATTAAAGTTATAGGAAATAAGTTTAAGGACAATGAAATTAAAATAGTTTAAACTATATTTGAACTTTTTTGCAGGTAACGATTTGTTAAACATATCCGTTGCATCCTCCAAAGTGTGAACAATTTTTATTGCATCCTCCAAAGTGTGAACAATTTTTAACAATATTGGACTAGGTGTAACCCATTTCTAAATCTTGTGAAGCCTCACATTCTTCACCATAATCCCTTACCTTTCCACTGACTTTTCCAAATCTTCTAAGAGATAGTTGCGTCTCTATTATTGATAGTAAGAACATACGTGATTGAGTCTTCCTAACCATATCTTATTGACCGCCTAATGGTCCATCTCGCTCTATCTTTGGTATATCGTGTTGGCAATTCCTTCCTAACATCATTCTATCTTCGAAACCAGAATTTTCAACTATTTTAGCATCTGTTCCAAGCTATTTTAGTTCTATTTGTACCACTTTTGAATAAGTACTACTCATTGTTGATCCTAGCACGTTATTTTCATATGTTTTTTCTTGCATATATTGCTTTTTAAACATTGTATCCTTGAAGGTTATCCTAGACCTTTATTAAACGTATGAAACTTAAAAAAGTCTAATTCTTATATGTCTCCATTCAATAAGCTCCTTTGTGAAGTTTTTCCATCTCTCGCTTATTAACGTGACATAGGTTTATGTACCAAGGGTTAAGAGACAACCTACGATCCTATTATTGTCTTTCCCATTAAGACAAATATGTTATATTGTAATTTTTTCTCTTTAACATTCAGCACCCTTTAACATCTTGTGCTGCCCACTACCACAAAAACTTATACTATTGACTATCAAGAGCACCTATAGAAATTATTTGTTTCCAACTCATGAACGTACTAGGCATCTAATTTTATAATAATTCCATTATGCATTTAGATAAACACTAAACCATTGTCTTTGACAACATGCTCTCCATCATCACCCAATATGATAACACTATTTCATTTTTTGAAAGAGCATAATCAGTCCTTATTGAAAGTTATATGATAAGATATACTAGTTTTTATTACCCACCAATTTGCAGAATCATAATTACTTATAGTCAAAACATCATTGTCACTTCCATCTTTTTTATTACATGTGTTTTTTTATATTTTTCATTGTTTCCTTTCTTTTGTCGTGGATAGTCCTTTTTAAAGTGATTTTTTTACAGTTCAAGCATAAAACATTTTTAGCCTTTCATTTAGATTGTGAATTACTCCTATTTTTAGTATCCCTTTCCTTGTTCCTATCTTTGCTAACAATCAAACTCAATTATGATTTATATACATATATGTCAGAGACCTTTTTTCTTCAATTCTTTAGATTGCATAACATCCTTCACATCAAGGATAGAAATAGTCTCTCTCTTATACAACATAATATGAACACAATTTTTATATGAATTAGGTAAAAAACACAAAAGGATTACGATTTAATCTTCATCATTAATTTTAACCATAATGCTTTGCAAATTCAAGATGATTCAATTAAAATTATCAATGTGATCTTTCATCTATGTACTTTTTGTCATCCTCAAGATATCAAAACAATGGTTTTGATATAAATGCTTTGTAAATGATTACTTTTGATACTTATTTTCAAGTCATTTCCATAATGAAATAATAGTTATTTCATCAACCACCTCTTATAGGACCTCATTTCCCAAACTTAATTGTATTGTGTTGTGCGCCTTTAACAAAATCTCTTATTTCTCTAACTTCCTCAAATTTTATGGAAGTTTTTCTTCTGTTTCTAATGTTGTTTCATATCTCTGTTGAATAAGAGCCGCCCTCATATTCACCTTCTATAGAGTAAAATCATTCAATGTTTTAAATTTCTCAATCTTAAACTTATAAAGAAACATTTTAATAGTAAACCATAGGCTTTATACCAATTATTGTGATATCAATTGCTCTTATACCAATTGTTGAGATACCAAATGCTTTTATACAAATTGTCGCATAAAAGAAAGATATATAACAAGAAAAATGATGAAGCAAAACTATGTAATTTATATGGTTTGACTAATATGTGACCTCGTAAATGAGTATGGAGATGAATTCTTTTATTACTGCAAGAAGAACGATAAAGAGAATAGTTTGACCATAACCTTAAATTTATATAATCTTTATCAAGGTATTTATAGACTAGAGTTACATTTAAGAAGTCCAAGGATAATGTAACTCTATTTCCATATATGACTACAATCAAGGGAATTCAATTTACATCTGATTCCAAATGGTAATGTAACTCTTACCATCGATATCGGTTTGCTTTTACTATAAAAATCTCTTTAACTAGTACGAGATTGATGTTGATCTTATATCTATATTTGATGTTGGTTTACTTATATAATTTTACTAGTCACTAAAATTCAAGGCATATCTCACAAATATGTGTTAGTAGAACTTCGTCTGCATTTTACTGGCATAGCAAAAAATATTATTTTACAATTTCTCATTTGAATCGATTTAATTGATAACTTAAAAGGTATGAATCATAAATATAAGTTGAAACATACCTGATTCAAATTCTTACAAAATTTTTCTTTTCAAAATTCTGAAGGTTTTTTAAACTTTATAATTAATTCCAATTTAAATTAATTTAATGTTCTCTTTTATATTGCTCTTATGTGTAACTCATTAGGTTCCTAATATATTAAATTACATAAATTAAAACTCCTTTTAAATTTATCTTTAATTCTTCAATTACATAATTTATAATCACACATCAAGATTGATTTTTAGCAATATGTTATCAACACTCAAATTTTAGAATATCAACTTGGGTGACTTAACCTGTTCATATATGGTTATAATATGTAATTTAATCCTTTTGTCATCTTCTCATGACCTGGAACCACATCGAATACATGATAACCGCCACATACCTGGGCTAAGGATGCTCATGGTACCCTTAACCTGACTATGCAAGGCTAACTAAATATCAATCTCAACGACAATACAAAATGTTCATACATAAAGTCATTTACAAACCACAAGACAGACAAGAGTTAATTTACAAAATTATAAAGCATATCGACATAATCATGAGTCACTACACAACAAAGTACAAAACAGAGACTACCCACGTGCAGTAATATCCCGAAAATGTCAAAAGACTGCACGATCCACTCAGAACTTCAAACTCACCAAATTAACCTACATGGTTGGGAAACGGAGGGGGGTGAGTACACTATATACTCAGTGAGCAGGAAAAAACATATGTCACAAATAGAACTCGATATACACCCAAACGGTATAAATAACCTACAAAGTGAACATACATCACGTAAAATCATCTAGGAATAGCCTATGACTCAACGTATACTGGTTAAGAACCATATAGGCCTAGCCTATTAATCATTCATCCGATCAACATAGGTTCTAGTTCCAGTACGCAAAAGCTTAAAAAAACATAACATGTATAAATTAAATCTCGTCAGAAAATAAATATCAGGGTAAGCCAAAGCAATCATGTATATTAACACTAGTCAGCCAAACTAATGTGCACACCCACTGATTCTCGGTGTTGGTTCAACATTCATCCGTGGTGAGTCCGAACTACATTTGATAAGAGTATCATAACCCTAGGTGATGACCTCGTCGGTGTCCAGACCCTAGGTGTGAAATCATCCGCGAGTCCCGTAGAAAGGTGTCGATACGGGGACTCGACTTTTATGTACTAGCATCAAAGGTACGGGGGTCGCTAAATTAGTTGTTCCCAGCACATGATTGGCCAATCGTTACCTTACAAATCACAAAACAAATCATACTCAAATTTTAAGTATAAAATCAAGTAAGGCACTATGCCTTTATTTATCGGTCCAACCGATGAAATGAAACCTTGTCATGGCTCTAAGTCAAAAAGGACACATATATGCTGCAAATATGGCTCGATCATGCATATGTAAATTTCAAAACATTATTTCATGCAATAAATGTCATCTTTTGCACTCCAAGTGCAAAATGTTATTCAAAACAATATTGTTTCTTAAAT
>JANZXP010000007.1:17437019-17453971 GCA_027576715.1 Erythroxylum flavicans | reverse complement strand
CTTTGTTCAACAAGGGGTTGATTTCATAAAAATAGGGGAAACTCTGCCGAAATTTTTATAAAATCTAATTTACTTATCATTAACATTTTATTCCTATGCAGGAAAAGTCTATGGGCGTGGCACCTACACCCCGTCAACTATTTCTGCACATTCGCACTAAGAAGCATGACGGGATGATATTCGTTAACGATCGTTGTAGAGAAATCAATATATGTGAAATTTATGACTTAAGATTAATAATGCTTAATAATTATCACTTACTAATATATAAATATTGCTTTCTGATAGGACCAAATACAGCAAACTATTGAACAACGGTCTCAACAATCAGAAAATGTTAATAAGGCTGACATTTACCTTGAAGCAGTAGGTGGTAGGGATCGTCGTGGGAGGATATTCGGCTTAGGATCATTTGCAAATACTTGTTATTCGCAATCCTCCACGTCTAGTACAGCAGCATCTGCTAGGCGGTCCAATAATAATAAAGTGGAAGCGCTTGAGAGCACAATGCAGACATTGTCAACTCAGTTACAACAGACATTGGAGCAGTTGCAACAGTCGATGGCAGCGCAACAACATGAATTAGAGATGTACGCTCAGCTCCGTCAGGAGATAGATGAATTGAAGGGTAAGGGCAGCACGTCATCGCACCAACCAGACGATCCACCATCTCCTGATCAGTAGTGTAGTTTTGGTCATTTAGTTTGTATTACAGATACTTACTATTTATAATGTAACGTTTTTAATCAAAATTTCTATTTAACCAAATTAAATGTATATTATAAATATTTAATTATTAAAATTATGTATCAACTATAATTTAAATATAATGACAATATATTCTTTTTTAAAATTTAAGCAATAAATTTACCGACAGAAATAAACGTCCGTCGGTAACTTTCTAAAAAACTTACCGACGATAAAGGCAATATTCTGTCGATAATACATAAAACATACCGATAGATGTTAAATTCTGTCGGTAACTGTTTAGCATATTTACGGACGGAAAACATGCTACCGTCGGTAACTTTACCGACGGTAAATAACATTCCATAGCTAAATTTACCTATGGTTAAATAACTTACCATCAGTAAATTTAGCGTCGGAAAATGTTTAACCGTCGGCAAATTTACGGATGGAACACTTATTACGATTGGTACATTTTCGGTATATTTACCGACAGTTTATCATTTTCCAATGCTAAATTTATCGACGGTAAATTCTTGTATCGTCGGTAAATTTAGCTACGCTCGATTCTCTGACGTTTTTGTCTATCGGTACATTCCGTCGGTAAGATGTGATACTGATGAAATATTTGTCTTTTCCATCGGTATTTGCCGTCACAAAATGACAGTTTTCTTGTAGTGATGTATACCTATCTTTATCTATTCCGAGCATAACTATTCTTGTTGAATACAATTTTATCCTTCTCACGTTTAAGTCTCCCAAATCTTCCACTTCTTCGAGCCTCCCTCCTGAAACTTTTTCCACTTCTTCAAGTTCGTGATTCTCTTCTCCAAATTCACTATCTATTGAAGTCAACCCGGCCTTCTACCATTTGTCTTCTCTTCTGGGTAAGTTATTTCTATTGTTTTGATTGGATGACGGGTTTTTGTTGATGGGTTTCGATTGGTTGATGGGTTTTGATGGTGGAGTTATGTTTGTGTTTTGTTTCGATTGGGTGAGGGATTAGGTTTTGTTCATCTTTGAAAGTTCGATCTTCAAGTAAAGAGAAAAAATGGAAAAAATGCTGAAAAACTGGAAATCAAGCTTTTATCTACACATTCTCGAATCTCAAGATTCTTACTAGTCCCATGAAAGTGAAAGAGCTCCCAAATGATGTGGCTAACCACGGGGTTTATTTTCCTCTTCCTATTATCATTGTTTGAAAGCACAAATTTCATATTTATTGATCATATTCTTGTTGTGATTTGCTTTTTTGAATGTCCAGAATGCTTTAACTGATCCCTAGCGTGTTAGAACTCCTTCTATCAATGATTACTGGAAGCCATTAGCTGAAAATGTAAGCTACTTTATATTCCTCTTGAAGTCAAACTAACATCTTAGTATGTAGTCAATCGATTTTTCAGTTCTTTTCATATTCTGAGATACATTTCTCATTTGTTTATATCCGCTGACTCGTTTCCTTTGTGAAAATACATATGGATCCATCAGCTGCAATAGAACTCGAATACCACTATAAAAATAACAGGGTATGTTTCTATTTTTTTGCCTGAGCTTCTTCTTTATATATGTAAGCATGATGCTTAGTGTATTCAATACACATTGCTTGATATAATGGTACAAGTGCTATTAACTTATCAGCACAAAGGTGTTGGCTTGATTGATTTATCACTAATATCGTTTGTATTGACTTTCCTGTTAAAGGCGATTTCTCCTATTATGAGCACTATTACTGATACCTGACCCTGAAGCAAGATGATTATTACATTGATTATTTATTTCTTTTACAGGTATATTGCTGGAAAGGTCTCCGATTTTCTGCTAGGCAGGATCTTGAGGGATTTTCTGAAGTATGATATGAGCCTATATGTTATTCAAACTTCAAACTGTATGATTAAGTAAACCATTTTGGCCTAATCAAAGCGGTGGATATTGTTGCAGTTTACTGAACTTGGTGTTGAAGGCGCTGTTCCAGTAGAACTTTTACCACCTGATGTCCGGTCAAAATACCAAGGTAAGCCAAATGATAGGTCTAAACGTGCAAGAAAGGAAGATTCAAAGAGTGGTGCACATCAAGTAGAAGAAGCTCATGTGCTTGCAACATCCCCAAATTTGAGGATGCAATATGAAACGCTTGCTTTTCATAACTGCCATTAACCAATTGTCTATCATTTTCTCTAAAGTGGTATACCTGCAAGTGAAAATGATGGAGAAGGAAACAAAGTAGATATTGAAACGTCTGCTGCTCCAGTGGAGACAGATGCTACAGTTTCAATCGGTAATATCTCCCAAGGTGGCACCCCTACACCAGAAGGAGATCAAAAGCAAAGCCCTGATGCAGAAGTTGGTCAAGAGGCTGCCAGTGTTGGAAGCAGATGCTGAAACAGAAACAGGAGTAATAGATGGAGATACTGATGCTGATGTAGATTTAGAAGCAGTTAGCTGATATATGCCTTAAGAGTACTTTTAGTTCTGGTCCATCTCAATGTCATTGTGACTAGCTGTATCGTTTATGTGAGATGATATGGCTAACTCTCGGTGCCACATAGTAAGCTTGTAGGACTTGCAGTGTTGCATTCTAGAAGAGATCCAAAAACAATTTTATTAATGAGAAAAATTATTTGAAGCATTGGAATTATGTGGGAGTTCTGTTAAAAGTCTGTAATTGCAAGTGAGCGTTATTAACTGTATATTTCCATAGCAATATAAGTTTATTTGATCCTATGACTAAGTTTAACGATCAAGACAAAAGGCACTTTAAGAAGTTTTGTGCTGTTACACCTTAACGTTTGGAAGTGTGTCGAGTGATTTCGAGGATATTGGATTTACATAGTGGTTAACATATGATGTCTATAAATGGAGATAAACAAACTTGGAAAGAGCACCAGACATTGTGACTTCGCAGGCTACTAATAATTAGAAAATAATAATAATAATAAGAAAATTAATTTTGTATAATAATAATAATAACAATAATAATAATAAATAAATTTTGTATAATAATAATAATAATAACAATAATAATAATAAGAAGAAGAAAATTAATTTTGCATAATAACAATAATAAATATAAAATAATAATAATAAGAATAAGAATAATATTATTATTAAATAGAAGAAGAAGAAAATTAATAATAATAAGGAATTTAATAATAAAAATAAATATAATTGATAAAATTAATAATAATAAGAATAATAATAAGTAAAAAATCATAATAATAATAAATAATAATAAAATTAATAAGAATAATAGTAGTAGTAGTAGTAGTAGTAATAACAATAATAATAATACTAATAAGGATATTTTGGTCTTTTTGCTGGTTATTCCTTTGTCATTTCAAGCTTATATTTTCAAACCAAACATTGGTATAGAAATTCTTTATCTATTCCATTCCTTGAACCGAACAAAGTAATACTAATTCTATTCTATTCCTTATCTTTTCTATTCCTAAGAATAACTATTCTATTCCTTATCTATTCCATTCCTTCAACCAAACAGGCTGTATGTCTCATTGTATTACAAACCACACATAATGTAGAAAAAAATATCATTAATAATTTAAAGCTTCATTTATGCACTTGAATATCATGACTAATGTAGAAACAAACAATTTCATGTATGAATTGAAATAATACTAGGATTTAGAACATGTACTACCAACATAATACACAGAAACTATCAGAAATCATTAAAAATAAGTATCATGCATACTTTAAAATAGGAATATCATCTCTGATTACAAACTATATCCTATCTTAAGACAAATTATACCAATATTATATTTATCTAATACCGTGTCTATATACAAAAAGCAATATTTTAAACGTCAGATTGGAAGTTAAACTAGACTATCTTTATCTATTAAAAAATTTAAAAGTTAAGTAAAAAAGTCTATTAAATAAAAATTAATCAGTTTATTTTGCATTCGAAAATCTTATTAGTTTATGAAAACTGATTGATTAATTAATAAACTGAATTGGTTTTTAACAACAAAGATTATTAAACTAAATCTAACTGAAAAGTTAGTCGGTTCAAGGTTTTTACTGTAAAATCGGTCAAACTAGTTCAGTTTTTAAAACATTGATAAAAAGTAACATCACTCTTTACAAGTAAGCAAGATCTACACTTTAAAATTATCATCATTCATTACAAATGAACAAAAGATACACTTTTTAGTAGGAATATATTGACCAAGTGGAAATAATATCATGCCCCAATCCAAACTATGCTAGGACTTAATACATCCAATACCAAAGTTATGTAAAAAGAAATACCATGATATAATAACAATATTAACAACTTCAGTGAAAATTAGAATACTATCTTTGAGTACAAATCATAACCTATCTTAATACACTTTTATATGGGAATACATTGAACGAACAAAAAGAGCATCATGCCTCTGTAAAAATTATTCTAGGACTCAATGCCACATTTATGTACAAATATTACTATAATGTAATAATAATAAATATTAGCTTCAGTGATAAATGATTAAGTAAAAATAATACTAAGCATCAATGTGAAGGACACGAATTGGTAAATGTCTGAGTAACTAATTATGTCCTTTAAAGGTTTTATTGAAAATGGATAACTACACTTCTATGTGTTTAACTATGTTTTTATTAGAAAATTTGAATGGACAATATGAAGGACATGTTTTGGTACATGAATATTGTTCAAACTATGTCCATTAAAGGTTGTGCTACTATTAAAGATTTGTTGAAGATGATTAATTACATAACCATGTGGTTAACCATGTTGTTGTTAGAAATTTTGAAGGAAAAATGTGAAGTACAAGGATTGATACTCGATTGTGCATCAAATTGCGTCTATAAAGGTTTTGTTTAACCTAGTTAACTACATGATCATATGGTTAATCATGTTCTTGTTTAAATTTTTAAAGGGACAATGTGAAGGACATAAATTGCTACATGATATATGTACAAAATTGAGTGTAATTAAGGTTTTATTGGACACTATTAACTACACCCTCGAGTATAATCTATTATTTGTGTTTCTGGGCATTGGTAAGTACATGATAGGGTGGTGACCCGTGTTCATGTTAGAAATTTTGAAGGAGAAATATTTTAATTAGCTATAAAAAATTTCAGTATGTTAGTGATTACTTTATGCATATTCTTTTGTAGTAACACCGTTAGGTTTTTTTTTATCAAAGCTTTGTTGAAGCTTGAAAGTGAACGTCTACTTGCAATGTGTAATATAAGTTTTTAAGATGTGTTTGTATATTTCCTTTGTCCTCATTTATCAACTATTATTTAGTAAGAAGATAGGAAAAAGATGAGTATTAAGAAAAAAATCCAACGTCAATTATGGTATGAAGCAACAATATCGATGACATATGAAGTAAGAAATTATTAGAGCTATATATAAAGCATTTCATTTCCAGTTGTGGGATCAGGTGACCATTTCCCGCCTAGAGTATTATGGTTGGAACGTGGTGCATTCTTAAGTATTTCTAAAGTTACATTAATGCAATACTAGTATAGTTTGTATTTGGATTAGGGTATGGTTTATAGTAGGAGATAGTATTCCCATTTTCTTTGAATTTGTCACTATTCTTAAATGCATTATGGTAGGTTCTGACCATTGGGGGTATTTATTATACTGAGTCTTAGTATATTCTCCATTGAGACATGGTATTCCTTCCAGTTGCTTATTGTATTCCCTTTTAAATATGTAAGGAATACTTATCGGTAATGAATGATGATATTTTTCATACATATATGTGGTATAGGATAAATAGATTGCTTGTATAGTTTCTAATAGGTCAAGGTATAGTTTATACTTAGAGATGGTATTCTCACTTTTTCACTAATGTTGTTACTAATTTTAAATGTGTCATAGTAATTTTTGTATATAGTCATAATATTAAATGTACCGAGTCTGGTATAATTTTTATTTAGGCATGGTACTATTTCCACTCAATAATTATAATCCCACATAAATAAGTAGGTTTCATTTACCTGTAATAAATGATGATATTTTTTGTACACAGACATAATATTGGATAAATAAAGTACTAGTATAGTTTGTGTTGAGGTAAAGTATGCTTTATAGTCAGATATGGTATTCCCATTTTTAACTGAAGTTATTACATATTTTAAATTTTTCATAGTAATTTTTGTATATAGTAGTGGTATTGAATATAATGAGTCCTAGTATTGTTTGAATTAAGGCATAATATTCTTTTCACTCAATCAATATATTCCTATATGTGTGTGTGTGTGTGAGTAAGTGAGTGAGAAAGAGAGAGAGAGAGAGTAGGTGTTACTTATCTCTAATAAATGATGTACTTTTGTAAATAGTCATGGTATTGGATAGATAAAGTACTAGTATAGTTTGTGTTAAGGCAAAGTAGTTATGTACTCATTTATGATATTCATATTTTAAAATAGACATGGTACTCATTTTTAGTAACTTATAGTGCTTTTTACATTTATTGTGTCTTGGTATGGTTTCTATCGAACCATGGAATTGTTGATATTCCTGTATGAAAATAGAGCTATTATTTATCTAAAATGAGTGGGGTTATTTTTCTACATATATGTAGTATGGTATATAATGAGGCATGATATTGCTTGTGTTAACTTTTAGTTGGATATTCACATTTTAAAATTAGGGTGTCACCATATATAAGGAGTTAACTCATGGTATTTTTCCACGCTATCTTTGAACAAATTTCTTTATATGATAGTGGTATTTTTTAGGAAGATTTGTGGTTTGTGGAATATATAGACATGGTATAACTCTCATTTGGGGTGGTTTGTTTGAGGTGTTAGGATTGCCTAATATTGAAAAAATAGAGCTTATCTTCCTCCATCATTAATGACTCAAAACTTACTTCTCTTTTTCACCATTAGTGGTTTACTATTATGGTCATGTTTGACACTAAATAAAGAGAGGAAAAGGGGACACCATCACGAACTACTCTTATATAATGAGAGATTTAAGAGACATTTGGGTTCTTTTTTAAAGATTATTTAACTGAAAAATAGAAGACGATGATGATTAAGATAAGCTCGATGCAACTAGAAGGTGTTTTAGAAAAATGAACTAAGTTTTTATAAATGTAAATTTACTCATTTACTCATTACAAAAATTTATCCTTATAATCGTTGTATCTATTTTAAAAAATGATGATTTGGCGCTTGCGACCTACGAATGGCTACCACTTGTAGGCTACCTAGTCGGGTTTTTTCAGACATTACATAAGAGTGATGTGAAAAGAAAATTTTTGTATTAATATTTAAGGATAAACGTAATTTTAATTTAAAATTTTATTAATTATTCTACATTGAGATTTTCGTTAATATTTATAGCAAAAATAATATGTAATATTAATGAATTTTAAGTTGGACGTACAATTAAAATAACATGTATATTCAATTTAAATGTTATATAGAATATTCATAATAAATATTATAATTGGATAAATGATATGGTCAAATCCTTACCCTATAAATTTCATAGGTAAGTGCACATATTGAAATATAGTATAATAATAGTGAATATCGAGTGTTGGTCTCACAAGGACTATAAGTTAATTACCTTTTTTATATTATCTAAATGACAAAACAAGATGGTTTAACTAAAACTAAACTAAAGTCTAACACAAATAATAACCAATAATGTAGATGATACTATGATTGATCAAATCAAATAGCAGTACTTAGGTAATGAATCCCCCTAAGCTTTCTTAAGCAATTAACCCTTTATCATATAATTCTATTAAAGATCGTTGAACCTTGAAAATTCTTAGTTTATGTCAATATCTTTCACAAGAATATTAACACCTAAACCTAGGTTGATTAGCTGAAATATCTTTTTAGTTAAACCCCTAAGATTACATTAATCAGTTTTTGAATTTTACTATTAAGTTTGACCCTAATTTAGAAGATTTATGCCAACTAATCTTTAGGTTTGAATATAACTCCTTTCAATTATGGTAGATTTATTCATACAAAAGGATTTCTTAATCTCAATTGAATAAAATAATACATGAAATAATATCCTGAATATATTAATTTAAGATATAAAACATATAATTGAATCCAGTAAATTAGCAATCAAATTACATTAAATAAATAATCAAATCATAAGGTCTATCTCAACTTAAAGTTCACCCTAACTAGGCATTAAACAAATTTATTTCATAAAAATAAAAAACATAATCAAAAGGTTATAAGAAAAATTAAAAATAAGAGAATTCAATGCATATCCCTTTTCCTCTTGATATGATCTACTAAAATTTTGATGAAAGAATGCTATTTATTAGATCTCTGAATCAATCGTCATGTTTCTATTTCCCTAGGGTTTAGATTTATGTTTTAAAACTAAAACTCTCTTCATTATGCTTCTTAATTGCCTTTTATACTTTGTAATTAAGGTTTTTCTGCATTAGGCATGGTTAACCATACGTTCGTGAATATGACAGTGTCCCTCAATATCTCTTTTAAACTTAAAAATCATGTATAGACAAGTCCCAGAAGATTACATAAGCAATGGATATGACCATGTCCATCACCATATGGGCGTGTCTAACCTACATAAGGGAAACAATGTTTTAAAGTCATACATGATCATAGGGACTTACACCGTCCCTTACACAACTATGTACATGACTTATACTAGAATGTCCTTCGTTGACACGGGTATGTACTTCATAAAAATCTTCAATTCTTCATTTTTCTATATCGATTTAACCAAATTCTGCTTTTTTCAATCAATGAAGGTAATTAAGACCTAAAAAAATACTAGAAACAAATTAAGTACCAAAACCATAAAAATAATAAATAAAAACAAAATACACTAAACTTGGGATTAAAAATATAGTATATTAAGCATTTATCAACTTCCCTATACTAAGCCCTTATTATCAAGCAAATCATAATCCAAATCATTAAAGTTAAAAACATCTATCCCTTTTCAGTTAAAACCTACCCATCCACTCCTTAAGTTATCATATCTTATGAACCAAATCAGTATGCAATTAGACTCCAGTAATTCTAGAACAAACTTCCTTAAACTAATATCAATATAAATCAAATTGATAATCTCTAAAATTAAAAAAACAAAAAATTTCACGCCCTTACAAAGGATTCACTCAATGCTCTCAAAGTGTTTAAGATGGAAAGTATTATAAATTCTCAAATCAATACTTAGAAGAAGTCTTAACTATAATCTTACAATAAAATCACATCTCACCAGTAATAAATAAATTAGAAACAAAAATAAAAAGATTTTTCAAACAAGATGTAATAGGGCTTGGGTAAAGGTATGGAAGGGATAATTAAGAAAATTATAATGTTGAAGGAAATTTACTTAAACAAGATTACAAAAAACTTTTTTTTTGTAGCACAGGTCCTTCAAAGAAAGATTTTATTAGCACAACAATAATTCTTCTCACTCTCTAAGTTTTTTTCTCTTTTCTTTTATTGATATGCTCGCAATAAATAATTTTTAACTTGAACTTTTAGCAACTTTGGAATGAATATAAAGTTATAACCGCAAAGCACTTAAGAATAAATAAATTTAACAATTACCATGCATTAATAATCATAAGCACGTTGGACCTTGTCTTTAAAATTCTTCAATATAATCTAAGTTTTAAGCAATCAAGTGAATGTATATCCTCCAAGATTTAAAAGTAGACGAAAAGTTTTCAAGAAAATAGGGTAATTAGCCATCAGTGTGACTATTATCAATCAAATAAAAGGCTAAGTGCCAAATTTGGTTGTTCCTAAAGGATAAAATAGGATAGATAATAATTAAAAAAAGCTAAAACAAATGTTTTAAATCTCAGTGACTTTATCATTTTGATTCTTGTAGTTTAACAATGTGGCCTTAATATGAATAATAAAAGTAAGTTTTAGAATCATCTAACTATGCACAATGAACAGTCAACAAAAAATTATAGAGCATAATATAATGATATGTTGCTCTTGGTTTTAAAAGCTCATATTGAGGCTTTATGTGGGTAAAGAATATGTAATTTTCATTCAAGTTAACTACTTTAATGAATACTAAAAAATATGGCTTATAAAGCAACTATAATCTAGCTTTCATCCATTTTCATACTAATTTAACTTAATATTTAATAATAATCTAAAATGTTTCGAACATAACTAAATTGGGATGTTGGTTAATAAAAATAAATAATAAAGATTATAATAAGCTTAAAATTTTGAATTTTTAAAATTTCATTATAGCCCTTTCCCTACATTTAAAGATGTACATTATTCCTAATATATATAATCAAAACATAGAAAAATATAATATCAAGGACAATAAAGTAAGAAAAGAATAGTGATTTGGTACTTCCCTAAATTATAATTTTTACAATTCTAAATTCATCATAATTTCCATCCTAAATTAAGCACAATCATCTTTATAAAAGAGAAACAGCCTCTCTACTATGTAGGGGTAAGGTTGCGTACTATCAGACCTTCCCAGACCCTGCTTTGTTACGAGATTTCAAACTGGATGATGATGATGATCTTTATAAAAGAGAAACAAAAAGGGATAGAAAGGCAACAAGAAAAATCAAAATCAAAATAGTGATAAATAAAAATAAAATTGTAATAGCATTGCAAATAGAGTTTAATAGTGTTAAGCCGTTGCTAAATATTAAGACAAATCAAATAAATAATTAAAATAATGAAAATACATGATAAAATAAAAATGAAAAATGGAAGAAATAAAAAAACCCTAATGAGCTTTCAAGACTACCTCAGTATATGTCCTCTTTGCTACTGATGGTGCTCTAAAAATGTCAGCCCTCCTTTCGTATAGAAAGTCTATACGAAGATCTAAGTACTCCGGAGTATCCACAAAGTCTTACTCTTAAAGTGTCATCATCATGGAGAACTCCATATAGCTCATACTCATCATCTTACCTAGCATCCTAAAATGAATCATGTTTGGAGATTCCAATTGTAGTGGCCCTTTTCTAAGTAAAAAGTTGAGTCAAAATTGAAAGTGAGGTCCCAATACATGAGCTCCACTATCTCGAAGAATCAGGACCAATCTCTGACATTTAAGAAGTCCCAAACCTACTATGCCAAATAGCCTCGCTCCAAAGCTTCCCAATCAATACATCTTCTGGTCCAAAACTTCTTGTCCTTTAGCCTCAGAAATGTGCTTCATAGGTTCTTTATTAAATTGAAGCATGTTATAGCATGTCAATAGATGTGCAGCTACCTTTTGAGTGGATGGAGAATGGGCTCCACTTTGCTCTCTAAAAGACCCTTCGCCTCTTTTTCATTTTTATGACTTTTCCTTCACCCTCTTTTATTGCATTGCTTACATTCTTCCTGTAATCATGTCTGTAATAAATGAAAATATGATAACATAATGAATAAAAATGAGAAATAACAATTTTCTCCACACTTTATTTGGGCAGTCACTATATATTATATTAATTTTGACAATAAACATGATTAAAAACCAAGTAAACTAAAAATAAAAAAATCACAAAAGACTTAGGAATCTAACTAATTACAAAATTGGAGAAATAATAAAACATGCAATAACACAAACAAAACTAGACTAATTATATAATTATTAATTGCAAATACTAAAATTAAGAATGAAAATGAATTTATATGAATACTACATGAACAACTAAGCCCTAAATTATGAAAAATACAAAATTGGGATAAAATTTTTTAAAAACCTAACTAATTAAGAGAAAAGCACCAATTTATGCATAACTTAATGAAACCCAAAGCAATTCATATAACATAGTGAGCAAGGACAATAATTCTAGTTTAAATTTCACTTAATCACATTGCAACTTAATAATTATATCTAATAATCTAAAGGGAAAAGCATGAAATTCAACTTGAGGTTGCAAAAAAAGAAGAAAAATAGAATATGTATACATTAAATTGCAATAAAAGGTGAAACCTAGCTTTAAAAATCATTTAAACCCTAAGTCCAGAAATCACCCAAAACCCAAGTGTAAATTGATGGAAAATGCAAGTAATATGAGAATTGGTATTGCAAATATCGTCAAAACCCTAAGCTAGGTTCCAAGTGGGTTACACCAAGGGGAGAAAGTATGGAAGAGGAAGAAAGTGAAAAAGAAGAAAAGGGCTAGGGCTTTTAAGGCTTTCGCAAACTTACATGGTCAGAGTATATAGCCATATCCTTTACCGTGTAAATATCTATGAGCATGTAGTGTAGGGACACAGGTGTATCAAATGATACAGTTAATAAAATTATGGGGCATGGGCATGTCTTACCCATATAAGTTACTATGACCATATGGAATTTTTAAATTAAAAAGGATGGACATGACTATGTCCAATGAGCGTTTAAGTCACTGTGACTATGTCAAATATAAAGAAACAGAATTTTGGTGGACACAGGTGTGTCCATGACCGTGTGTACTTCTAAATTCTTGGAAACTTCAAAATTTTCATTTAATGTTAAGCTAATTAAATAAAACATACCAATAACATAAAAAGTAGGAAAATAATGAGATCTGAATGTTCATAAGCCTAACATAAAGCAAGCAAAAAATTAATAAAACCCTAGAACTAAACTATAAAGTAATCAAAATAAAGAATCCAATCGACTAAAATATCTTAGATTGCCTCCTAAGTAATGCATTTTAAATGTCTTTAGCTATGTAACCAACAAGTCTTTTTTTCAACCTAGATCTATAATTTGTAGCATGCTTCCACCCATTTCCTACGTAAGGGTTCACTAGCTTGAAAATAAGTAACATGCTGCAAGATAATAAGGACATAAGGTATCAAATTAATAAATCTAAGTAAATCCATTAATACCCTTTTTCGTAACAAACTGTCAATATAAAAAGGAATGGTAAAACCACCTAACTCTTTAATTTACTCTGACAATTTATTTTATGGAAGTAGGAGCCTTTGTACTTAAGATAACTACTGATATTTCCTTGATAGCCTCTATATTTGACTCCTCGTCTTCATCTTCCTCTTTCTTCTCTACCTTGTCTTCTTAAATAATAACTTCCCATTTTCTTCAACCTATAGCTTATCTCCACTTTGTAATGTTATTGCATTCAAATATTCCCCTAAACTTGGCTCAGTGTATCTAGATATAACACCTAGCTCTTTAGTTTTACTGAGGGAAGCCTTGGTTGAAGCAACAAATTTCATAAGGTCATCCTTAAGACATTGATACCTTTATTGCTGCTATTATTGTAGAAATTTAGATGAAGCATAATTGTTCCATAAATAATCATAAGAATTACTCCACTCTAGATTATAAGTATTCTCATATGGGGTGCCTTGAGATTAGTTCTCCGTACAAGTTGGATGTTCCTATGTATGGTTTGGCACCTAACACTCATGATTGGGGTGGTTACCACCACAAATGTCACAACATGCCTTGAATATCAGTTGAGCTTCTAAATACATGTAACCATACCTCTTATTCTAAGCTACCAAAACTGTTAAAAATGATGGTGTACTATAGTCCCCTTGAGAATATTATGCTCTCTGTCCTTCCATTGTGTTTAATAGATATGAAAATTAGTCCCAAATCTTGAAAATAAGCCAAAAACACAAAGTCAAGAAAAAGAATTATAAGGAAGTAAATAAATAAATAATATAAATATAAAGAAAATAATGACTAATTAAAAATTTTTAAAATTTTCTAATATTATAGTCCCTAGAAATGGTGCCAAAAACTTGATATGGTCATATCCTTACCCTATAGATCTCATAGGCAAATGAACCTATTGAAATATCATATAGTGATAGGAAATATGGATTATCGATCCTATAAAGACTATAAGTACTAGTATTTAGCTTTTTCCTATTATCTAACTGACAAAATTGGATAATGATTTAACTAAAACTAAATGTAAGTCTAATATAAATAATAACCAAGAGCATATATCACATTAAGATTAATAAAATCAAATAACAGTATCTAAGTAATGAATTCCCCTAAGCTTTCTTAAGCAATTAACTCTTTTATCATGCAATTCTATTAAGGATTATAGGATTGTGGAAATTCCTAGTTTATGTTAATATCTTTCTCAAGACTATTAACTGTTAATCCTTAGTGATTAATTGAAATCTATTGCTAATTAAAACCTTTAAGATTGTGTTAATTGATTTTTGAATTTCACTTTTAGGTTTGAACTTAACCAAAGGATCTGTATCGACCTATCTCTATGTTTGCATGTAACTCCTTTCAGTTATGGTAGATCTATTCATACAAAAGGATCTCTTAATCTCAATTACATGAAATCATAAATGAAATAATATCCCATGCATATTAATTCAAGAGTTAAAACACATAATTGAATCCAATGAATCAACAATCAAATTGTGTTAAATAAAGAATCAGATTACAAGGTCTACCTAACTTAAAATTCATCCTAATTAGGCACTACAAATTTAGTTCATAAAAATAGAACAAAATTAAAAGTTCAGAAGAAAAATTAAAAATAAGAGAATTTATTCTATATCCCCTTTTCTCTAATATGATCTATTGAAACATTGATGAAAGAATGCTCTCTATTGGATCTCTGAATCAATTATCGTGTTTTTATTACCCTAAGGTTCAGAATTATGTTTTAAAACTTAGTATCTCTCTATTTACCTTCTAATTCCCTTTTATACTTTGTTATTGGTTTTAAATTAGACATGATTAACCACACAACATTTTGTATGATCATGTCTCTTTAAAAATCGAAAGTTGTTTATAGACACGATTCTAGAAGCTTACACAGACAGTGGACATAGTTATGTCCCTCACCACATGGGCGTGTTTGACCTTTAAGCAAACAAAACAATATCTTTGAAGTCGTACATGATCACAGAGACTTACATGGTCCCTTACACGACTATGTAGGTGTGTCCTTTACCAGCATTAGCATATACTTCATAAATAGCTTCAATTCTTTGATGTTTTACCTCAATTTTGCTCGACTTCCACTCCTTTCAATCCATTAAGAAAATTAAGACCTAAAAGCATGCTACAAACAAATTAAGTACCAAAACCATAAAAAATCTTAAATAAACAAGCAAAATGCACTAAATATGTGATTAAAAATATAATATTAAGTATTTATCAACAAAGACGAATGAATTAAGAAGTAGAACATGATTCAATTTCCACTATCTTAAATTCTTATTTCATACAATGCTTTTAGTTATTTAATATAGGCTAAATTTTTAGTAAGTCTAGTAGGTTGATCTTAAGTTTTCAAGCCTATAAAATAAATACTAATGGTCAGAAAGTGGTCCCAAAATAGAAACTTTGAAGATCAAGTTAGTAAGTTGAAGGTACTAAATATGCAGAAAGATCACTAACATTGCTCAATTAAAGTGATTATGAGGACTTACCTTAGGGCATCTCCCTTTTATAAATAATGTATATAATGTATATAAATTGAATAAACATCAAAATAATATCCCATAGTTAATTATTTATGGATTGATAAAATATAAACAAATTTAATAATCCATAACTTAATCTATCATAGTCACAATTATGATGACATTAACAAGAAAACATCAAAATTAATCAATAAAATACCTCCATGTATCAATTAATAACAAAGATTGAAATTAAATTATTTATCCAATTTAATTAAATCAAACAAACCTAACAAAATAAAAATACCCAAATAATATGCAATCAAATAGCACAAAAGGGTCTAATAAAATTGTAAATTATGTAAAACATAAGCAATTGCATAATTTAATTAATGGAAAATCAATAAAGCAGCTGTGTGGATTCAAATTCATATAGATAAACCACAAAAGCTCACCAAATCCTTAGAAAATTCAAATTTAATCATGCATATAGCCCATGAATGTAATCTAAGCCTCCTAAACCTTTCAAACTCTTGATTAATCTTAAACAACCCCAAAATATGCAAAACAAGGGAATCCCACACATATTCCCCTAAAAATCTATAAAATAAGTGAAGAAGAAATGGAATTAAGCAACACACCTAAATTGATGAAATCACGAAGAAAATATGTTATGAAGGGTTTTAGCAAAGTGTATAGTGAAGGAGTGTCACCTAAATGAGAGAAGTGAGAGAGAATTTGAAAAAAGCAATTTTGATCACTGAAAGGAATGATCTTAAAGTGATTTTGTTTAATATAAGTTGTAACACGACTGAATAACTAGCCCCTATTAAACGTATAAGGGTTAATTGTTGGACCCCGATTTTTCTTCTTACTATATGTTGGGGATTAATTTTATTTTTGTTGCGATTAGGTATAAATCATGA
>JANZXP010000007.1:17412728-17428978 GCA_027576715.1 Erythroxylum flavicans | reverse complement strand
GAGGAGTTAAAGCTGTAGCAAAAGGAGTCGGTAATATAATCTCCATCTTGTTCTTATGATAATTATTTTCCATATACCGTATCATGTATAGCTTGGCATGTTGATTTGGTTATCTTGCTTCCATTGTGTTTTGATTTCTAAAAAATTTTTGAAATCTACTGTTTTAGTCAAATCTTGCATGTTTTATTTTCCGATCCAACAATCTCTTTATGTGACAATATTTGTGTATGTTTATTACTAATAATATAAAAATTTGAGGTAGGGTTGCACTCACAAACCAACAAGAATCTACAATTCAAATTCTTTAACCATCTAGCTAGATTACTAAAATTCAAGATTATGATTTTGAAAGTCTTAGAGGTTCATATTAAAGGAGTTATGTCTTACAAATGTATTAGAAAGGTTCAAGATATAAAGAAGAAGCTCAAAATCCTTAACAATAGAAAAAATAAAACCATTGAATATGACTCAATAGAAGTCAAGCCAAAAATCATCAAAGGCTAAAAGTTTTTCTATTTATATCCTAAAAATATACCTTTGCTGGATAAAGAGAAGCTAAAATTGCTTAATTACTTCAAATCTCTAAAGGATCATCATTCTTTTCTCAATAAAAAGATAAAAAACTCTATCTATCAAAGATGGGGGATTGAAAATATAAAATACTTCCATGATGCTATTATAGTGAGGAGGAACTCTAACAAGTTAGTGTCCTCATCAGATGAGGGAGAATTAAGTCACACTTCACAATATGCCTTTAAATAGCTAGCTCTTAGGTACCTCCAAGGCACCTTATGTAAACTAATTAAAATATCTCCCTCTAAGCAAGTAATCAAGTGAATCATTTCATATTCTTTTAGTTAAGAGCAATATGATATAAATTTTTTTATTCAGTATGAACCTAGACAAAGCTCATAGACCTAATAGGTTCAACATTTTTTTTTCAAATCTTGGCATCTGATAGGTTATATGGTTAACAAAGCAAGAAAATGTTAAAGGAACTTAATAACACTCATATTTTCTTAATGCTAAAGATCCTAAACCCAAGTACTATCTAAAACTTTAGGTCTCTATCTTATTGTAATGTAATATATACGATAGTTACTAAGATGATTGCTAATAGATTAAGAAACATCATGCCTTAGATAATCAATCCTAGCTAAGTTGTATTTGTACAATGAAGGAGCATATAGTCTACATGTTGATTAGTCAAGATCATTTCACTGATTGTACTAGAAGAAAAAGGATCAGAAGTTATACAATGAACGTTGATTTTAGTAAGCCATTTGACTTAGTTAATTGAAAATTCCTATTGAATACTCTAAAGGCATTTGGCTTTCCTAACCCGATTATGTAATGGATCAAATAATGTATCTCAATTATTTCCCATATAATTCTAATCAATAAAGAGGCTATAAAGAGGGTTGGAGGACTCAAGCTAAGAGGTCCTCTATCTCCTGACTTGTTTTCCATATGTATGAAGGACCTTTATGAGTTAAAAGAGATATAATTGACATGGATAATATATTTGTTTACCATTATCAATATAAGAAGCAAAAGTTGGTAAACCTTTTCTTTGTAGAATATGTTCTTTTGTTATATGGAGCAGACTCACACTTTGTAAGAATCATGATGAACAAGTTAAAGACAATATAGAGATCTATAGGCTCGCTATCAATCCTAGTAAAAGCCAATTAATTATATTAGCAACTGAATCTTTAGTTATCGAGCAACTTCTCCTAATCATGATCTTTAAGCTCCAAAATTCTCCTTTCAAATACCTTAGAATCCCTATATCTTCCAAGAAGGATATTTAAAAAATATTGTGAACCTCTCTTAGACTCAACTTAACAAAGAATAAGAAACTAGAATAATAAACACCTTTCATATATAGGTAGACTCCAACTGTTTAAAGATGTGTTAAGTAACCTACATATAAATTGGTCGTCCTTGCATTTATTCCTTTAACAAAATCTTGTTAATGACCCTTTGAAAAATTTTCTATGGTAAAGGAAACAAATAGGAAAGTTGTAGCTAAGGCAAAGTAGAGTGGTATTTGTGCTCTAAATTCGCAAGGTGATCTGGATATCATTCCCATTAAAGTTATTTATTAGATACTTCTGTTAAAGCGATTTTGGAAATTACTAACAAATAAGGAGTCTCCATAGGTGAAATGGGCACATATGCACTTTCTGAAAAGCCACAAGATCTAGAATGCAAAGATCAAATATAACATATTGTGGTTCTTAAAGAAAATTTTACATTTTAGATGCAAATTAAGAAGTGAGATAAAACATCTTGTGGGAAATGGAAAGTTAATTTCCTTTTAGTTTGACAATTTGATCAAATTGAGTCTTTTTTACAAGCTCCCTAGTTATAATCATCCATAGATTAGCTTACCAAATGGGCTAAAGTGGAGGAGGTCATACACAATGCTTCTTGGAAAAGGCCTTTAGTCAACTCTAGGGCTTTTTCTGATATTATAGATAATAGACAATATGCCGTATTATAACCCTAATCCTAACAAGTCGGATATGATCGTTTGGAAATGGCACAACTCAAAGGCTTTTACAATCAAGTTATGCCTAGATTTGTTCATATCTTTACATCAATCCATCCTTTGGCATCACCTAGTATGGTTTCCTAATAATTCTCCTAAGTATTTTCGCATTCTCTAGCTAGCCATTCAGAACGTGTTACTTACAAAGGACATAATGAAGCATTTAATCTCAAGCTTCTGCAAGTGTATACTTGGTAGCCTCTAAGACCATATCTTCTTTAGGTGCAGCTTCCAAAAGTTCCAAACTCTCTTTAGTATGCACTTCAATAGCCAAGGGCATAAACAAATCATCAAATCGTTAGATGATAAGAAATTTTGATGTAAAGATGTCTTTATTATATTTAAAATTAGGTTTAGCTACATCATTTGCACATTATACAGTAAAAGGAATTAAAAAATATTCAAGAATGTAAAGAAAAATACACTTGAATTATGTAAATAATCTTTCAATTAGATCATGGAGCTTATCTTAGTTAAGAACATCAACAACATTTGTTGTCCTTAACAACAAAAATAGTAAAACAGTAGTAATATGGAACATCTCCACTTAATTGTAGCATTTTTTTCCTTTTTGCTACCATAGGTTTAATCTTATCAGCCTCTTAGTTATTTTGTAGTTGTCTCAGTTATAATCTTTACTTTCTTATGGGAGTTAACTAATATATTATATTTTAAATTTCAAAAAAATAAAATTTAAAGGTCAATTTAAAAAAAATAAAAGAAATAAAATGCATTTCCTATTAAACTTCACAGACGAATTCATGTTTTTCTTCTTCTCTAAAAGATGGAATATGTTTATTTCCCACCACATTTATATATAATAAAAAGATGAAGTGTTGTATTGAGTTCTTATGTTCCCGTTTTAACAACACACTGTGCTTTAATAAATAATTAAAAGTTAACCAATGCGAATTAATATCTGTAGCATTATCATTGAACAGAGTGCTATGAAAAGAGATTGAACATAAACATACGAAGCATATTAGTACCCAAAATGTGTAAAGAAAAGATTCTTGAACGATGCAATGTCCATGCCTCTGACGTGACTATAACTATTTTAGCAGCTTTTTCTTTTTTTCAAAGGCATACTTATGTCACCTTCCCTGGACATATTACGAAGCAATCAAAACCTACTACAGGCCCCACCGATCAACTTACTTCCCGTGATTTTAGACAAACATTGTCAATTTACGCTAACAAAGTCATCTTTCAGTAGCTGGATCGGAATCCAAAGTCAAAAGAGTTCATAAAGAAGGACAATCACTAGCAGCACTATGGATGAAGAGACAATGGAGAAGAAGCTGGCTAATGATGTCAACCCTGTGCAAGGACATGGTAGCCATGATGGTGATGAAAACGAGAAGATTGAGAAGTTCTTTGCAATAATAAGAAGGCTTCGAGGAGGTCGTCAAAATTCAGCAAACAGCTTGAGGGAATTGGAGGCACGTAGAGCAGCCAAGATTAGGAAAAGGGAGCATACAGCTGCATGGATTCCAGAATTTCAAGTGCATGATTTTGCAGAGCTGCAATTACCGGATGTCCATGATGATTCTAAAGCACAAAGTTCTTCAAACAAGGAAACTGATGATAAGGAGAAGAAACTAGAGTTAGACCTCAACATTGCTTTGCAAGGACTCTAAAACTTGTATTGCAGCAGAAACCAAACAGCTTAGCTTGTTTACACAATGATTGCTTTTTATTCAGATGCCATTCCCGTTTGTTAAGTGTGTATGTTTTCGTCTAAGATATTACTGCATTTGTAACGACTCTTTGCATTGCTGTACTGGCATTACGAGACCGTAGTGACACTAGGCCTCAAAAACTTCATAATTTGTTCAAACTGCAGAGGTTCGTAAGGTATTGCAAATTTTTATGAGGGCACAAAGAACTGTGCATAGTTTATGGACTTGGGACCTTTTCAGCCTCCCATAATCTTTCAGAGGAAATCCAAGTATCAGTACATATTCATGCAGTTTACTATTAACATATATATCGAAGTAATCCATTCACGTGGAACTCCCATCGAATATTGCCAGGAAATGGTGTTTTATTCAATCTTTCCATCAAATCATGCTTTTACCTTCAAGGCAAAAGTGCATCAGAACTATCATTAGTCACTGCAATAACATATTCTCAACCGAAAAATGGTAGATCTATTGGCACGCCTCAAAATGATCCCTCTCCCCTGTTACTCTTTTAAGTATAACTTCTAAGATTCTTCATAACACAAATGGGCATTCCTTCCAGTAGCTTTAAAAATCCCTATGCCCCTAGCAATTTCTTACTGCGATGCCACGGACCTCAATTTCTCATCAACATCCACGTCATGGAGAACAAAGCTACCAATGGCTTGTTTTGACAACTCATAGTTGAAGTTTAGCTTTACCTTTTATAATCCACTTCTCTATTATGTTAAATAACGCGACTTGGAGAGACTCAAATAAGTCATTTTGGGCAAAGGTATTGCATACTACTTACCTGAAAGGCTCTGATTGTCGTTCAGACAATATCATTACATCTGTAATTAACTACATTCTAGCATTTTCTTCCTTCTTTAAGAAGTAAGAAATTTATTGGAAGATCGTCTTTGCTGAAGCAGAAGAACCCGTGTGATTTGATAAGGTTGCAAGACATTTGAGAATTGAGATTCAGAAATTGCAGGTTCATCGCCTCCTTCGTTGATAATCATTATTGACAAAAGAAATCAAATGCGGTACTCGGAGAAGAGTAAGCCTTTGATAGTACTTTGGAAGCTACAATTGTGTTGGCTGCTTCAGTGTAATGAATGCCATCCCAACTTATAAATTTAGATCCTTCACTGCACACCTCGTGGCCAGGCTCACTGCATGTTATATCTCTATCGTAGTTATATGGAGGTCCTCCATACCCGCAGCACGCCATTAGTGGATTTGAGAAACCTGCGTTGCCCAAAGCTTGATTGAGGCACACAATTCATTCAAGAATAAACCAAGTTGATTTACTTTTATGAAGAGAATAATTTCTGTTCCTACCCGGTTTTACGGCATGAAAATTTATTAACTTGTAAAATCCAGTGTATGAAAACCACCGTACAACTCACCATTTAGAGAACGGACTCATCTCATAGAGGAAATTTTCATTAATTTGCTAGAGAACTATTGGCAACCAGTTCTCATTCCTTTTGGGAATTTCTTTTGCTCTACGTGTTTTGATCGTCAAGTGATCAAGATCACGAGTACAAGAAATTCTAAAAATAAATAGTTCAGTTAACCAGAAAAGAGGGGATTGTCATCCTCGCCAAATATAAAACGTTCTAACTTACCATATTTAGAGGAGTTGGCAATGAGATCGTACTTTATGGAATATATATCTACATAGACTATAGTTGCATCTGTCAGTTCCGACCTCAACTTTTGGCATGTTTCAAGTAATCCTTCATTGAATAATTTTGCAGCATTATTGTAACGTAAAATACAACCATGTGGATCCAAATCCTTCTGCTCGATTAAAGCAAGCTTTTGAGGCAGACAACCTAATGGTCCAGTGTTATGTATCCAAAATTTCCTGCCACCTTGAGCATGTATAGCCTATCCAACACCAACAGTAAATCAACTCGGTCAAGGAACTCGATAGGCTTCCCATTTCTATACTAGGAAATTTTAATAGAAAGAAAAAGGTGATCAATGCTCGCATGGAACTATAAACTCACCTTTACGGCATTCTCAATTTCTCGTATCACAGTTGGTAGCCTTTTGGTTAATTGCAGGTCTGATAAGTTTGTGGCGAATGCTCTTGAAAGGTCATTTTGTCCAATGTCAATCATGTAAAGTGCGTTCTTGAACCGTTCCTCACTGATCATATTTGTTGAACCTAAACACAATTCAGGTCTCACAATCAGTTTCTTTCTCAATCCATCAAGTGTTACAGGAATACTCCATCAGTTTAAATGTCGAAACTTTTAAGTATATATCATACGAGTGGAAACACTTGGTAAAAAATACTAGTCCTTTGGCTTCTACATACAATGTCAACGACTCTTGATTTCCCTATATCTTTTAACAGAGGGATCTACGAAGGACTTCCTGATACAAATAACGAACCTGTCAGAGCAAAAGCGACATTCATTTCTTATCTTTTTCCCTCTTCCTTTCGATCTTAAGGGAGGACTCGTAAGCCCAGTGATGGGAGAGGGTGACCGAGCTAACCCTGCTCCTATAAGAGAACTAGACGTAGATACATTAAACTTCTAGAATGGCAAACACCCAACATCGATGCCAAGAGGCTTACTGATTTCAGTCGAGTTTTACGGGTAACAAAAGCTAAAGACTCACTGGCCAAGAATATGAGTTCAAATGACAAACATTTTCCCATTTGTCTTCCTCTTAAGTACCCTATGTATGTCAAGACTCGAGAGTTTAACATAAACAAAGACAGAAATCCATAATCTTTGAGAAGTCTCAGTCACCACACTGTGCATTACATTATCACTGATGATAAGCTTGAAGCAGCAGCAAGAAAAGGCGTAAAAAATCACGATTAAAAAACCACTCTTCTCAGAGAAACGAGACATTACCAGCCGAGACAAGTTCAAGAGTGCGAGCCTTGAAACGAACGAACTGCATTACTTGGATGTTCAATGAAAATGGGTCAAACTTGGGGAGAGTAGAGGATCCAACTATTGCGAAGTTTGCACCGTTTGTAAAATTGGACCCCCCCAATGAGTCCAGGTATGGACTTAAAAAATTAGTCTTTAAGCTTTGACCTGCACAAACAAATAAGGACGCAGCTCATAATTAGATAATGACACAACAAGAAAAGTTTCACATCTTTGTAACCAATGCAGCAGTAAAGCGCAAGCTCGCCAGAATACCGAAATGGGCTCTTCATTTAGAAACAAGAAGAGAGCCGAAAAGCTGTCTTCGGTGGTCAATGGCAAAAAACGAGGTCATAAGATACAAGCAAGCGCTAGCAGACATGCACGAGGTGGTAGCATTCATAAAATTTCGAAATATATTTTAATGCACCACCGACAACATAAACCAAAGCTCGTTGAATTGGTGGAGCCCACCTGAGCCACCTCTACCAATTGTGTCCAATACCCAGAATTCAAGGACAAGAGTTAATGATCAAACATGCATCGTAGCCGACCGGAGAAACGACAATGCATCGTAGCCGTTGGATAAAGCAGAAACACGGAGAGAAATTAAACAAAATGAAAATGCTGGGGAGCTACTCACATAGGAAGTCGATCACGAGCCGTCCGTCGGACAATCTCCCAGTTGATCTACGAAAGAATGTGCGCCCATTCGGGAGGTTGATTGGTAAGCCAAGTCCAGCGACGAGACCACCGGTGTCGGAGTTAGAGTCACCAAAGATGAAAATGGTTGGTGGGTGTTTGCACTGAGAAGCTGCAGAGGTGAAAAGCAATGGAACTACAATAGCAAGTACAATAACGACAACGAGCAAAGAGCCACAGATAGGTAAAGCAAGAACGCGAAAGGCCATAGAGAAAGTCGAAGAAGAACAAGGGACAAGAACAAAACAAAAGCGAAAATGAGGTTTGGCCCTGCTTATTTGGTCTCTATTTTTTTACACTTTTTCTTGGATTGTTTTGTTCAAGGAACTCTATCCATCTGTTTGTAACATAAATATTGTTATTCCTATATTTAGTTGTCAATATTAACTGTTCAATTTATTACAAATATTTCCTTTATATTGTTTTTGTCAAATAGTCATGAGATATTTTAAAAGGGTCTCAATTATATTCAAGTCCAAGTTGGTTCGGATCGATGGGTCGGGCTGATTTTGACGTTATGACAAAGCTCTGATTTCCTTTATTGAGTATACTTTTTTCTGAAAAATTTTAAGAATTGATCTATCTTCCTTTATTGACTATGCTTTTGGATTTGAAAAATTTTAAGAATCAACCTATCTTCATCTTGTTTTAGTTGAAATTTTAAGCAAAAACTCGTCCTATCGTAACTCCTATTGCTATTTCTTATCTTTTAGGTATGTTAAAATAGAACTCGAAGTCCAAGTTTTGCAACTTTTGTAGGAACTCTTCACTTCTAGCATTTTCTATTTTAAGGACTCTTCACTTTTGATATTATCTCTTTCTCTTTTATTGCTCTCTTTCTCTAAAGCCCATTAGTAATAAAACAAAACCCAACAGCCAGCCCGTAAACTATTAAATATGTATAAAAAGGGCAATGGTTTGGAAAAAAAAAAGAACATACTAACGGAGCCTTCTTCTTCTTCATTTTTCTTTAAACTATTAGAGCTGATATGTATCTTAATGTACCATTTTTCTTCTGCATGTGACACTTCTCTTATATGTTCTCTCATTCCAGTTGTTTTGTAGCAAATTATGAGAAAATTGTGAAGGTTAACAACCTTAAAATCCTTTAACACATAGGTAAAATTCTAGCTACTATTTTATGTCTTTTTAATGATTTTTTATCATCCTACACTAGTTTATAGTTAGATCATATGTTGTGGTTATTTGAGATAAATTGAAGTCATAGAGAGAGATAAAAAATTGGAGAAAAAATGGCTGAAAAATAAGAGAAGAAGATGAGATAGGAGAAGAGGAGAGGGTGAAGAAGATGACATTTTTGGAGAATTTAAGTTGCATTAAAGGACAAAGTAGGAAATGCAAATAGTGAAGGGTAAATCTGGAATTTACTTTCAAGAAGGCTATTTTTGGTATTAATTGAAATAAATGAGGGTAAATAGGACTTTTAATTAGTTAAAGATATTTTAGTAATTATGATGGTTAAGTTAGTAAGGATATTATTTTTATAATTAAGAATAAAGTGAAAAAGAGAATTAAGGTTAGATTATTAAGTGCAATTAGGTTGAAAATTTTCTTAAATTAGTCTAATAGAATTTTATAATTTTTAGGTCCAAAGGTCTGATTAAGGAGTAAATTAGACTATCAATTAGTTGAATTCGAAATTGAGATAAGGATAACCTTAGATTTCACTCTTAGAATATTGTACTGTTTTGTTACTAATAAATTATTTTATAGTGAATGATATTTTTGAATTAGTCATTAATTTTAATTAATGATTAATAGTTACATTTATAAATTATGTTTATTTATTTCCAATAATTAATGAAGTACATGGTGTTTCACTTTGATATTTTGTTACGTTTTATAAGGTCTATTGCTTGTTAATTTGACAAAAAAATGTGTTAACTAAATAGAGACTGATTGATAATATGTTGTGAATAATTGGTGAAAATAGAGAATCGGTGGCTTATATAAAATAAACTACATTCGATGGTCATAGATTGATAAGTTGTTTAGAGATCAGTGAGTGAAGGCTAGGTATCTATCCGTGGAGTAAATATTAGGAGATCCTGAGTTCTAGAGATGTCATATACTGATGGCTAGGTATTGGAGTAGTACCAAGGTACCAAGAGAGATTGAAAAATTGAGGTATTCTATGTCGATAATTATACATTTAATTATGTAACCACTTGATGAGAGATTATGATAAGTAGAGATGAGCCGGCAGACTATTAATGAGAGATTATACATTGAATGTAAGCCTGCTAGGTTAAACAGGGTTAGTCAATTTAGTTAATTATGAGATAAAGCATAAATGACATTTATAAATTAATATTTATGTTAATCTTTGTTTGTTAAAATTTTAATATGTTTGTTAATTGTTCAAATTAGACTAAGTAATGTTGCATATGTTTGTATTATATGAATGTTTTAATCACTTGACTAAGCTTTATATTTATAGTTTAAGTTATTTGATTTTAAGAGTATAGTCAGTTACTCTTACTGAATGGGCAGCTCACCCCTTGCCACTTTTTTTTAAAGAGATCGAGTAATTGCCGATAATTTCAATATACATGATTGATAAAGTGGAGATTAGGTGAGGTAGCAGATTATTGAAGTAAAGTTGTTTGAATGTATAATTGTGCTATATAGAATACTTTTGTTTATATTTATTTATTTATTTATTTACATGATAGCCTGGGTAATTGTATTATATAAAATACTTTTGTTTATGATAAACATCTCTCTTTTGGAATTATTGAGGATTGTAGTAATTAATATTATGCTTTGAGAATGATTTGGATAATCGTGTTTTAAGAACTTTTGAGAGCTGTCACACTTTCCTATCTATACTCCTCTCTTTTTTTTCCAATATATTTCATTCACCTCTTATTTTCTTTGTTGAGACGTTGAAGATAATTGAAAAGTAAGAATGAAATCGGTAGTTTAAATTCGGTTAAATAAAATTTATTAAAATAAAAGTTAACTTTTCATTAATTAAATTAAATATAAATTAGATTTAATTTAAATTAATGAAATTTGGAATAACATATGTATTCTATGCGGTACCATAGATCTTCACAAACGATAAAAATAAAAAAAAGTTATATTACTATTGACGTGAGTCTTAATTTATTAATTTAAAATTCTATTTAAATTTAAAATACACTTTCTACTAATAATATTTACATAAAGTACATTAACAATTGAGTAAATACCAAATGGCCATACGAGATAACAAATACATTATTTTCAAAGATTGACTTATAACAAATACCAAAAGGACTATGAAATTATAAAGTATGTTAGAAATTTTGAAATCTTTTTCTAGAGTTTCTTAATGTAGTTAAATTTATTATTATATGTTAAAATGCATAAAATGATTGAAAGTAATATATAAGTTAAATTATTGTCATGTCCGTTTTAAACCATAAATGTTATCATGAACTTATTTTTGTTTTAAGACTTCAAATACAATAAAGTTTCTAAATTTATACTATATTACCATAACACAATTATGTTGTCACAATTATTGAGGAAAGTAATGCTAGTATAACTAAACTATTTCATATATTTAAGAGACTAAATAGTGCTAGTATAACTAACATACTTCATATATTCAATAGACTAATTATAAGAACTAGAAAAACCTATTGAATAGTCATTTTATTGTACGGTTAGAATAATCATGTTTTCAACCAATTACATTGTATGATTCATATCTAATTACACACAATAAAGATTAATTGTCTTTCCCACTAGTCTGCATTGAATTTATTCAATTTATTATTACAAATGCTAATTTTTTAAAGAAAATATTAGAATCAATATTGTTATTGTTTTCCTATATTTCCTTATACCATATGAAAAAAAGATTAAGTACACTAAGTAACCACATCAACATCTAATATTTGTTAGAAAATTAGGACAAAATACAATCCTGCACTCAACGTAATAATGATGAAACATCTTTTGTATTTAATTTTTTAAAGACAAGATCACTTAAATTTTATAACAATATTAATAAATTAAACATAATAAAAACATAAATCTTAATTTGTATCTTCTGAAAATCGGTCTTCTTATTGTCATTTCCCTCAAATCGTTTTTAAAATCGATTCATCTCAACCACCATAGTTGTACAAGTGTCTGACTTGTAACAATATCGATAGTGCATATTGAGAGAACTCTGCAACTATTACAGAAATAATTAGACAAGAAGTCATACTTCCCTTAGAACTTAAGCTTATTTATAATATGTTTTGGACATTTTAGTAATTTAATTGAAATAAATTCTAGTTTCAATTAAACTTTAATTATTATAACTAATTCTAATTGAATACCAATTGACCCAAATAAGATTCAATATTCATATTGGTCTTTATTTACTAAATATCTCATATTTAATTATAAGGTTTCTCAAACTTTACAATCAAGTATAACTTGATTAAAACACCTAAATAAGTTGGCAATAGATATAAGTTATAACTCAAAATCATACGTAGGATTAGATAAATTAGACTCTTTCAATTAATCTTTAATTGCCTAGTTAAATAATTTATACTCATAGATCAAGACTGACATCTAGTAACGTGTCATAACCACCCAAATATTTAAGAAAGTCAAAGTAGTTATGATTAACTTTTTTATATATGATTTTCATATAATTCAATATGTTCATCATATATGTTAGAATTAGATATAAAACATAAAAAATAATGTCTACTCTATTTTGAGTCTCATCATATTAGTTCTTTACGATTGGTAATTAATTCAATTATTGACATTTGAAAACTATTTTCAAAGTGTTATTATCCTTGGCAAAGGATTTTTTGAAATTAATACTAATTGAGAACAACGGAATATTCTCCTTAATTACTTTAAGATGATGAATCTTATATTGATCATTTAACTACTTTCATATAACTTATGCTACATCTAATGACTATTGACTGAACTGCTCTTGACTATAGTATGTCATGAGTATTATAAAAACATAGCAATCAGTATATGAGATACTTTAGAGATCTCAAGTTAAAGGATTACTTATACAATCATAACAATGAGATTTTCCTAAATAAATAAGTAATGTTCCAAATAGAATTCTCATATGGTCAGTTTAGTGAACTTGTTATCTAATAAGCATCTACACTATTTAAGTATCTTCATTCTTTAGTATATAAGATCGATAACTTCTTTCATAAGGAAAAACATAAAGTGTACTAGTCTTTTTATGTTATATTAATGTCTAGTCTTAATAGAACAATGACTAGGAATAACTTAATGATAATACATAAATACAATATAAATCTCATAATTATAATTTCATTTGCAATTTACATTTATCTCACGAACTTTATCATATAAATAAATATGTATAAGATAAAGAATACATTTAAATGATTACTTCACTAAACTATAATCATTCGATTGGATGTATGGCATAAACTAATAATCTCCTACTTGCACTAAGCTAATCACTTTAAGTATCTTTATTATATCACTATATAAAGATCATGTTTGTAGCACCCTACTCTTATAGGGCATATTCCCGAACATACTGTCGATATTCGAAAACATACTCCACAAGGGTGGCACGCTAGGACAGTCAATTAATCATACTCATTGCAAAATTTCTTTGAATATCACACTCACATTTCAGAAAACCATAATCAATTTCGGCCCATAAAACTGATCTTAAATTCAATGTAACTAATAATACTTTATTTTTCCCCAAATGTAACTCAACATTCAATGCTCCTTATTGCACTATTTAATAACCTCAATATTTGAATTTGTGCTACACTGCTATTGGATTTTCTATTCAATACATCATATACGATACAAGCTTTACTGCATAATACTCATTTGTATAATCATAATCTTTAAGTAATTCTATCAATTGTCTTAGTCTCGTATTCAATTCTTTCTAACTCACTAATTTCCTTAAGCCTTAATGATCTGTATAAATATCCGAAATCTTTCACTTTACATATAATGTCTCCAAAATTTTCAAAGCCATTTCGATTGCAGCAAGTTCTAAATCATATGCCAAATAATTCAACTCATGAGACTTTAATTGTCTCGATGCATATAAAATCACTTTATTATGCTGCACCAGATTACATCTTAATTTCTGATGTGAAACATCATTATAAACTACATAATCTCTATATCTAGATAGAATAGCTAACACCGATGTTAAAATTAGTCGGTGTTTTGCTTCCTTAAAAATTCTTTTTACATTTATCAGTCTAGCTGAACGATATACTCTTCCTCAGAAGTTTTTTCAAAGGGGCTAAGATCAGTAAAAACCCCTTGACAACCTCTTGTAGTATCCAATATCTAGCTAATTATAGAAAACTCCAGATCTCATATATATTCCTCGAAGTTTCTTACTTTATCATTACCTCTACTTTCTTTAGGTCTACCAATATGCCCTATTCAGATACTATATGACCCAACAAATCAATTGATCAAGCTAATGATTCACTCTTACTGAACTTGACATATAATTATTTTTCCCTCATGATAAGTAAGACTATCCTCAAGCGTTCAAAAAATAGTCTCTTTACTTTTCGAATACATTCAATATATCATCTTATGTACACAATCAATAATAGATTCAAGCAAAGTTGGAATACTTTATTCATTTATACCATGAATACTGCTAGGGGCATTTGTCAACCCAAATAGATATTGCCAACAGCTCCATGTGCCTAAAACTAATTCTCGAAATTCTTAAGTAACTAATTCCTCAAATGAGGTAATGTTATCTTATGTTTTTCTCAATCTCTCAATCGACTTCTTCTCTCGAATGATTCTCTCCATTTATTTGATTTCCCTTGATTTCTTATTGACTTATTCTAATTTCAGACCATTCTTACTAGTGTCTCCACACATTTCTAATCATTTACAATCTTAACTTCCTGAGTTGGTAACACATTCATCAAATCTAACTTGTATCTCCTAAACATATTAGCATAGAATATAAGGTAGACCTAAGTTCTTCTCACAATAGCAATAGTGTTACCTCAAATTCAAGAATCCGATCACGTAGTTGGATACTTTACAATAGATAAGACACATGCACTCTTTGTAGATTTTTCAACTTCTTATATCTGAGTCTCAGTTAGAAATGGGACTCCAATATTCACTTTTAATTTGTTCAATAGTCATTCATTTCTAGAAATGAAAATTTTGACTTACATGATATCTTTCAATGAAGTTCTATATCAAAAGAATATTTTTCTCCTTATTCATCAATACTCTTTACATACTCCTTATCAGTTAAATATATTCATTATTACTTTTCAGCCATCCATAATTACTCAATAAGATTTATTTCTATCACACCTTACATGTTCAGAATATTCCTTATAATAGAACTCTATGAAATAGTAAATATATTCATTTACTCTTATACTTTGGTATATACCATCAAAATCATTACATCTTATCTAGAGATGTATTTGTGACAAATCACCAATTAACATCTTACGCTAAGGATACCTTAATCTCAATTGATTTTAGACAACATTTTTCTCTTTGTGTCTACCCACAAATGTGACAAAACCAAATAATCTTTGCCATGATTGTGGGGACTATGCCACGACCGTGCCTTGCTTCATTCTCCTTCCTTTTTCCTCAAATTCATCACATATGGTAATATCATTTATACTTTCAATCTATCCTTAATTGATCACTATAAATGTCTTTTTGCACTACTCTAAGCCATCTCAGAATTTTAATTATGGGAACTATGACTAAAGAATATTCAATAGGTCATAGATCACTTTCTATACCATCTCCTAGTATATAATACATAAGTTCTTAATAATATCACTTGTCAAGGTGATCACATTATCAGATATGCACTCACAATAACAAATTAACTTAACCTTGAGAACTTCTACATATATCACTATCATTTGTCTCATATTCCAATTATCATTTATCTCATCTTACATACATACGTTTTCAATCAATTCAGAATTATAAAGCATAACCATCATAAAGTTCTAATCCCAACTCCACTAACATATTCTTATGTTAAATCATAAACTCTTATTACATTAATCAAATAACTATTTCAATTTCAAGTTCCACCTCTCAATATCATAGAAAATTCTTTCAACTTTGCTTGCACAATTTAAACCTTGTCGTTTATACTTATATCTCTACTTTCCTCAATCAATCCATGACAATGTATTCACATGTAACACTCCACTCCCGCTGGACCCGAACCCGATATCAACGGTGATATCCGAGTCCGTGCCTCGCGAGGGTGGTGTGCTACATCACTAAACAATCAAAAGTCGGTATAAATTTTTTTTTAAAGCCACAAACATAAAGTACAGAAAATCGATAACCAAAACGGTCCACTTTGTTTTATAACCATTTGATACAAAACAATGT
>JANZXP010000007.1:17379669-17412628 GCA_027576715.1 Erythroxylum flavicans | reverse complement strand
CAAAAATCACTGTTCACGTGTATATGTATATTATATAATGCATGAGCATGAGATGTGTTTTCCTAATTTCTCCGATTACTCTCCCATGTACCAATTTCCATAGTTCAACCCTTTGTATGGAAACGAGATGTTACATCACATCTATATCACATTCAAGGATATATCACCACAGTACAATATTAATGTCATATTCGATGATATATCCACCATTATAAAAGTATTGAATCTTTATCCATCATATCGAACTAGGTAGTATTTCTTATTTCTAGATATCCACAAACTTTTCCTTTTTCTTACACTCTGATATATCATCATCCTTCTTATTATTTCTAATAGCTCAAACTCTTAATGAATGTTCATATGTGTGACTCATGCAAATACGACTCATACTGGGGATCAGTTTCCCCAGCATGCTATGACATCTCTAAAATGCATGCACCTTGGCACATATTTTGAAAACTGCCCATGTAAGATTCTAAACTTGGGCTCTGATACCAACTTGTAGCACCCCCACTCTTTTAGGGCATATTCCCGAATATAATGTCGGTATTCACGAACATACTCCACGAGGGTGGCACGTTAAGATAGTCAGTCAATCATACTCATTGCAAAATTTCTTTGAATATCACACACATATTTTAGAAAACCATAATCAATTTCGGCCCATTTTATTTATAACAATTTCAATCACAAATGCCACAAACAATAAACACATTATCATAAATTCTAGTAATCATCTGGGCCCAATACAAATACAAAATTATTTAATCATAGCTATTATTACAAATAAAATTCATTTGTACAATAATTAACGCTTGCGAAATACAATGTTTAATACTAAAATAACAGAAAACATATGCAGATGCCAACTGATCCTGACCCCAAACTCTTATTCGAATGTAGTGGTTATACTCTAATTTGTCTAACTAGGTTTCCCCTGAACTTGAAAGACAATGTTGCAATTTTGGTGAGCTTTGCGAACTCAGTGAGCGGACCATCCTTGATGGCTCACTCAAATCACATAACACAACAATTCATGTATAATTCATATAATCACATAATTCCCATCACTTTACTAATTAACATGTTGAATCAATATCACTTTGTTCACTTATTTCACATTTCACATTTAGAACAGTTCAAACAATTTATTACAATCATTTAAAACATACACATCAAATGTACATGCAATGCTCATGGGACTCACTTTCAATTGTTACGTTGTTGTGACCGAATGCTTGTAACTGTCCCGTATCTGTTAGGGGATACCAGGCTCATTATACATAGTGAGCCTTTAGCTCTTAATCACATTATGAGCTTTTAAGCTCTTTTTCAGTGGCTATTCCGGTCACAATTGCCTTTATCTGTTCATGCATTCATGTAACAAAATGCATCGAATCACATAAATTCAATCAATCACTTTATTTCACTTTACACATTCACTTTTACATATCATCGAACCTAGGTCTAGAATTCAACAAATTTGTTGAGAATCACTTATTCCTTGCTCATTCACATTCAATGAAGCACTTCCAATACATTCATATTTATCAAACTCCTCGGACTATTAATGTCCGGAATTATCACATTCACATCAATAATAATTCAATAAAGACGCTTAAATAGAACAATTAATTAAGAGGAGACCATCTAGGTTGACTCAGAGTACACTCCAGATTAGCATTTGGTTCCATGATCTGGAAATGTCTGGATGTTGATGTTGAATCTTGTATATCAACTTCATGCAATACACACACTGTAAACACATTACTAATTACACAATCACATGAACATTTAATTGTACATATATGTATATGTGTAATGTATAATGCATACTCAATTTGAATATTCTTTGTATGTTTCCTTAATCCCATATCTCATTCACTCAAACAATTTCACTTGTGTATGTCTAACTTTCACTTAGGTTCATAGCTTAAAGATCTTGGTTATTCAATCATAACAATTCAATCATTCATCATTTCTTTTCTAGCATTATATAATCACATAATATTTAATTCTCATTCACCTTTACTTAATATATATTACTCATCTCTTTGAATCACAACTACAATAATATGAACACCTTCATTCCTATTATAATCATACTTTCCCATATTTTGGTACTTTGATATCAACAATTCATTCACTATGTTATATCCTCATTTATCACTCTAAATATTTCACACAATTAACCACTTAATCCCTCATCAATTAGATTCATTTCAAGTCTCATTCAAGCTTAAAATCACCATAGGAAAGCACTTAACCATTTATTAATCATCACTTGAAAGAAGCATAATTCACTTAACAGTCATTCCTATGATCGTGGATCGCTTCCCAAAATCGTTAGTTATTTTAACAGAACATTTCAGCTCCTTTTTCCATTTCCACAATCGTGGATGTATTCCCAAGATCGTGGGTTGTCATATCCAAAAGTTTTTAGCTTTTCAACTTTGTTTTCAAGACAGATTTTTTGGTCAGTTTTGTATGACCATTATGACATAAAAAATGAGGTATTTGGGCAACACCTTCTTCTAAAACAATGATCTTGTATGTCTTAAGTTTCTAACGACATATAGTTAATGCAATTTGGTTCATTATTTTGCAAGTTATACTCAAAATACTAAAGACTATTCTCAAACAGCGACAACACCCAATACTTAACTTCAAGACAAATTTCAAAATCCTTAGGGATAGAATTCAAATTCAATTTTTTAATGAAAAATGTATTCATATGTCTCTAATTTAATATAAATTAAAAATCATCCCATTTGGATATCTATATATCAAGATATGGCCAAAATACAGATGCCTGTTCAGTGAAAACACTCCATATAACATATTCCAGCACACTTCATCATCATTTCATCCTAGTTCATCTCTTTTCAAGAACATCACATAAAAATCCTTCTTAAGTAAAATTTTCACTTTCATTATACAAAAAATATGACTTAAATTTACTTATTTTCTCATCCATGTTACAGCATATCATTCATCACCATTTTATGATCATGCTAGCTCTAACCCATCATCAATATGTTTCATTTAACAAACCAAGAAGAACAATAACATATTACTTACTTGTTTTGGCTCCAAAGTTGAGGATCATGTAACCCTAACTCCCAAACATCGCACGATCATCATCATTTATAAAGGAGAGATTAGGTTTTATTGTGACAAGATGAAGGAGATAACATGTTCTTGAAGAAATAAAGTGAAGGAGTTGAACAAAATTGACGTGATGAAGGTTGGTGAGCAAATGTCGTGAGGTGGAGAAGAAAAATGAAGAATGAAATAAAAAAGAGAAGAAAAGAGAGCATATAATGAAAATGAGAGTGAAAGACCATAAAGTTGATCTTTCAAGATATTATCATCGTGGGTTAAAAACATGGAGGTTTAAAAATACTTGGTAAGTGTCATGACACATGTCAAGACACTCACCTCTTAATATCCAAAATAAATACTAATGCCTTCTTATTCATGCTACTATATATCTCTTAGTAATCAGTCCATTTGTCTTCCAATTTTTAATCTAATTGTCTCCCAATTTTCAATGACACTTGTCATTAAATCCTAATGCCACATTTCAGTAATTTCTACTGCCATTTGACACTGAATTCTACTACCATTCATCACTTGTCTTGCCACATAACATTTTTCCTAGTCTAAAAATACTCATAATTATCAGAAATTTCCCATATTTCACTAAGAAATCTAAATAAATATTTATACTTACCAAAACAATTTTCAAGGCATTTCATTCACTATTCACATCTTAATCACATCAAAATCATTTATATCCTAGAATATGTCAAATGAGTGCATGAACAATCATTATAATGTGTGCAAATATCAATAATCACGTGTGTGTATGCTTATACTAGTGATATGCATGTAAATACAATGCATCTCACATATTCTCTATGCTATTTCTCATGTATTTTGGTTTAGAATCCTTTGTCCTAACCCTTAGTATGGAAACAGGATGTTACAATATTGCTGTTAGGATAATGGCTTAATGAGAGAATTTTACAAGATTATTTATTATGAGCACATATTTAAGTATTTCAACTTTCATCTTAATTATCATCATAATTAAGAGAAACTAAATAAATATATACTTAGATCTTTGATGGCATTTTAGCTTGTTTACATGCCCAATGACTCTAATATTTTACAGTACGTTACTTTTTGAACAATACAAGGAACTACACTAAGTTCACTAAAGAACTTCTAATCCAAATATTAATTTCCACTAAATGATAAATGTATTTTGGCCTCATTAACAATTAATGCTACATTAGAACCTTTCCAATCTTAAAATAATATTATTCTAAGTCAAATATACCTTAATCAGGATTTACTTCTAATATTCATATAACCTTAAACTCAAATATCAATTCGTAGATAGAATAATAGATATCTTTAATACTTCACAAGGATAAAATATCTCAAATACTAAACATCTTTAGTACGATATTTATGTACCTGGACTTATAATAGTTAAACAACTTTCGTATCTTTATAGATCTAATTCTCATAATTAAGCTATTACCTTTTCATATCCAACAAGATTTTTTCTTGAACAATTATACTTTCAATAATTGAAAATATGAATTGTTGTTCTCTTTGAACAATACGTCTCTATATACTCCTACTAACCTTCCTGTAGGAATGATAAATTCACAATCATCTTCAAAATAAGCTCGTTAAATTCAATATAAAAGTGATTATTTCAATGTCTCGGAAACTTTCAACTATAAATCAAATATATCAACAAAAACAATATTCCAATTGGATGTATTGTAATGAGATTTGAAATTTTCAAATTTTATCTTACTCTCACTACTTATTTTGAGAACTATTCTCCTATAAGTATGCATTGAAACAAACAATTTGTTCAATAAGATATGTAATATTATATCTAATATTTTGGATATCTCGTTAGCTTTATTATCCAATTTAGTTTTAAAACTAATCGATAGTACATGCTTCAACTAAACATTACATCCCAAAATCATTAACTTTGACTCTTTTAAAGCATTACCATTTCATATCAAATATGAACTCTTGTTAATTGATTTAATCAGAACAACCAAAGGTAAGTTATAATACTAAGCTGGCTATAGAAGAAATGAATATTGCATCATATAATATCTCATATTGCATTTTCCTCCTTATGTAAATCTACTATTTTGAGATTTAGTTGTGGAGATATTCACTACAGAATTTCATTTTCTATAGATAACCTAATATTCAAAACTCACAACAGTGATCTCGTCGAAGTGCTTCAGTATTCTCAACGCATAATTTCTACATAAATTTAAATACTTTTAAAAGTTTAAAATATGCAAATCTAAGGAGAAATTAAGAATTTTTAAAATTGTAACTCAATATTTTATTTAATACATATGACTATATCATATAAAGTCATTATTAATATAATGAAATACAAGCATCACCCTTTTTTGAATTGTTATTACATTCAATACATCATATGTATAAGATTTAACAACTCAAAAACATCATCCTCCTTGCACCAACAATTGATTTTGTTATACTTAAACCTAATAAGTTTCACAATTCTATATGATTCATAATCAAAAGGATGCTTGTGTCCCAATACGGAACTTTATGAATCTTATTATGTTCATTTAACTAACATGTCAAAAAAGGATCTTCTCAATTATCCAACTTTGTATTCTTACTATTGATAGATAATTATTTTTCAATATTTATATAGCCATATTTAATGTATTTTTATTGTTATTTAAGAATTTTACAGTATTTTTGGTACTTAATTTGCTTTAAAGTGTTTTTAGGTGATAATTACATTTATAGGCCAGAGGATATGTATTCAGGTAAAATTGAGGCATGAAATGGCATAATTGGAGCAATTATGGAGATACACGATCTTGTATAGTGACCACGTAAGTTACTTAATGCGGAGCTTTAAAGACACAATTCTTGTCTGTGTGGAGTTACATGTTCATGTATGTTGTCATACATGACCATGTATATTGCCCGTGTAAGTCTCTGTAACCTTGTAAAGTCACAAATTGAGGTATTTTTAGAGATATACAATCATATACATGACCATGTAAGTTTTCGTATATATCCCAGAAACCCTAGTTTGTTGATATATTAGGCTAATAAGAAGGCTACATCAAAGGGAGGCGGATTAGAAGCATTTGAATTTAAAGAGAGGTAATGAGAGTCATCAAAGACACCTAAAAAGGAAGAGCAAAAACAAAACAAAAAATTAGAACAATAGTCCACATGTCATAACGAAGATGATTAAATAGTGGAAACATTAAGTTAACTCCAGCTTTCCTTAATTTCAAGATCAAGGTTGTCAACGCTTATTTATTAGTTTCTTATTCTATTTCATTGCCTTAGATGTCAATTCTAATTAGTTGAGTTTTGAACATGATTAAGGAATTCTAAATCTATATTAGGTTTATTCTTAAATTATTTTGTTTAACTTTTATCATGTTGAATTCAATACATCATTGCTTATAATTTATAAGAAATTGAGAGATTGAACCAAAGTTATTTTTGTTAAGTTGCACAATGAGAGTTAGTACCTTAATAGACTTAAAAATATTAGATTAATAAACAATTGAAGAGATATCGTAATTGTGAGTCAATTATCTTTTGCGCAATGAGAGTTAGTTAGTACCTTAATAAACTTAAAAAATTCAATTAATAAACAATTAAAGAGATATCATAATTACGAGTTAATTATCTTTAGAATTGCTTCAAATCCAATTGAGTAATTAGGAAGTAGTTTTAAGAATCGAGAGATTTCAACACAATTGTTATTAATTTCAATTGGGATTACTTGGTTAGGTCTCGAGAGAGGGTATTCAAAATCTTAGGAGATCTAAGATCAAACATAATTGAATTAATAAGATTAAGGGAAGACAAAACAAGGATAGAATAGTCCATAAGTTCCCATTGTTGATTAACTTCACTCTTATTGCTATCTTTACTTATTCAGTTGTTCAATATTATTAGTTATTTTAATTTCAGTTAATTTGTTTTAATTTTAGTTAATTCAATCTTTGCTCCCGCAGAAGCGTGGTGGATTTATAAGGTTTGATAACACCCTAACCTTAACACGTGTTGTAAAAGAGATATAATTTCAGAGGGTTCAAATATACAATAACATACAAAAATAAATGCTTGCAATCGATGAATAAATGGAAAGGTGAATGAAAAAATAAGTATAAAATATTGAATAAGAAAAGCTAATAAACAATAATAACACATTGAATAAACTAGTTAACAAATAAAATATTGCATTTGATCAATGTATGCATGTAAATCTCTTTGTAAATTATCATAAATTTCAATGCTTATAGCTAATGTTTGATTTAATTCTCTGGTTGCAGGTAAATATAACATTAAAGGTTTTTCAATCTTTTCTAATTTGTCTTCTGTAGAATCATTTTTAACTAATTGTGGTTCCTTTATTTGTAGGTTGAAGGGTCTACTGAATGATTGTGTTACAAGACATGACACCTATAGTTGATGCCTATAGACAACAAATAAGACATATAGCTATTCGATTAATACAATATATTGATGAACATCCAAATCCAACTTCAATCAATAGAGTTGATTTAGATACACTTCAATTTGAATTGTATTGGGATTCAATTGCTGATTCGGTTGATTGACTTTGTGATTCATACTCATATAAAGAAGAAATTGTTGAATTTGTATCATAATCGGATTCAATAGGTTCTAATGAATGTTCAAAAGCTGAATTTATATTACCTCAGACAAAGTGCATTCAAATTTTTAGGTGACTATTCCAATCCTCGTGGGAACGATATCTTCTGTACTACAATATATGATCTGTATATTTGCGGTATTGCCTACATTAAAAGTAGCAAACAACCACTTATATCAAGCATAAGTTTCCTCTGATCCAACACATACAAACTTAAACTTGGATCAATTAATTTTACTCAATAGATCTATTTCTTATCATGCCTTGAACAATGCAATAATGTTGAATCTAAACTCAATTATCAAATATTCATAAGTACGAACTAGAAATATATATGATCTCCATCATATTACGTATAGGCGAGAAAAGTCAAGCAATCAATTTTATATGATCTCTATCATATTAGATATAGGCGAGAAAAGTCAAGCAATCAATTTTTTTCTAATAACAACTATTTTAATTTTATAGCAAAGCCTTTAATTGTTGTCTATATTTATATTTTTAGTAGGCTAAATTGAATGGAAAAATTACATCAAGGTAATATACCTTTCAGCTCTACTTCATATAACTTTTTGCATCATGTTATCTTGGTGTTGACATATATCTCATATGATGTCATTGAAATTTTTGAGATATTAGTCAACTCAAAATGTCATTACATTTTGTCATCTATATAATTTTGACATATTTCTTAAACTTTGTCACCGAATCCTTAAAAAGGATTAATAGAAAAGTTACATAACAGGCATACAAACTTTTCTATTTAACTTTAAGAACTCTTCTTAAATATAACCTATATCTAAGAAATTCGATTTACATACTCTTAGTATTGACTATACGAAGCAAACATAATTTATATTCAAACTATACTAAGCAAAGTTAATTTATATTCAAAACAAAGTATATATGTAAGAGAAGTAAGTAATTGGTTATATATCACGACTACAATAAGATTAGGACTTCAATAATGTATTTAATTATCTCACTATTTTATTCAATATAATAGCAATCACTACTATTTGGAAAGATTAAATCTCTTTGGTGTGATAGGATCTCATTTAAACTTTGTTGACCTTGAGTCTTTTAATAAACCAATTAAACTTAAATTAAATAGATAATATCATTATCAATCATATATGATGTGACTCCTAGATCCGCTAGATGATAGCTCTTACTAAAAATTATCTTATATGTTATTCCTAAATTGCTTGTAAATTCACATAATCATAAGTTACTCATACAAAATATACAAATTTAGTTAATTAGGACCTATTAATATAAGATAAAATATATTCGAGTTAAAAAAGCCTTGAGTCACTCAACAAGCCTTGCAATAAACAGAACTATAGTTTTATTCTTAAAAATGAAAGGCAACAATCATGTTATTAATGTGTACTTAATATTTAATGAGAGATTTACTTTTATTCATCTCATCAAATACAAAATTGCATGTAAAATATCATACATATAAAACATACAATTTAACTTACATAATATATTAAACACATATTAAAACATGCAATTTCTCATGTTAATATGATCAAATTAGATGCATAAAATATCAAGCATCATTTAATTCTATTTATTGATCATTATAATCCAAATAATATTTTCAACTCCTTGGATAATTAAATTAGATTAAATTTATAGATTCTTAAAAAAATTAAATTTCTATTCCAAAAAAATTAATTTGATTTGAAAATAATTTTAAAAATCAATTAGAAATAATTTCCAACTAGCTTGATTCCTTTAACACAATCTAACTAAAAATAATTTTCAATTATGTTACCTACTTATCATAATTTAGAAATTTTTCTTTTTCAAACTTGTATAATTAAGACATTCTAAAACAATTAGAGAATTATTTTTAGTCTCACTAGAAATAATTCTTTCTTAATTAAAAAACTATTTTCTAATATTAAAGAAAACCACTGCAAAAGTGAATAAAACACCGTTCTTAGTTAAGAAAGTACGTTCTTTATATTATTTATTTAGAGATTAATTTCTTAATCAATTAGAAAATATTTCTTTAACAAGTTAAAACTCTATTTTGAAAAAAAATTAAAGAAAACCTCTTTTCTTTAATTAATGAATGAAAACACCATTTCAAATTTAATTAAGAAAAATGCTTTTCTAATAAATCAAGAAACTTATTATTCATAAATGAAGAAAAATTTCTAAATAAATAAAATAATATTTATAAAAAATAATAAATTAATTATATCTCAACCAAATAAATAATTTTAATTAAGAAACACCTTTCTTAATTTCTTAAGAAAACAATCTTCTTAATTTAAAAGAATCTTATTAATTAATTTTAATATAAAAATTACAAATATCTTTTTTGAAATTTAAATAGAAATTAATTTAATTATTAATCTTAATCACATTATGAAAAATAATTGATATAATTATTAAAATTAAGATTTCATCTTAATTAATACAACTCGATAACTAACTTAATTTAATATTTTAATTTTGAAAAATTAAACTAAATTTCACAAATATTTCTTAAAAAGTAACCCTTTTTGAAAACTATTTTCAGATAATTAATAAAACACTTTTCTTGAAGGATTTGGGAGGCATGTCGTGGGTTTTCAAAAGTCACATAAGAGAGCTACCTTCATTGAAAAATTATGAAAAAGAAGTAGAACACGTGTAAGACGTGTTAATGGTATTTCCTGAAAGCTTAAAAAAAAAAATCAGAAGCGTCATAGAATTTTTTAGATAACAATAAGGGGTAGTCATAATTATGTTTCATTAAACATAACTGCCCTAATTATTAATAATGCCCTAATAATATTAGGTAAATCATTTAAATAATTAAGTTTCTGAGACTTAATCTTTATCAAATTAATAACAATCAAGTAAATTTAATTAAATTATAGAATTAAAGTCAGCTCTAATATTACTGTTGAAAAATTGAGACGAGATCTAATCTTGCACATGGGGACTATATTTTGCATTTAATTTTCCAAAGCCAAGATCACATAATTTTATAAGATAATTAACACATAAAATATGATAAAACATCAATCTTAATCCGTACCTTATTCTGAAGATTGATCATTTTCTTATTGCTTCCCTTAAATTACTTATAAAATTGATACATCTCAATTACTATAATCGCACAAGTCTTCGACCTCTAACGATAGCCATAGAACTTATTGAAAGAACTCTGAAATCATTGTAGAGAGGATTACTTTAGAACCTAATCTTATTTATAGTATATTTTGGACATTTTAGTAATTTAATTAAAATTAAATTCTAGTTTCAAATAAATTTATATTACAATTATAACTAATTCTAGTTAATACCAATTGGCACCCAAATAAGATCTAATACCTTATATTGATTTTCTCAGACTTTACATTCATTTCCTACAATATTAAACCATCTTTTTTCTCTTCAACCTGTTCTTTATGTGTAATTAAGTTCCAAATATGTTGGCAATGAATATAAATTACAACCTGAAATCATATTTATGATTAGAAAAATTAAACTCTTTTAATTCATTTTTAATTTTCTAATAAATAATTTATACTCATAAATCAACACGGACGTCTATCAATGCATTATAACTACTTAAATATTTAGAAATGTCAAAATAGTTTTGATTAACCTTTTCATATATGCTTTTTTTGTATAAATCAATCATTTTATTATACAATATTCAAATTAGATATAGAGTATGGAAATAATATTTACTCTATTTGAGTTTATTCATGTTAGTTCTTCACCATTAGTAATTGATTCAATTAGTAACATTTGAAAACTATTTCTAAACTGTCATTCCACCTTGGCTAAAGAATTTTTTGAATTAATACTAATTGAGAATAACTAAATATTCTTTTTAATTATTTTAAGGTGATGAATCCTCTATTAATCACTCAACTAATTTAATATAATTTAAGATATATTTAATAATTATCGACTGAGCTATCTTAACTAGAATAGGTCATAAGTATTATCAAAACACAGCAATCCATATACAAGATGCTTTAGAGATCTCAAGTCCAAGGTTAATTATACAATTATCATAATGAGAATTTCCTAGATATACAAGTTATATTTTGTGAAGACTCGTGTATTGTACTGTTAGACTAGTGTATTGTATTGTTATGTATAGTTAGCTTAATAGTTAAGATAAGTTAAGTTAGCTTTTACGTTTCACTTTTCGATTATTGTATATAAGAGATGTATAGTATACTTTTTGTGTATAACAGAGCATTATCTTCTCTTTCCAACTTTACTCTTCGCCTACAAACTCTCTCCATTTTTATGTATCTTTAGATGGTATCAGAGATTGTGGTTATTGCAGACTCAGTATCGTCGAGATTCCTTGGAAGCTAAGCTTGCTTTAATCGATTGGATAGTTGCTGAAGTTGATCTGCGAGGTTCTGCGTTACGTTGAAGTGAATCTCTTCTATTGTCGATGGCAAGTATTAGTAACACTAACAATGGTTCTTCCGGAACTACAGCGACAACTGCTGGAGTGATTGATCCTCTTCTCTTATCTAGTGGAGATCATCCTGGTATGTCTCTCAGTACTGTTCAATTTAATGGCATGGGATTTCTTGGTTGGAGTCATACTGTGAAAATGGCATTGGGTGCAAAAATGAAATTAGGTTTTATAGATGGTTCATATGTTAAGCCTATTGTTGTGAATGATCCTGATTATCACAAGTGGATCAGATGTGACTATATAGTTGCGTGTTGGATTTTGAATTCTATGGTTCCACAGATTTTTTATTCCTTCTTATATGCTCAATCTGCTGAACAATTATGGAAGGAGATTAATTAAAGGTTTGGTCAGAGTAATGGACCTCTGATTTACCAGATTGAGCGTAGATTGAGTCAAACTACTAAGAGAAACATGTCTATAGCTTTTTACTTTAGTAAACTGAAGAGGTGTTGGGATGAATTGCACAGCTCGGTTGGTATACCAATTTGTACTTGTGGCATAATGAATGAGAAATTCATTGAGATGGATAATAGATCCAAACTTGTGCAATTTTTAATGAAACTCAATGATGAGTTTGAAGGAGTGAGGAATTAGGTATTGTCGATGGATGCCCTTCCCTCAGTTAATAGGGCTTATTATTTGATTCAACAAATTGAAAAATAGAAGGAGGTGACTAGTCAGGCTATAAATGCAGTTGCCTTCTCGGTTAATAGTGGAGTTGGTGGTTCTAAAGAGTTTAATGTGAACTCAAAAAGAAAGGTACTGCATTCATTGTAAGCAAGAGGGATATCTGTATGATAGCTATTTTGAAAGGATTGGATATCCTGACTAGTATAAGGGTAGGAAGGGGAAGAGATCTAACATGATTGCTGCTCATGTTACTACTAGTAATGGTCAGCTAAATGAAGGTGATAGAGATACACCACTGGAGCATGATGATGAAGAAGGCAGTCAAGTTAATCAGAAGATGATCAACCAAATGTACGAGGAACTGGATAGTCTTATGCGGAAGCTCAAGACAAAGATTGTTGTTGCTCCACCTGATGTTGCAGGGGCCAATCTAAATTTTGCAGGTATTGCCTTTAACTTATCTGTTTTTTCTTGCTTGTACAATAATAATATGCGTGGGAATTGGATTGTGGATACTGGAGCTTCTGACCATATGACTCCATATAAGCACATGTTCTTGCATACCAAATCACTTTCCAAACCCATTTCTATCACCTTACCCGATGGTTTAACTAAAAATGTTACATTAGTTAGATCTATTCATATAAGTCTTACCTTAATCTTGCATGATGTATTGCATGTACCTGAATTTCAATACAATCTTCTCTCTGTTAGCAAATTACTCAAATATGAAAACCTTGTAGCCCATTTTTACCCATCTGATTGTACATTTCAAGACCATATCACTATCAAAGTTGTTGTTGTTGGCAAAGGTATTAAGGGCCTATACTATTTTGAGGTTGTTCTTTATGAAAACTCTGCAAATTTTTTACTTCATTCTGTTAAAAGTGTATCTGAGATAGACAATCTTTCACATACTGTCAAACATTCATATTCTGTTGCTCAAAATAATGTAGACTTGTATACATTTCATGTAAGATTGGGGCATACTTCAACCTATAAACTTTGTCATGTCCCTAAATGTAAGCAATTTGATGTTAATAAATTCTTTTGTGACACTTGTACAATGGCTAAATCTCATAGAGTATCATTTCGTAGAAGCACACATATTTCATCTATACCTTTTGAATTCATTCATATTGATATTTGGGGACAATATCGAACTGCCAATATTGATGGTTCACGATACTTTCTCACTTTAGTGGATGATTTCTCTAGGACCACTTGGACTTACTTACTTAATCATAAGACTCAGGTTAGCAACGTTTTTAGTTCTTTTGTGAGGTATGTTCAAAATCATTTCTCGACAACACCCAAGTATGTGAGGTCAGATAATGGTTCTGAATTTGTTAATTCACAGTGTGGGCAATTCTTAAGAAAAACTGGAATCATTCATCAAAAGACCATGACTTATACTCCTCAGCAAAACGGTGTAGTTAAGAGAAAACATAGGCATTTGCTTGATACTGCTAAGTCACTCAAAATACAAGCAAATTTACCAAATTATCTCTGGGGAGAGTGCCTTTTATCAGCTACCTATCTCATTAATAAAATGTCTATACCCATCTTGGGCTGGAAAACACCCCATGAGTTGTTGTTTCATTCCAAACCTGAATATACCCATTTGAGACAATAGAATGTCTTTGTTATGCTTCTAAAGTTGGTCCAAAGGGTGATAAGTTTCAGCATAGAGCTAATAGATGTGTGCTTATAGGGTACCCTCTTGCTCAAAAGGGTTACAAACTTCTTGATCTTGACAGTAATTGTATTTTATTAAGCAGAGATGTTTTTTGTGAAGCCATATTTCCTTTCCAAAATTTGCATTCTTCTGATATGTCAATTCCCACTATTCCTGTTACTGTTCTGTCTCCTTCTTTAAACACTTCTCCTTTTGCAAATTCTACTGAGAATTCTTCTCCTGTTATTAGTTCTGCTCTTTCTCCTACCAATCATTCATCTCCCAATGTTTCTATTCCTTCACTTGAGAGTCTTAATACTTCACTTCCTTTGTCTCCTATGCCTATATTCCTCATAATTCACCTGCAGAGATTTCTCCAAATGATACTGCTCTTTCTCATTCACTAGTACCGAGACAGTCTCAAAGAAATAAAACGTAGCCACATTAGTTGCAAGATTTTGTCTTGAGTGCCAATGCCAACAGTGTTCTTCCTTCCACTTCTCACACTTATTCCACATTTCTTCCTCTCTTTACTGATAAAGACTTTCCCTCATCTTCCTTATGATCATGCGGTTTCATTAGCTAGAGTTTTCACTACTCATGAACCTGCTAACTATGTTGATGCTAGTCAGGATAAGCAATAGGTGGAGGCAATGCAAAGAGAGCTAGATGCTCTGAAAAAGAATAATACTTGGGAGTTAATTGTTTTGCCTGCAGGTCATAAAGCCATTTCTTCTAAGTGGGTGTATAAGGTGAAGTATAATCTGAATGGAACTGCAAAAAGATACAAGGCCCGGTTGGTTATAAGAGGTTTTGATCAATGAGAAGGTACGGATTATAAACAAACTTTTTCTCCTGTAGCTAAGCTTGCTACTATTTGGGTTGTCATAGCATTAGCTACTGTTAGGAACTGGCCTATTCATCAAGTAGATGTTAATAGTGCTTTCTTACATGGTTGTATTGATAAGGAAATTTATATGTTTCCTTCTGCTGGCTATACTGACGCTAAACCTGGTTAGGTATGTCGTTTGAAGAAGTCGTTATATGGTCTTAAACAAGCCTCTAGACAGTGGAATAAGGAGTTCAGTAGGTTCTTGGTTCAACTGGGTTATAATCAGTCTATCAATGATTATTCTTTATTTGTTAAGCAATCGGGTAGTACATTTACTGCAACTTTGGTGTATGTTGATGAAATTTTAATTATTGGTAATGATAATTCAGAAATTGTTGCTCTAAAGACAGCTTTGCATACCAAGTTTACTATCAAAGACTTGGGTCTTGCAAGATATTTCTTAGGCATTGAGTTGTATATAACTGACCAGGGAAATTACTTGAATAAGAGGAAGTATGTTTTGGATATGTTGACAGAGGCTGGTTTGACAGGAGCTAAACCGTGCTCCACTCCTCTTCTATAACATCTGAAACTTTCTATTATCGAAGGAGCACCTCTGGAAAATCCGAAAGAGTACAGAAGGGTTGTAGGCAAATTATTGTATTTGACAATGACTCGTCCTGATATTTCCTATACGGTGCAACATCTAAGTCAGTTTTTATCTGCTCCTAAGGTTCCGCATATGTAGGTTGTTCTTCATATACTCAAGTATCTACAAGAATCTCTTTCTGCAGGATTATTTTATCCTATGCAGTCTTCTCTTCAACTCACTGCTTTTTTCTGATGTGGATTGGGCATCTTGTTTGATGTCTAGGAGATATCTTACTAGATTTTGTATATTTTTGGAGCATGCTTTGGTGTCTTGGAAGATAAAGAAGCAACCTACTGTCTCTAGATCCTCAGCCGAAGCAGAATATAGGAGCATGGTTGCAACTACAAGTGAGCTTCTTTGGTTATCTTGTCTGCTCAAAGATTTGTGTATTCCTGTTCAATTACCTGTTACTATATTTTGTGATAATAAAGCTGCCCAACAAATTGCAGCTAATCCTTGATTCCATGAAAGAACTACGCATTTGGACATTGATTGTCACTTTACTCGTGAGAAAATTCAAGATGGTTTTTTTCAAACTGCTTATATTCCATGTACGATGCAATTGGCTGGTGTTATGACCAAATCCCTTAGTCAAGAGTCACACTTGGCTCTTTCGTCCAAGTTGGGTCTTACTCCATTTCCAACTTGAGGAGGGGATGTGAAGACTCATTAATTGTACTGTTAGCTTAGAGTATTGTATTGTTATGTGTAGTTAGCTCAATAGTCAAGATAAGTTAACTTAGCTTTTACATTTCACTTTTCAGATATTGTATATAAGAGATGCACTGTATACTTTTTATGTACAGCAGAGCATTATCTTCTCTTTCCAACTTTACTCTTCACCTACGACTCTCTCCATTTTTACGTATCTTTAGATATTTCGAATAGAATTCTCATATATGGTTTCTCAAAAGCAAAGCAAGGCAAAGTTAATACTCAAAAGCGTCCTTCTCAACCAATCAAAAATTCATAGTTCTCTCCGTCCTATTAACTTTTGCTTGTGAATTTTTAAGTAATTGTCAAAAATATCCATTTCTATACCCAAAGAAGCCGTAATCAATCCCTTCAAACAACAACTAACTAAAGAATTTCCAAATTACATATCCCCGACCTCATTTCATGCCTTTGTCCAATTATTTTACCAGAAAGATTTAGTAGGAAGCCCTCTTAATTATTCGTAGAGTAGGGAGCTATAATGGAACTAAAACGGAAAACTATATCTTCAACCAATTAACTTGCCAGAGATTTTCCATATAAGATCATGAGACTTTAATTAGTATACTCTAATCCAAGACTTCAGATTCTCAAGTATAATTGTAATAACCTTTAAATTTATTATCGTTATTTATTATAATTATGAATGTTATTGTTCTATAGTTACAAATTATTATTATGTCTCAATCTCTCAATTATTATGTTTACACAATGCTTCAATCTCCTTATAATCAATTAAATAAGTGATTTTTAACTCTAACAGCAAATGTAGAATATATACTGTTCGTGTCTGGTATTGCAGCTGGCAAGGTTGGATACTAACTAGTGGCTCCACGAGTGATCCAACCAACTAAAATAAGACAATTTCACACGAATTGATAAAAATGAACAACTTACCATTTCTGAAATATCACCAGCCACACGGTAGTTAGCATGTGAAATCAACATGCAGTAACGTCCAACTGGGTAAATCTCAAGTTGATGTGAGACTTTTGCTCTTCAAATTTCAGAACATTCACTTACATGCCCCAATGCAACCTTACTTTAACCTCCTTGGTTCATTAGGAACGTTTTAACACATTGATCACCACTTGAGTTCATAGATAAAGCATGACTACTAAACAAATAAATTATAGTTAGTTACATTACATGTGGAATTCTGATAAAGTTCGCATTATAGTTATAACATATGCATATGTTCGATTGAGAAACGATTGATAAATATATTATAGGAGCACCATATTTTATTAATTCTAATTTTTAAATGATATTTATGGCATATTATTTTAACTGAATAAACACTTTAAATTAATAAATTAAAATTTAAAAGTAATTGAAAAATAAATAAAAAATTTAAAATTTGGTTTATACTCCCTAAAATATATTATATACATAATTTATGTCTATTTTTTTTTCCTAATAATGTGATTGAGAAGGAGAATAACAATAAGACCTCTAGGCATTAAACACTCTTGTCTAATAAATCTTTATTTATACTTCTAACTATGGCATGGACCCGCAAGAAAAAAAGGGGAACCACTTTTTGTTAGGTTGACATGACAAAATGTGGTTTTGGAAACTGGAATTTTGTGAAGGAAGGAAGAGGTACCAAGCCCAAGACAAAAACTGAAAGTAGCTTTAAAAACATGGTATGATATATGGTAAGCTAAATGATAGGGGCAACCATTTGGGTCCATGCAAAAGGCACAGGTGTTTTGCAAGAAAACCTTGAACCGTTTCTCTCTTTTCTTCATGCACAGACATTTTTCCTTCACTTTCTGTTCCAAAATTCTTCCTTGCTATCTCTATATATTTATGCTTAGACGTGCTTCACTATTTTGTTGAATCTCTTGTTTCCAGTCTCTTATCCCTTTTATGAAACCTTCTCAGCCTCTTCTGTCTCTCTCACTCTAATCTGAGAGGGACAAGAAAGAACCAGTCAAGAAATGGAGGTAAGTGATATTTTGCCATTCTTGGCAATGGTTCTTGTTCAGGTTGGCTTTGCAGGGATGAATATTACATCAAAACTTGCAATGGACTCGGGCATGAAGCCACTTGTTCTTGTTACCTATCGTCAAATCTTTGCCACCTTAGCCATGGTCCCCTCTGCTTATTTCCTAGAGTGGTAGGTTCTTTGGAACCCCTTGTTTATGGTGTTTTCGTTTGCTTTCAAGTTTTGGCTTTGCATGCATATCATCGTGTAAAATATGATCTGCTTGTCTCACGAAAGCAGCGAGAGTTTAGTATAATATCTCATCTTATTGCTTTTAAGCTTCGTAGTTTTTCTTCTCAAGTAAAGGGGTTCTGATCTTTCGCTTCTAGGTACTTCGTAAGATTCAGTGTTATAATTCTTCATTTGCGACTCCAAATGGTTGAGTAGAGTTGATTAATCTAAATAGACAGTTCAAGTTATCCTACAAGCACATTATGTTTTGGGATAGTTCTAACAGTTAGGTTCATAGAACCTACAATGAACTTTCTTCATTTCTATTATTCACTTTCCTTTTCTCTCCTCCTATTCCAAATTAGCGTTTCTGATCAATTACTCACTTCCATTTCTGAACTAAGTGGTCTTGTCTGTTTTCTTTAGTCAGGTTAAGAAATAGCAAATAAGGATGCAAAAAATACCTGGATTTTGTTAGTTTCCTGAGAAAACAGTACTCAATATGATGTCCTTTTTATATAAATAAAAAATGTACATGTGTAATCTGACCCATAAAAATTTTAACTTATTTCTTTATGTAAAACAAATTTGAAAAAGAACACAACTTGCAATCGTGTTCTTGAAAGTAGAATGTGTCCTGTTGGTTAGTTGCTGGAAGATTTATGTTTGATTGATTGGAGGCTAGTGGTATTTATTAAGTTACTGTATAGAGGTCACGCATGGCTTCCACTTGTCAAAACCCTTGGTGGTGCTATTGTAAGCCAGCTACTGCCATTTAATTTGCAAGTGGAAGCTTCTGCTTTCATGAAAAGTTTCATTTTTTGGTTTTCAAGACCATGTCCTCTTTTTTCGTTTTCAAGGTGGTGTACACTGGACATGTTTAAATGCATTCTTAACTGCGTGATTAGTAATTATTTTACTGAGGATATAAATGCTACAGCAGATCATACAGATGAAGAGTTTAACAATAATTATAGTACTTAATGAGAAAATAACAAAAAGATTTTTATATTTCCCATGGAGAAATTGAACTTTCTCAAATTCAAGTTTTAGAAGTTAAAAGTAGTTTGCTCGATGAAGATTATCAAGATGGCTGAATTTGCACTGGTAGCACAAGACAATGGATTTTCACTATTCATGCTTATGAACATGTCTTTGTTAGCAATCTTATTCTGTTTATAACCTGACATAGGAAAACAAGACCCAAGATCACCATTCCTCTGTTGTTTCAGATTTTCCTTTGTTCCCTTACTGGGTAAGTGATTCTTGAGGTTCACAGATCATCCTGTATCTTATGATTCGAGTTAATTGTACCTCTACTCTACAACTGAATCTTCTGAAATATGCAGGGTAACAGGAAATCAGGTTTTTTACTTCGTTGGGCTTGAAAACTCCACCCCAACAATTGGCTGTGCACTGACCAATATACTTCCTGCACTCACTTTCATTCTAGCTGTCCTTTTTAGGTAGTGAAATGATTAGTTCCTGTTTTTCCCCTTCTTTTTTTCTTTCTCCATGAATATGCTCCTCATCTGTCTTTCTGGAATGCTTTTGCAGACAAGAATCACTTGGACTGAGAAAAATATCAGGCCAAGCTAAAGTGATAGGAACCATAATATGTGTAGGAGGAGCAATGCTACTGTCATTTTATCATGGGCACAGGATCAGAATAGGTGAATCACGCATTCATTGGAAGTATGCAGATAAAATGGTAAACAACAGCTCCAACACCAAGCCTAACTCCCTTCTGGGCCCTGTATTGATATTGGCAAGTGCCGCTTCTTGGGCGATATGGTTCATTATCCAAGTAAGCATATTTATATTGACGTTTCTCAAAAACTCAAAAGCTTTTGTCTTGAGATCAAATTAGTCAAACTGAATGTTTTCATTGGCAGGCAAAGGTTAGTGAGAAGTTTCCAGCTCCTTACACAAGCACATTACTGTTGTGCTTCATGGGCAGCGTTGAGCTTATGGTCATTAGCTTGCCAGCCAATCATAGTGTGTCCGACTGGTCCTTGAGCTCTCCCGGGAGGCTTGTCGCAGCCCTTTACGCGGTAATCAATTACAAATTAAGCTGCGATCCGAGTATTTTAAAATCCTCAATAAATGGGTTGATTGAGATATCAAAATTTCATTTACAGGGTATTGTGTGTTCTGCACTAGCATTTTCCCTCACCTCATGGAGCATTCAGAGGAAGGGTGCACTCTATGTTTCAGTCTTCAGCCCACTTTTGCTGGTTATAGTGGCAGTTCTGAGCTGGGCATTGCTGCAGGAGAAATTATACCTGGGAACGTATGTATATCACAGCAACTTAATATAGATATATTTGTATGAGAACTGTAAGAGATATGCATGAAGGACTGATGAGTTGATGAAATTCTAGAGTTGTAGGGTCATTTTTTATCGTTGCGGGGCTCTACGCTGTTCTATGGGGGAAAGACAAGGAGATGAAACAGAAAAACATTGGGGCAATGAAGGAAATAAGAGAGAAAGACGAGAAGGATGATGTTGAACTGCAACTGCAGGTACCAGAAGCAGCAACTCCAAACGGAGACAACTACTGTGCACGTTGAGAATTATCATATAAGAATCAGTTGAGTGCCGCCAAGCCTCAAAGGAAATCACTCATTTGCATGAATGATTTCATGAATCTGTCAATCAACAACTGCCTTGAATTAAGCGTAGCTTTCTCTATTTCTTATTTCATTGTAGTAGTACTAGTTCCCGTTGAGACTACCAATCTCTAATGTATCCACAACGATTACTTTCTTTTATGTTAAAATGGGTGGTTACGTTTGGTTCGAGGTGTGACTGGATCAACACTCTTATCCCTTAATTAGAAGTTTTGAGCTCGAATTATAAGTGAGAATTAGTTTGGGTGTAAATAGTTTAAAGGTGCTTTCTCATAGCTGAGACCCTCCTAAGATACCTCGTGGGCTAACAAAAAAAAATGGCGACGTCTTTTCACTTATTTTTAAATTGATATAAAATATATTAAAAATGAATAGTGACACTTAATAATTTTAATAACTAACAAACAAACATATGGTAAAATGTAGCATGCAAAATTTCATCCAAACCGATAACTTGACCCTGTCTGATCCAGAAAAAATCAGATATGAATTAGAATTTTTTTGACTAAATTTAAACCTAGTTGACCTATTTTTGTTCGAATTCAAATCAAATCTAAATCCGAGTTGACCTAATCGGACAAAATGTCCGAATTTTTAAAATTGATTAGCACCGAATATTTAAAACCGATTAAAATTGTCTGGTCAGAATTTGAAAAAGGCAAAAAAATCATTGTTTCAAAAAAAATCATTACTTTATTCTAATTTATTGTATTAAGTTTTGATTGTTATATACAAGTTAGCTAATTTGTGTCATCTTTTATTTTTTTTCCTCAGATTATGGAGGATTTGGGACATGAAGAGTGAGATATGAAGAGTTTGATGAAGAAGAATTTGTTATTTCTTGCATGTATTATTTAGTTTGAATTTGTAGTATTAACAATGTGATTTATTAGTTTTGAATTTGGTGTACTATTTGTGCCTTTGTGACTTCTGCTATAATTTTGTTGGAGACTTTGAATTTGGTGGTTGTATTTTTGTTTTTTTGAAATTGGTTGTAGATTTACCATTTGCTTGGTTTGAACTTCAACTAGACAACCATAATTTAGCTTTCATTGCTATAATTTTTTGATTGATTTTACAAAAAAAAAGAGAAGGGAAGAAGATGATGCAATTTAATGGCCCTTTGTTATTAGTTAAAATCAGACAAATCGACTCCGAATAGGGTCGGGTAGTTTCCAATCCGGGTTAGCATGGTAAAAAAAATTTGGCTTCAAACTAATTTAGGGTCATGAAATTTTTACCTTTGTTCGAATTGTCCAGAATCGGTTTAGTTTGAAACCAATTTTTTGCTAGCCCTGGTAAAATGTTTCTTTATTGTCCTTAATATTTTAAAATAAATATAATCGATGTTTATTTCTTTTATTTTTAAATACTTAAAAAGTATTTTATAATATAAAAGTTTTTAAAGATGTTTTTTATTCAGTATTTATCAAATTAATTTATCTATCAGGTGTTGACGATTGCTTATACAAAAAATTTAATAGAATGTCTTTATTTGAAATTTATATATTTGGAAGATATTTTAAATTTAATTATATTTATTAATAATTATTAAATTTAATTTAATTATAAAAATTAAATTAAATTATTCATAAAATTAAATAAGTAAATAGTATATATTTATTTTATAATAAATTAGGTTATAAAAAGAAACAAAAACTACTTTTTTATAATTTTTGAAAATTGAACAAAATGAAAAATAAAAATAGAAATTAAAAAAATAAACACAAAGAAAAACAGAAAACTAAAAATCAAGAAATACCTAAAGAAATAGAATAGAATACTTTTTTTTTATCGTTTTAAAAGATCACAAATTCTTATGCAAAGAAAGTTTGCAAAGACTAACGGTCTAAGAAATGAACGGACGGGGAATTAACGCCGTTAGAAGGAAGGTCGTCAAATGAGACGCAGAATTTAAAAGGCATAAGCGGCCTAGCTCGACCTTCCTCCAACCTCTTTCCATTCTCTGTATCGTTTGCCCTCTGTAAGTTCAACTTCCTCCTATACATATTTGTCTATACACATACACACACAGACACAGATATTATATATATATATATATATATATATATATATATATTAGTATATATATATATATATTAGCTATGCAATCATACATATTTCTGTATACACAAATGTAAAGATGTGTGTTGTGGATTTTCAGTTTTGTTGATGGATCTGGATTTGGTTTGGGGATATTATGATAGATCTGCTATCGACTATGTTTTGCATATTTGGATCTGTGAATTCGGATGTTTTCGATCTAAGTTTCATTTTACGCAGAGTGTTTAGATGAATTTTGTCTACGTGCAACAGTATATAACATTTCGCTTGTGTTAATCCTATGATGTGATATGAGAAAGAATTCCGATTGATTTGTTTTTGCCTTTTGTGTCCTAGCAAAGTTGAAATCTATGGTTGGAGATTTTAGGAGCATGTCCTCGTGTTGTTTGGGCTGATTGAGTTTCCCTTCTTTTTTCAGCTGAAAAACAAGATGGGGCTTTCTTTCGCAAAGCTATTCAGCCGGCTGTTTGCCAAGAAAGAGATGCGAATTTTGATGGTTGGTCTTGATGCTGCTGGTAAGACCACCATCTTGTACAAGCTTAAGCTTGGAGAGATTGTCACTACCATTCCAACTATCGGTATGCTTTTAACCATCGCCAAACTCTTTTAAGTTATGTGCCCTTTACAGAATGCTGCTATCTCTCAGTTGAATTTATTGCATCGCTACAATCCTGATTTCTTAGTCGTCCTTTTCTGAGTCTCCCCTCAGGTTTTAATGTGGAGACTGTAGAGTACAAAAACATAAGCTTCACTGTCTGGGATGTTGGTGGTCAGGACAAGGTATGTAAAAATAAGGCTATTGCAATTTATAATGGGGCTTTGAAATATTAATGTTGCAGCCCTCATGCCTGCTTTATGAGGTCCTTAAGCTGTTGTACCATATTGGTAGTCCATCTTAATGGTTTCTAAATGTGCTTGTGGACGGTCCTGTGCTAATTATTTGCCTCCATTAGCACACAACAAAATCACAAGCTATATTTATTTTAGCCACATTGTTTTTATGGTTTTCCTTCATTTCATGAAGGAAAAATAATCACTTTGTAGCTGAGATGATTTCAGTCTATTGATGCAACTTAATTTCACTTTGTAGCTGAGATGATTTCAGTCTATTTATGCAACTTAATTTTTCTTTGTTTCATCTTTGGTTTTATTTGTGCTTGTGGATGGTCTTATACTGATTATTTGCCTTCTCATTAACAACAAAAATATATGCTTCATTCCTTAAAGCCGGCTTGTCTTTCAACCTTACCAGGACGATGAAGTCTATCCTTGTTATACCAGATATCATCTTTTTAGTTTAGCTTTTACTCATTTAGATGTTCATGAGCTATATTATAGAACCTATACCTCATCTAATTTTCTTTCTCTTTACAATGTTGAGGGAAACTATTTGTTGCAAGTCTTACTAGTACACAAATGTGTGGGAGTATGCTTTTGCATTTATGCACGGTAAACTTAGTGGTGATTCTTTTTTGTATTTTGATTCCTTTATGCTTATTGTTGTGCTTAAGGACAGTCTTTTACCATCAACAGATGATATGTTCATAAGCTATATTTCAGAAGCCGCCTCACATATTTGTTTCTTGCTTTACAATAGGAGAAGAGGTTATTTATGTTTTCACTTATATCTAATTTAGAGAAAAGCATTTATGCTTAATTGTGCTTTAAATGTTGCTGGCGTTATTGTTATATTATTATGATCATGTTATGTAAACTAGATTCACATATTAGATAGCATCCTATATTGGAACAGTTTAAGCTTTTATTTTGGAATATTAGTATTAGCTTGCATTAACTTTAGTGTTATAAATGAAGGGGCTAAAACCTAGTTAACGAGGAGTCCTATTTTCTCTTTCTCTCTTCTACACTTACAAATCCTGATTGATGTCTGCTTTCTCCTTCATGTTGATTCAACTGGAGTGTTTCTTCTATTGTTTCTGAGATCATATAATGATTGTACTTGTTATTGCCAAACACTTTTAGCGGGTGGAAATTTTTTGATCATTAATGTTGTCGATAAAATAGGTTATTGAAGTTCTAGTAAACTTCAGCTTCTCAAATTGTTCTGTTTACTACTATAACCAGATTCGACCTTTGTGGAGACATTACTTCCAAAACACCCAAGGACTTATCTTTGTGGTTGATAGCAACGATCGTGACCGTATAGTTGAGGCAAGGGATGAGCTGCACCGAATGCTGAATGAGGTATAATAAACTTTAGGTTTTCTGCTACAGCATTTTTGGGATTCACATTGGAATTAGTGAAAGAAACTTTAGATCTGGTTTATGCTGAGTCGGTGATGATATAAAATTGATCTGAATCTTGAAGTTGCTGCTAAGGTTATAGTCTGTGAATGCAATCCTCACTTCTGAACTTCCTCTGAAGTGGTTCAATTCAAAGTTATTTTTCCATGTTAGTTGTGCTTTCCATAGCTTGAAATCTTGGCTATATCTTGTTTCTGGTTGCACAATCGTCAAAGAGATCACAATTGTGAAAAGTTTTATACAAATCAAGCACAGATGGTATGCTTAGTTCCTTATTGTTCTTCTCTGCCTAGGATGAATTGAGGGATGCTGTGCTTCTTGTGTTTGCTAACAAGCAAGATCTTCCAAATGCCATGAATGCTGCTGAGATTACTGATAAGCTTGGTCTTCACTCACTTCGTCAACGTCACTGGTAATTGAATCCCTGTTCCCAATATGCTTTTATGTATAGTAAAAGAAATAGTTGTAGAAATCTTATCTAATTTCTCCATTTTTCTTCAGGTATATTCAGAGCACATGTGCCACTTCTGGTGAAGGACTTTACGAGGGACTGGACTGGCTTTCCAACAACATTGCTAACAAGGTAGGTGTCTGATAAAGTTGTGAAATTTAAACTTTCAAAGAAGCCAAGTCTCTTATTCTTCAAATCACTTTGGCAGGCATAATAGTTCGCCGAAGGCAATTTATGCAACAGCATTTTGGTCATTGTCTTGGCATCAAAATCGGTCCTATGCAAGGTTGTTTCCATTTGGTTGAATTTCTAGTTTTATAATTGTTGGGATAACATATTTGTTTCTTAGGTATCACTCCGAAATAGTAATTCAATATGCCCATGTAGATTCTTAAATAATTTTGATGTGTTGACACTTCAACATGTATGGTGCAATCATATTCTTTTTTCAGTTCAAGAATACAGTTCTAAATGATAATGGAGAGTCCAATGATAATGGACATATGGAATGTAAATTAACTCCCTCCACAATTGATGGAAAGCTGGATCGTTTAAGTTTGAAGGTAAGAAACAGACTATTCCAATTGCTCAAAGGAATTGTGATAAAATAATTAGAAGAAAACAAACCTACCAAGTTTGATAAGTTAAAAAAGACAACAAAGATTTTAGGTGTTGAACATCACAAAGTGAATTAGATTGATAAATTTCAAAGTTAATGCAAGAATTTTAAACAAAACTCATTAAAAATAAAAACTCAGATGTTTCATATTCATCAAACTATTCGTTTACAAAGAGAATTAGACTTATCTTATGTAGAACAAAAGGCTAAGATGTAACATTCAATTTTGATTTAATACAAATTGTAACTGCCCGTTTAATGACAACCCTATAACTTAATATTGGTTTTAAATAGTTCAATTTTGTAACTCCTTATTCTAATTAAGAGACGATAAAGCTCACACTTAACAAAATTGAGACCTTAATTCTAGCATGCTGAATTCACACAGCAAATAAACCAAACCCAACTTACTAAAGTTCAAAATAACACAAAATAACAGCCCAAGACCTAAACACATATAATTAAGGCTGATTGGCATTTTATTCTGATGAATTGATTCAAACAATGTGGGTTGGATCATTGTCTTCATGATTTGAACATGTTTGAATCATGTTAATAATTTTAAGCTCTTCTTGCATATATAAACCCTTGATAGAATTTAGGTGAGTTTGTTCCTTCCAAATGTCTTCAAGTAAGTAAGTTAATGCTTCTTTCATCCTTTTAGCTTTAGCTTTTGGCATTGGCCCTCTATGAATGGTTAAAGAATATTCTTCTTGATGTTACTTTCAACCTTGGCTGAATCATCCCCTTGTCGATTCATATCGTTCCCATTTTCTTCAAAAGAATTCGTTCTCAAGTCATCAACTTAAATATCTGCATCAAACAAAGTTAAATTGGAAACATTGAAAGTGACACTTACATTGCCATACTTACTTGGTAAATCCAACTTTAATGTATTTTCTTTGATTCTGTAAAGGACTTGAAACAGACCATCCCCTCTTGGCATCAATTTTGACTTCCTTTGGTTAAGAAATCTCCCTTTCCTCAAGTGTACCCAAACTCAATCACCAGGTTTAAATACAATCTTTTTACAGTTCTTGTTGTGTTGCTTTTCATATTGAAGAGTTATCTTTTTTATTTGTTCACGCACCCTTTCATGTAAGGCTTTGACAAACTCAGCCTTTTGTTTGCCATCCAAACTAGCTTTATCAATTGGTAAAGGCAACAAATCCATAGGAGTTAATAGATTGAACCTGTACATATACTCAAATGGAGAATGGCCAATTATAGCATGTACACTTTGGTTGTAAGCAAATTCCACGTGTGCCGAACACTCCTCCCAATTCTTCAAGTTTCTTTGAAGTATGGCTCTAAAAAATGTGCAGATGATTCTTATTTACCACTTTTGTTTGTCTATCCGTTTGTAGATGACAAGTTGTTGAATACAACAGTCTTATACCCAACTTGCTCGAAAGCATTTTGTATTCAACAAGCCTATAACATATGTGGCATCATATATTTTATGGCAAGGAATAAAATGCACCATCTTGCTAAACCTATCAAGAACAAAAAAATATAACCTCTTCCCTTTTTTTGTCCTAGGTAAACCCAAGACAAAGTCCATTGATATATCAACCCAATGCTTATTAGGAATAGGAAAAGGAGTATACAACCCATGAGGCATTAATATAGATTTAGCTTGTTTGCATGTAATGCATTTCTCACATATTCGCTAATGTGTGCTTAATTGTTTATATGTTCACATCTTAATACTTAGCGATTAATATTATGAAATGCTTAAGATACTCATTTTGGTTCACATTTGGTTTTAGGTACAAGTTGGAAGCACATAAGCCAAAATGAGATAAAAACACATTGCTGGAGCCATCCTCTTAATGTTCAAACTCATTTGTCTTTGTGGAACTAAAAGGAGATGGATTAAAGTGAAGATGGGATAAAAAATGCAAGAAAATGAAGATTTAAGTATGTCTTGATACACAGTTGTGTAAAAGCTGTGCATCTTCACAAAAACCTAATTTTTCATATAAATAGACATTAAAGCCGCTAAAGAAGGCATGAATCATTTTTGGAATAGGAAAGGAGGTTAAACATTCACTTATAGTATATCTATGGAGGGCTAGTCTTCCTCCTTCTATTTCGTAGGTGAAATCGAAGTCGAAGATCACTTCTGAACATCGCTTCATCGTGTATTGTTGATCTTCTCTATAAAGATTGTTTATGTTATTCTTTGCTTATTGATATAGGTATTTGTGTAAAAATGATTTGAATGCTTTCATTGGATTGTTTTTATATAAACTGTTTGCCAGAATCTTTACTACAATACGTAATAGTTGTGTTTTCGATTCATTCATGGTAAACTAATGGTGATGAATCATTAGGAATAATATAACATAAGTTAACTGACTTGAAATTGTGTAGTTGTTGTCTAGATTAGTCTGTTTTCCTAGCTCGTATTGCGGCTGTTCTATTAAATCTAAAGAGCTTATTCTAGGTTATTCAATAGCTAGGTTTAGTTAAAGAGTTTATTTTAATTAAACAAGAGCCAAGGGAAAACTAGAGTTAACAGAGCTTATTGTTAACCTACAATTAATAGTTTCTAAGAAAGGTATGAAATCAACAAGACGATGAAGTATGTTTACTTATATATAGGCTGAGATTGAACCAAGAGCCAGATTACAAACTCATTCATCAATTTTCTCACTTTTATGCCGTTTAATTTTATTTGCTTTCGTTAGTTCAATTTTACTTTATTTTCTTATTTGCATCTAACCAAATTCCCTTTATTTCCTAAACACTAATTCTTTTCATTACAAAAGATACACACACTCTCTCTGTGGATATGATCACTACTCACTACTACTATGAATTTAGTCGTGCAAAGATAGGTTTTATTTTTTAGTGCATTCAACACATATTAAGAATTTTAACACCATTGTCGGGGAATGTGATGCTTTGGTTTTTGCTTTTGATTTCAATTGTTTTTTTGTATATATTTGTTTATAAGTAGTTTTTACATTTATTTCTTGATCTTTTCATGTTTATTAGTGTTTGTGTATAAAAGGAATACTACGAAGGGAGTATGTCAATGTTATTGGGGGAAATTTTTTCTATAACCCATGTTTCCAATCCTATAACTCAGGTTAGAAAGATCACTAGAGCTTTAGTTATGGAGGAGATTGCCAGCAAAACTACTTCCTAAATAAGTTGTAGGGTGCACAACAATTCCCACAAAGACCAGAAGCCTCTTATTCCAACTCAGGTATATCTATGAAAGACTTAGTTAAGTCTATCACTAATAATACTCTAAAATTTCATCAGGATGTGAAACAATTCTAGCAAGATGCAAGGCCTAGATTCCCGAACTTGTTAAGCCATATACGGTAGACGGCAATAACTATCAACCACCTAAAATCACAAGGCAGAGAGAAGTAGTCATGTTAACTCGAGGAGTATCCAAAGAACATTAGTGCGGTAACCTTAAGGAGTAGAACAGAGCTTAAGAATATTGAGACAACTACTCAAGGGATTGCTAGTGAAGAAGAAGTTGAGAAGAAGCTTGAAGGAAAAAGGATATATCATTTAGCTCAAAGGTAACTACTGAGTCCCTAATTTTTATTAAGGCTAACCCTTCACCTTTACCTAGTAAGTTGGAGAAATTGAACAAGGAGGAAAAGGGTAAACAAATATTGGAGACTTTTTTGGAGTACAGGGATTCATTAAATATTAAGAGTTTGATGATAGAGAAGACACTGAATGTGAGTGGTCATCAAGTCAAGCCCTATCCTAAAGAACCTCATGTTGAAAATGAAAAAGTGGAGGCATCTGAAGACCATAATTTTGTCTCGTGAGGAGGAAAGCGTGGAGTCAAGCCAATGATAATAAACAAAGGCATTGCTTGGGAGGCAATCCAAGAGAAGTTTGATCATTTTCATTTTCATTTTCACATTTGTTGTTTTTATTGAATGCTCCATTTCTTACATTTAATGTTACAACAAGGATAATATACTTTTAAAGTGTGGGGGTGGGGATCTTAGTTATCTTGTTTGTTTTGAGTTTGTTTTTAGGTGTGTTTTTTAGTTTGTTTGTTTCTTACGTGTTTTTAAGTAAAAAGAGAGAGAGAGAGAGAGAGAGTCAAACAAACAAACAAATAATTTCTCTTTTTCTATTGCTTCTAAGGCTATATAGTTATAATTAAAGTGTAGAATTAATTAGAAAAATTCGTAGCAATTTGAGCATATACTTTTACTCTTGTGATTGGTCAATATATATTATCTTTATAAGAGAAGTGACTAGTGGTAGACACAAGCCAGTGAGATTTTGAGCCTTTATAGACTGACACATTCATATTAGTCTCATTGTCTTTTATTCATGTATGAACTTCATGACATGTGTATTCTGACTTTGCTTTGATTTTCTATTTGAGACCACTTTTTTATCATATACATTAACATAAAAATGATGTAGGCATTCTTTGTATTACAAGTTACATTAGCCAAATTAATGTGAGCGGGCTCAAAAGCATATAGATCCAGTAGTGGCGCAACACATCATACCTATTTATTTAGTTTTTGGACTTTGTTTCTTTGGGCTTCCATATATTTTAGCCCAACCTTTTATTATTTAACCTAGGAATAAATATGTGTTTTTAGGTCAAAATTTTCAGAAACTTTTTAGATTATAATTGTTGAAAAGTCGTCGACTTCAATAGGGAGAAACATTATTCTCTTGTTCTTGTTACCTTTCGAACCATCTTTCACTTATCAATTGCTTTCCCAATTGTGGCGTTTCGATTGTTCATTTCTCTGGGTTTTATTTTGATCATCGGGATTGTTTGGAACAAGTTTCCAAGAGGTGTCGTACAAATCAAACCTTGCGTATCCTTATTTTTCTTGTTTGTTGAATTTGAAATTTTCATCCTTCTTAATTCCTCAAGGTCGAAAACACACCAAAACAAAACACCCATCGAAAACTCCATCAAATCGTCATCAATCCTTCCGCGGTGCACGTTAATGCATTTCGTTAAAAAAACTTGCACACATTGATGTTAATGAAGATATTATTAAAATTGATTAGTTTTGTTAAATTTGTCATGTGGGAAAATGTACAAGATTAAGGTTTTCTGGCAGTCATTCAAGTTCTTAAGCATGTTTTGATTTGTTTCACATTCATCTTTAGGTCCCTATTTTATAAATTCAATCAAGTGGAGCAAATTACTTTTGCCAATTGTATATAAGATGATCATGGTAGTATGGATTTACATGTTATAACCCAAAAACAAAAAAAAACAACTTTTAATGTTATGAAAACTTTCATTCTTTTAGTTAAACAAGGGTCAAAGCTCCTAGGATAGGTAACATGAAGATTTAATTAATGCTATCACTAGTGAGTAAGTATTTTCAATGAAATAGAAATTAAAACAGACTAGCTGGTTCAACTAAATTAACTAAGAATTGATTAATTAACTAGTTAAATTATTAGTAATAATCTTTAAAACTCAAAATTAGTCAGTTAAATTATAAATCGGCTAAAATTTTAAATTGATATTTCTTTAAAAAATCATAAAAAATTAAATCTAAGCCTTTTTCAATCAAACTTCTGCAATTTCTTCCATCTTTATTTCAAATAGTTTTCTCCAACATTTTAAATTCTATTTCAAATTATTTTTAGTTTTAAGTGTTAAGTCAAGAAGACTCTACGATAACTAATTTTGATGACAATCAAATAATAATAATGTTAGAAACAAAAGAACGTCTTTGATAAGTGTGTTAAGTGTGCAGACGCAGACATAGATGCAAACACAAAGACTATGCAGACGTAGACGCAGATATAGACGCAAAGTCAGTACAAACGTAGAAAGTCAAACACAAATGCAAATACAACTCAGACGCAGATGTTGAGTCAAGATACAGACGCAGACGCAAAATATAGATGCAGACACAGACGTAAAGAAAACATAGACGCAGACGTAGACGTAAAAGTAGTACAGACGCAGAATCAAAAGCAATACAGACGCAGACGCAAAAGCAACACAGACGTAGACGCAAAAAGCAACACAGACGCAGACGCAAAAGCAACACAGATGCAGACGC
>JANZXP010000007.1:17366573-17379569 GCA_027576715.1 Erythroxylum flavicans | reverse complement strand
TTTGAAACATACTTGCACTTAGTGGAGAATCAATTGGGTAAGAAGATCAAGTCATTGAGGACTGATCATGGTGGCAAATACAAGCAAATGATTTTAAGGCATTTTGCGACCAAAAGGGCATTATGAGGCAACTCACACTTCCTTGGACTCTTATGGATATGGTGCGATCCGTGATGGCTAAGGGCAACTTGTATATTACCTATTGGGGTGATGCATTGCTTAGTACAACATATATTTTGAATAGAGTGCCCTCTAAGTCTGTTGATTCTATGCCATATTAGTTATGGTCGAAGAAAACCCTAATTTAAGCTATCTTCGTCCTTAGGGATGTGCAGTGTATATAGATCACTCTCTTGGGAAATTAGGCCCTAAAGGGAGGAAATGTGCCTTCCTTGGTTATTATGAACATTATAAGGGGTATGTGTTTTTGAACGTAAGTCACAAGATTAGATATGTCTTTGAATTAAGAAATGCCAACTTTATTGAGGATGAGTTTCCCTAAAGTTGGTGAATGTTGTGATTTAGATGCGTTGGTTGAGACCTTTATGCAAGGTTAGTCTATTTTTTTGGAAGCATCATTGACTACAACTTTCGTGGTGGAATTTCCTCAACAAGAGGCTGTTCAAATGCCTCCTACATCTCCACTTGTTAATGAACAACAAGAAGAAGTTCTTAAAAGAAGAAGTTCTTGATGAATAAGTTCAAGGGGAGTTGATGGAGTTCAAGAACCACATGATCAGGCTATAGGGCAAGATCATGATGAGCCTACTCCCATGCCTAATTTGAGATGTTCAAATAGGCAATTTGGACCAGCAAAAGAATAGAGGATTTTGGAGGGAAGTGAGGCAAACTTGGTGTCATCTAAGATTGATGAATCAAGTAGTGTACAAGAAGCTCTTGAAGGTTTTCACAAAGAGAAGTGGCTAATGGCAATGCAACATGAGATGAATTCGATGCATCTCAATGGGGTTTGGGACTTAAGCTAAATTACCTCCTAGCTAAAGGGCTATTAGGAACAGGCATATTCTCAAGATAAAATTGAATTTTAATGGAACTATTGAAAAGTATAAGGCTCGATTAGTGGCCAAGGAATTCACGCAAAAAGACGGTATAGATTTTAAGGATACCTTCTCTCCTGTTGTTAAATTCAATTCCATCCACTTATTACTTGCTATTGTGGCTTATTTGGACTTGGAATTGCATCAAATGGATGTAAAGCCCACCTTTCTCAATGGTGATTTGAGAGAGGAGATTTACATGCAATAACCTGAGGGGTTTGTTGAAAAGGGTCTAGAGCACAAGGTATGTAGACTTAAGAAACCTATATCTAGCCTTAAGCAAGCTTTAAGACATTGGTACTTGAAGTTTCATGATGTAATCACAAACTTTGGTTTTATGATGATGCATGAAGACCATTGTGTTTATATGTATACTTCTGGGTCCAAATTTACCATTATGATTTTATATGTGGATGACATATTAATAGCAAGTAATGGGTTGAGTTTATTGAAAACTATGAAAGGATGGTTGTCTTCCACATTCGACATGAAGGATATGGGAGAAGCTGCCTATATCCTTGGTGTTAAGATCATAAGAGATAGGAAAGTTAAGATGTCGACCTTGTCTCAAGAGCCTTATATTGATAAGATTCTTGCAAGGTTCAACTTGACAAACTCAAAACCAATGAGCACACCACTTGCATATGGCTGCAAGCTTGGGCAAGATTTGTGTCCTCGTAGTACTCAATAAAAGGAGGAAATGAAAAAGTTCTCATACTTAAGTGCCATTGGAAGTTTAATATATGCCATGTTATGTACATGGCTTGATATTAGCCAAGTTGTAGGTCTATTGGCAAGATATTCTTCTAACCCTGGAATCAAGCATTGGAAGTGTGTGAAAAGGGTCCTTAGGTATCTCAAGGGTACAAAGGACTATTGACTAGCTACTAAGGAGAGAATCGTGGTTTGTATGGCTACATTGATGCTGGTGATTGTGATTTGTTCAAATCTTCATCTGGCTGTCTTTATGCTAAATAATGTGCTATTTCTTAGAGTAGCAAGAAACAAACTTACACAACATTGTCAACAATGGAGGCTGAATTTATTGCTAGTGCCTCGACTATGCAAAAGGATTTGTGGCTTAGAAATTTTATTTAGCACTTAGGGTCAACTGTGCCTTTGTAAAGGCCCATAACTATCTATTGTGATAGTATGGCAGCTTTGGCTTCGAATAAGGACCCTAAGTATCATGGAAAGACTAAGCACATTAACATGAAGTATCATTTTGTTAGAGATGCAATAGAAGAGGGAGAAATTAAGTTAGAGTACATATCTACGGATCTAATGGTAGCTGACCCTATGACTAAGCCATTGCCACCATTTCATTTTGCTAAACATGTAAAGGTAATGGGTCTTCGTAGATTATGAAATGTTGGTGTAATTTTATCCTTCTTGTGTCACACATGTAAGATGTTTGATAAATAAAATTTTTTATCAATTATTGGTGCATTTCACTTTGAAACCACAGCAAAAAATGTACGTGTCAATCATAAGCTGAGGTTGGATTTCTCATACGAGCCATCCGCCCTTGTGTCTTTGTGTAAGATCAAGAAATATGTGATTTGTGTGTCATAATTTAAGTGGGAGTCATGAACCAACACATGATAACTTTAGTCTTATGGTCGTCTTGATTATGCATGCATCAAGATAAGGTGATCAAGGTCATCTAGTTTGTATGTCCAGTCATACATACTATCCTATGATTTCATTCTCAATAGTGAGAATAAGGAGTATTTCATGGTTGTTTGACATGATGATGGAGAACAATGGGCATGTGAAAGACAAGAAGAGAAGCATACATAGTGTGATCTGCCTCAAGGAAGCCTAGGATATGACTTGTATGGACATGAGCTTGCAAAAGGAGGCTTAGGAGCTGAAATTGGATCAGATTTGAAGTCTCAATATGCAAGGCAAGGGGTTAAACGAAATTCCCATATCAAAGCCCCAACATTCTAGTCTAATGCTCCTAAAGATCCATTACAAGATGTTGGAGCTTCAATGATAAGAGCTAGAGCCAAAGTAATGAAGCAAGCATTAAATTGTTTGATCCAAGGCCTTCAAGAGATAGAGCCTATGTTGTTGAGCTAGATTTCATCGCATAAAGGTCCAAAAGGCATTGTCTTACTCCTTGAAGCCCAACATGAAGTGTCCAATAGCCCACATGAAGTACAATTGGGAGAACTCACTTTAAATACCATGTTACAACTATGTGTCACTTAAAAATAAGGAAAAGGACGTGATCTATAAGGTCCAATATGTTCAGATCATGTTTTAATTAGTTTCCTTTTCTGTTTTCCTTGAAATAAGGTCATCTAGTCAACACCTTTGTAAGTTTATTTTGTTTCCTTTTAGGGATTGATTTGCTTCCTTTTATTTAGTTTCTTATTTAGGACATTAAGTTAGGAAGTTTTCCTATAAATAGCCACCCTCCATGTACTTTGAAAGGTGATTTTTCGTTCATAAATAATATTGAGTATTATTAAGAGCATTCTTGCTTTCTTTGTATTCTTTGAGAATACTTGACTTATCAAAGGAGTGGTCTTCCTTTGTGGCGTCCCAAGGTTAGAGTTCCTTAGACAAGTCCTCTTAGGGTTCTTTCCATTGACCAACATTCTTGCTAGAGTTCTAAGAGACAAATTCTCTTAGGCTTCTTTCCATTGATCAACATTCTTCTAACCCCTTTTCTCTTTATGTTCTATTTCTATCTTTTCAATTTTTTTCTTGTGCTTCCTTGTGTGTTTGATTCTAGCCATTCCAGGCATAGTTCCATCTTGTTGAAGTTTCTCTAGTATAGGTTCCTATTGGGTCTCATATCATTTGGTATCAGAGCGCTTTGGTTGTTAGATTCCAAATAACTAAACTTTTGTTGTTTATTTTCGTTCTTCTTCTCTGTTTGTTTTCATCCACTATTTTGTTCACTTTTTGTTTAAGTTTTTGGCTGAATAATAGGTGTTTCTTCAAGTTTAGAACTCTTCTTTCTCCTCTTCTTGGAATCATTCAAATCCAAGCTGTATAGAGCAAGTTATACTAAGTCGAAATTTGAGAGTGTCCAGTTTCTAAAAATTGCTTTGGATTTTTTTTGTTTCTATATTTAGTTGTGTGAACTTCAAATTATCTGAAAAAAGGAAGTAGAAGTCAAAAAAAGGAAAAAAGAAAAAAGAAAAGAAAAAAACAATCAGAGTGTGTACTACAATTTCTACAGAAGTGGAGTCCAAGTTTGCTACTTTCTTAATTAAAATCAAGTAAAGATAACATCTTTCCTATTGCTTGAACTTGAATTACAAGGCAAAAGGCAAGAGTATTTGCATTATAGAAAAAAGCCAATTTTTGTGTGGTACACAACTTGTTTGGCATCTGTTGAGTGTATACACGTGAGGTTGAGTGGTGAGGTCCATATTGTTTTTCGTTATTCACTAACATTTTGTAGTTTATGAACATGTCTCAAAAAGATTAATCGCATGAGCAAGATCTCAAAGTATTTATGAAAGCTACGCAAGACCAATTCCAGAGGTTTAATGCTAGGTTGGATGACATCCAATCCACGTCAAACTCCAAAGGTCCTAGAAGGACGTTCCGTAAAAAAGTTAAAGATGTGCAATCTGAGGATGAAGGCCCACGGAGAGGTAGACAAACTCCTTCTTGTAATGAACTTGACAACATAAAATTGAAAATCCCTTCTTTTTAAGGAAAGAAATGATCCTGAATTGTATTTAAGTGAGAGAGGAAATAGAACATGTATTTGAGTGTCATACATATAGTGAAGAGAAAAAGACAAAACTTGTTGCTGTTGAATTTTGTGACTATGCTAGTATTTGGTGGGATCAATTGTAAGTAAATAGAAGTTGGAATTATGAAAGACCAATCCGCACATGGCAAGAAATGAAAGCCATCGTGAGAAAGCACTTTGTTCTAAGTCATTACTATCAAGACTTGTTCAAGCAGCTGCAAAGATTAAGGCAAGGATCTATGATTGTTGAAGAGTACCACCAAACTTTTCTTCAAATCCAAGGGAGACATCAAACAAAAGGAGAAAAGTAAGCGTAAATTTTCTACTCCAAATCCTAAAGGTAAAAATAACTCTAAACCCTCTTCTTTTTCTAATCCTTCTTATAAAGTTAAGTGCTTTAAATGCCAAGGTTTTGGTTATATTGCTTCGCAATGACCTAACAAAAGAACTATGATTTTGCTCGAGAATGGTGATGTTGCTAGTGAAAGTAATGATAGTGATGGTTTTGATGAAGTGCCTTCATTGATGGATGTTTCCGATGTTGATTGTGATGCTGAGGTTGGTGAAGCCCTTGTGACTACGCATGCTTTTAATATCCAACCAAAAGATCTTGAAGAAGAGAAGAGCAACATGAGCACACCTTTCATACAAGGTGTCTCATTAATGGTAACAGTTATACTAATGTTGCTAGCACTTTACTTGTTGATAAGCTTCATTTGCCTATTTTAAAACATCCTAGACCATATAAATTGCAATGGCTAAATGATTGTAGTGAGGTGAACAAGTGATGGTTGCATTTTCTATTGGCAAATATCATGATGAAATTTTTTATGATGTTGCACCTATGTATATTGGACATATTTTGCTTGGTAGGCCTTTGGCAATTTGATAGGAAAGTTAGGCATGATGGATACAAAAATTGCTGTTCTTTTCCTTTCCATGGTAAAAATATTGTGCTAAAACCTCTTAGGCCCATTCAAGCTTATGAGGATCAAGTGAGTATTGAGAAAGAATGCAATGCAAAAGAAAAGAAAGAGAGAGAGGTCAAAAAGAGAGAGAAAGGTCGAAAAGAAAGAAAAAGAGAGAGAAAATAAAACGAGTGGAAAAAATGAAGCAAAGAGAGTGAATTTATTTGCTTCAAAAAGTGAGATTAAAAGAGCTTTAAAATGAGAAGAATCTTACATACTTTTATATAAAGATATTTTCTTAACTATTAATGAGCTTGATCCATCTTTGCCGTCTAGTGTTTTGTCTTTGTTGTAGGACTTTAGTGACTTATTTGCAGAGGACATTCCTAATGGATTGCCTTATTTGAGAGGCATTGGGCACAATATAGACTTCCTTCCTGGAGCTTCAATTCTGAATAGACCTGCGTATACAGCTAATTCGGAAGAAACTAAGGAGATCCAAAGACAAGTTGAAGGGCTTATGAAAAAGGGCTTTGTGAGGGAAATCTTGAGCCATGTACTGTGTCGGTTATACTTGTTCCTAAGAAAGATGGAAAATGGAGAACGTGTGTTGACTGTAGAGCCATTAATGAAATCACGGTGAAATATCGTTACCATATCTCTTGTTTAGATGATATGCTTGATGACTTACATGGTGCTTGTATATTTTCTAAAATTGATCTTAGAAGTGGGTACCATCAAATTCGCATGAAAAAGGGTGATGAGTGGAAAACTGCTTTCAAACAAAGTTTGGGTTGTATGATTGTTAGTTATGCCTTTTACCTTGACTAATGCACCTAGTACTTTCATGAGTTTGATGAATCATATGTTTCAACCATTTACTAAACAGTATGTGGTTGTCTATTTTGATGATATTATAGTGTATTCTAGGAGTTTAGATGATCAAGTGAAACACTTGCATGATGTGTTTGGACTTTTAAGAGATAATAAGCTTTATGCCAATTTAAAAAAATGTTCCTTTTGTACGAATATTTTTATGTTTCTTGGTTTTATTATGGGTGCTAAAGGACTTCACGTTGATGAAGAAAAAGTGAAGACAATTAGAGAATGGCTAACATGTTTGGTTACTCAAGCAAATAAACTTGAACATGTTCTATTTGTTTACAATTAAACTTAATCAAAATTTATTATAAGAGTTGAATGAAATAGAAGAACTTGAGTTTGGCCCCTCTAAAGTCACAGCACCAAAAATATTAACCAAAGGGTCTTTCCTAACCTTACAAGGCGAGAAACTAAAACAAACACATAAAGGTGCTTGTGAGAAAACTCTCAACCTAAATTTTATCGCCAAAAATCTGATTTCATTACAATGCTCCCTATTGATAAAGGTCTTGAACTTCCTTGTTTTTGAATAGGAAAAGGAAACTAAAATCTTACTAAAAATTAGTTAAAAAATCTGCGTAATTTGGATAGCAAACAATGAAAATAAATCTGCCTAATTTGACAAATAAACAATGAAAACAAATTCTCCTAATTTGACTAGGGAACCTACTTTCCAACCCTTTTCTTATTTATTATCCTTACTAAAATTACAATAACAGAAAAATATGAAAATAAAATAAGACTTCCTAAAATTTATCCATAATAAGTTTACAGTCCATATTCAGTCTAAACTCAACTACCTTCTCGTTCATCCTATAAAGTCCAGGTATCATTGCTTCATGATTATCTCCATGTACTAGGCCATTCTTGAATGCTCCAGCATCATTCTCCCCTTCTTCAAAAGAAGTTGTCCTAAACTCTTTAAACTTGTCATTCTCAAGATAGGGAGAAATGTCACCAACATTAAATGTAGCTGAAACTTTACAATCTATGGAAAAGTATATCTTATGAGCACTTTCTCTAATTCTCTTGATCACCTTTAATGGACCTTTAGCTTTAGGCATCAGTTTGTTTTCCTTTTGTTGGGAAAGCGCTCCTTCCAAAGATGGAGCTAAATAAGATCAACTGGTTCAAATGAGGGTTGTTTGCGGAACTTATTTGCTCTTGGTTTATATTGCTTATTGCTTTTCCATCTCTTTGACACATTTCTTAGCATAAAATTCACCAATTTATTCCTTGGGAGAGGCAAAAAGATCAATGAAAATGTATAGAGTAACTTCTTACATCACTTTAAAGGGTGGCTTCCTTATTGTATGTGAAGGTGGCATGCTATAGGCAAACTCCACTTATGTAAGGTTGAGATCCCAATCTTTGGTTATCATAGCCACCAACCCATGCAATGAAACAGCAAACTTTTATCCATAACTTCAATTTGGAGGTTGGTTTGTAGATGATTTGATGTATTAAACAAGAGCTTTATTCCTAGAATTTTCCATAAAGAACACTAAAGAACTTTAAGTATCGATATGATAAAATAGACTTAGGCACCCATTAAAGATGAACAATATCCTTGAACTACAAATCATCCATCTTATAACAAAGAACAAAATGTGTTAGATAATCGATCTACTAATACCATGATTGCATCTTTTCCTTATTGCATGTGAAGTAGTCCTATGATGAAGTCCATATTCATATCTTCCCAAGGTCTTAAAAGCACAAATAGAGGCACATATAAAGCTTGATGAAATGTGCTCGTAGTACATTGATATGACCCCTATTGATTAATGAGAGCTTTAACATCGACTTGCATGCTAAGACAATATAAGTGTTCTCAAAGCACTTCTAAACTCTTGTGTATGTTAGAATGACCTTCATTCACAAATAAAACACTTGGGAACCACTTAATGAATTTGGTTACTCAAGAAAATAAATTTTAATATGTTTTGCTCATTTAGAATTAAACTTTATATAATTTTGTTACAAGGGTTTAATGAAAGACAAGAAAGATAGAAACTTCAATTCAGTCCCTCTAAAGCCGCAATACTAAAGAGATTAACTCAAGAGTCATTTCTAACCTCACAATAGACACACCCATAGTGTTGATGAGAAAACTCTAAACCTGAATTTTATTGCCCAAAATATGCTTTATTCATTACAATTCTACTTATCTATATATCTTGAGCTTCCTTGTGCTTGAATAGGAAACAAAAACTAAAATTCTACTGAAAACTAGTTAATAAATTTGCCTAATTTGAGTAGGATTCAAATAACACTTGAGTGGCAAGCAAACCTACTTTCCAACCATTTTCCTAACTATTATACTTTCTAAAATTATAATAATAAAAATAAAAAAACAACAGGAAAAAAGAAAACATCCTAAAATTTAAGTCCACTAAGTATGCATCTTATATTCAGTGCAAACTCAATTACCTTCTTGTTCAGCTTATGAAAAGTCTTGTCCCTTCCACATTTAGCCCATGTAATCCAGGCATCAATATTTCATGACTATATCCATCTGCTAGACCATTCTTAAATGCTCCTAAAACCTAAGTCGATAGATCCTTCTTTAAAGAGTTTGACTTAGAGAACTGGGACAAGAATGAAACTAAAATTTTGTTGATATGCTCTTCAATTTGGATCAGATGAAGGATTCATTGATTTAGGAACCAAAGATTGTTCTATATAAATTAAGATTGAATTAATGACTCAAGAAGGTATTTCCATGATACCCAACTAGAAAGGGATTGTGGGGTGAAAAGGAATGGTTTGATCTTCACAAGCCCTTGCGTGAATGAAAATCAAGTCTTTAAAGAGCACCAGAAAGGATTTCTATAAAGGAATGCAAAGAACACTCACTATGTTTATTGAATCTAGAAATCAATCAAATCTTATTACAAATGAGTTTTACACTGTTCATATGCTAAAACTAATGCCCTAGGATATCCACTTTGTACTCTTCAAAATAAATAGATTGAGCTTTTTGCATAGCGAAGTTAATTAACTAAAATTGGTCATTTTTAGATTTCAACCTAAATAACAGACTCTCAATAAATAAGCTTACAACAAGCTACTTAGGCCCAAAATAAACCTAAATGCTAAGAGGGCATATCTAAGGCTAGAATCCACTTAGTTAAGTTCAAAATAACTTATTTAAGATGTCCAAAGCATAATCTAAGTCTGCCTAAATAGATTACATCATGTGGCCTAATGATGCTCAAAATAACCTAATTGTAACAAACAAGCTATTTATAATTGCATAGCACAGCTAACCTTCTTCAACAAGTCCAACACGTTGCTCTATGCCTTGAATCATCAGCATGAACTTAGTTGACATGTCTCCAAGTGATTTAGATTCTTCCCTTACATATAGATTTACCATCAAATTGTTGAGAGCCTCTTTAGTAAGTTTAGCCCACAACCATATCATTGATCCCCTAAGATTCTCTTATGGATCTTTTACCTTAGTAACAATTTTTAAAGCTTGTTTAAGTGTTTCTCCTTGCTTTTCAAGCTCTCTAACACATCCCATTCCTTCTTCCTTGTCCAAATACACTTGGGATACTTGATCTCCATCATTCCCCCCTCCACAAAAGGATTTGTGATAGAAATATTCAATTTAGCAATTATACACCCCAATAGTTGAAGAACTAAGATACATATGGATTGCAAATTAACACCCTCCACAATTTATGGAAAGTTGGATCGTTCAAGTTTGGAAAATATTTTGATTAGAATAGCACTTTGAATCCTCCAAAATGCTACAAACTTTTCAAGTTTGATAAGTTAAAAAGGAAAACAAAGATTTTAGGTGTTGAATGCCACAAACTGAATAGTTTGAAAAGTTTCAAAGATAATGCAAGAACTTTAAACAAAAATCTCACATAAAAAACTGAGATGTTGTATAATCATCAAATCATGCCCTTATAAAGAGAATTAGCCTTGTTTATATAGGACGAAGGTTAAGACACAATAGTCAATTCTAATTTAATACAAAGTGTAGCTTCCCATTTAATGACAGCCCCACAACTTGTAACTCCTTATTCTAATTAAGTGAAATTAAACTCACACTTAATACAAGGTGTAGCTGCCTAGTTAATGATAGCCCCACAACTTGTAACTTTTTATTCTAATTAAGATACACTAAAACTCACACTTAACAAAATTCAAACCCTAATTTCATGCATGTTGAATTCTCACAACAAATAACCCAAGCCCAACTTACTAAAGTTGAAAATAACCCCAAATAACAACCCAAGATCTAAACACATGTCAAAGTTAGTTGATTGGCATTTTTATTCTTCAGTGGAATGGACTGATTCAAACAATGTGGGTTGGATCATTGTCTTCATGATTTGAACGTGTTTGAACCATGTTAATAGGTTTAAGCTCTTCCTACATACATAGACCTTTGACAGAATCTAGGTGATCTTAATCCTTCCAAATGTTTTCAAGTAAGCAAGTTAATGCTTATTTCATCCTTTTAACTTTAGCTCTTGTCGTTGGCCCTCTATAAATAGTTAAAGGATCTTACATCTTGGTGCTACCTCCAACCTTGGCCAAATCATCCCCTTGATGATTCATATCATTTCTCTATTCCTCAAAAGGACTCTTCATCAAATCATCGCCTTCAATAACTACATCAAACAAAGTTAAATGAAAAACATTTAAAGTGGCATTTACATTGCCATACTCACTTGGTAAATCCAATTTGTATGCATTGTCATTTATTCTTTGAAGGACTTGAAATGGACCATCCCCTCTTGGCATCAATTTTAATTTCCTTTGTCTAGGAAATCTCTCTTTCCTCAAGTGTAGCCAAGCCCAATCACCAAGTTCAAATACAATCTTCTTACAGTTCTTATTGTGTTGGTTTTCATATTGAAGAGTTCTCTTTTCTATTTGTGCACACACCCTTTCATGCACGGCTTTGACAAACTGAACCTTCTGTTTGCCATCCAATTTAGCTTTATCAATCGGTAAAGGAAGCAAATCCATAGGAGTTAATGGATTGAAGTTGTACACAACCTTAAATGGAGAATGACAAATTGTAGCATATTCACATCGGTTGTAAGCAAATTCCATGTGTTGCAAACATTCCTCCCAATTCTTCAAGTTTCTTTGAATTATGGCTCTCAAAATTATGCAGAGAGTCCTATTTACCACCTCCATTTATCCATCCTTTTGTGGATGACAAGTTGTTGAATACAACAGCCTTGTACCTAACTTACTCCAAAGCATTTCCAAAAGTGGCTAAAAAACTTCACATCTCTATCACTCACAATTGTCTTTAGAAGGTCATGTAATCTCATAAGAACAGCCTTGCAACATGTATGGCTTCATCTGTTTTATGGCAAGGAATGAAATTATCCATCTTGCTAAACCTATCAATAACAACAAAAATAGAATCTCTTCCCATTTTTGTCCTAGGTAAACCTAAGACAAAGTCCATTGATATATTAGCCCAAGGCTCATTAGGAATAGGAAGAGGAGTATACAGCCCATAAGCCATTACTTTAGATTTAGCTCATTTGTATATAATGCATTTCTCACATATTTGCTCAACATCTCTTTTCATTTGTGGCTAGAAGAAATAATCACTTAACACATCCAAAGTCTTCTTAATTCCAAACAGTCCTATTAACTCACCATTATGTGCCTCTCTTACAAGCAATTGTCTTATTGAAAAGAAAATCATTATGCTTAAAGAACTTGCCAAAACCCCCCTTTCTGACATGCCCTATAAACATCAATGTTAGAATTATAAAAATCTTTAATGTACTAAAAAACTAATAATTTTGCATCAAGATTAGAAATTAAAGCATACCTTTTAGAAAGAACATCAGTGACCACATTTTTTTACCTTATTTATACTTGATGATGTATGAAAAGGATTCAATAAACTATATCCATTTTGCATGCCTATAACTTATCTTGCCTTGTCCTTTCAAGATATTTCAAGGTCTCACAATTAGTGTGTATAATGAATTCCTTGTACCAGAGATAGTGATGACATGTCTCTAACATTATCAACAAGGCATAAAACTCCTAATCATATGTTAGGTAGTTAAGACTTGGTCCATTTAGCTTCTCACTAAAGAACATAATTGGTTCGCGCCCTCTCATTCAGACTTTCTCAATACCTATTCCACTTGCATCACACTCAATCTCAAAAGTTTTAACAAAGTTAGGCAAAGCAAGCAAAGGGGTTGAATTAAGTTTTTCTTTAAGCAAGTTAAAAGCACGATCTTGTTCTTTATGCCACTTAAATCCCACATTCTTTTTTATGCATTCAATTAATGGTGCAACAATTATAAATAAATCCTTAATGAATCTTCTATACATTGATTTTAGATCATAACTCAAACAAGAAATCTCATGATTTCATAAGCATACAAGATCCTATACATGTCACTAAGAA
>JANZXP010000007.1:17268675-17283241 GCA_027576715.1 Erythroxylum flavicans | reverse complement strand
TATCCTAGGCTAACTTGTAGCTTCATTCTCTGTTACGGGGTAGTATCTCGACTTTAGACTTTCCCTTGAGCAATGGCCGCCTTCTTGTTAGTCTCTTAATTGCATGACTATTAATCTCTAAGGCCAACTACACGCATCGAAGGGCCCTCTTTTGCCTATTATGTACATATATATATATATATATATATTCTCAATGAAATGATTCTTAATTTTTTAATTATTAATTTCTAGATAATGTTAATATTATAATAGTTTATTAGATTTTAAAATTTTTGATTAGTGTGGAACTTGCCCTCTAGTTATGCAGCATCAATTTCAAATTATTAAAATTAACAAAACTAAAACTTTTGCATTAGTTCTTCATCATCATAGAGCATTGGTCATCCGAGACCCGTATTTTAGCCCCAAACATAAGACTTGAATCACACTATCATAGTATCCAACAAACAAAAATCTTTGAACTTATTCCAATAACATTTTTGAATTAATCGTAAACTTTGAATATGGTTACATATACAATATGCAAGTATTTATTAATTTTACTACAATGACTAAATACCAAATATATAAAAATATTTTTAAATACTAATCTATATTCAATTTAAAATAAATATATTTGTTTTTATTCATTCATTATGATCATAATACCTTTTTTCACATTTAAAATATATATAGAAAATATTATATATGCATATATTTATTTAAAATCTTAAAATGTTCATCGTCATCATCATCATAATTCAGTCCGAAATCCCGCAATAAAGCGGGGTCTGGGGTTTCATAATAAAATCTTAAAATGTTATCATGTAAAATTTTTTAAAATTTAGACTAATATGTGATACATTATGAAACCATCTATTATTTTATTAAAAATTAAAATATTTTACAAAATTAAATTAACATATAATGTCTTTTAAATATACAACAAACTAACCATTTTTAGTAAATATATGATTTTATAGTAAAGTTATTACAAACAATTCTCAAAATGTATTTATTTTTAAAATGATTTTAAGTTTAAACGTCAAGTGAAGCTTTTCTATAACAATTAAAATGTCATATAAAATTCAAGAAATTAATATCCATTTATAAAAAATGAAAAGTTTGATTTTTATTTAAAAGATTAAAAATTTTAAGTTATTGTTATGATTTTATATCATATTTATAATTATTTGATAATTTAATTATATTTTTCCAAAACTTAATTATAAGCAGTTACTTTCAATGACTTTTTAAATTGTATCATAAGAGATTTTGATAAATTAAAGTAATATAAACTTATCAAAAGCGTTGTATATTAAAATTCTCCAACATAGTATAGAATTATTTAAAACTAAATTATCATTAACTCCTTAAATTTATTTGCAAAATATAGTTATTTAATATAAAATTAAATAGCACACATGTATAAAAAATTTATTATATAATTATACAATAAAAAACAACAATTACATGTTGATAATTTTATCTTATTATATTAATATATGGCTTTATTTTTTCTTCATTTTTTGCTATATCTTTTTAGCTTGTATAGTTGTTGGTTTTTTTCCCTTCGTTCTAGGTTTGTCTACTCTCAAAGATGGATAGAAATGCCAAGTGGCGTAAAAAAATGCTAAAATGCCAAAAAATGAAAAACGTGAGCTTCTATAATGGTGTTGAGAAGCTTATGCTGCAAAGAAGAATAATGCTACTCTGTCTTTTTTTGGTCATAGAAATAAGAGGTGTAAAATTGATATGTCCAAGATGATAGATAATTTTGATCGACCTAAGTTGTCTATAGGAGAACGTTGATGTCATCCAGTTTATGATCAACCTGTTTATTATACCATTTATAGCATTACTGTAGATGATCAATTGTTTCTTCATCCATCCAGTAGTTAGCATGTACAAAATCCATCTACTGATTTTAGCGTGGATCATGTCAGTGTGAATCATTCCTCTCTTCGGCTTGGAGAAGTTCTCGATAGAAAATCAACAATTGAAGTGTCTAATAATATGCATCATAATTTAGATTGTCTAAATATATCTTCCTCTTTTGTTCTATCCACCTCAATGGCACCTGTCGAGGATCAAGGTATAAATTTTCTTAGCTATATTCTTTGTAGTTTTGTATGATTATTGCTCCTCAAAGTGATCAACCCTTTTATAAATCTTTTTAAGGATAAACTATCATCATTCTCAGTCAAAATTAGGGTGCCTAAAGAATTGTCCTACTGGACTTCAACAGCTTCCTTTTGTTCCCAATTGTGAGCATTGTGATGCCAAAAGATTCTATTTAGAGCCCCCATCATTTTGTTATTCGGCAGGAGAGATTTCCATTGTTGCTCCTCAAATGCCATACGCTCTAAGACGATTATTTATAGATGGTGATGAAAAGTCTGAGCATTTCAGGAAAAAATGTTTGTACATATAATAATAATGTGGCTTTTACTTCATATGGAGCTAGTTATGATCGAGAATTAACAAAAAATAAAAAAGGTGTTTATACATTTTGTGTTCAAGTTCAAGTTTATCATTTCCTTGACAGTTTATTTTTAAAAACTGATAGGGTGTCTGATATCTAATTCTATTTTTTTTATATTAATGAGGAACTTAGAAGAAGGACAAAGAGTTGTGATAAATTTTGTGAGGATACTAGTTATGGCAGTCCTAGAACATAATCCCTATATTAAGTTCTTCAGGACTCTTAGGGACATTCCAACACTTAACAATCATATAATAGTCTTGAGGTATTATCCTGGCCTTAATCAACGTGTATACAATCTTTCTACTGCATCATAAGTAGCTGCTATATGGATTGAGGTGGAAGATGAAAGGGTTGATAAATGGCCACACATCCAAGTCTATAATCATTTAGGCATAAGTTATAAATTCAATCTTACTATGTCTATTATGATCCCCTTCAGTATCCTCTTGGTGAATCTGGATGGCATCGTAGAATTAAGCAGGGATGTGACATTAATTTCAATTCTTTTATTGATCCATCTAATTTGTTTAATATGGAGAGTATAGGGAAGTTTTTTTCTTGTTTTATTTTTATAGTTTTGTCTAACCTTATGCTTTTATTTATTCGATTTGTTTGTATAATTTTTAGTTTCTAGCCAAGAATATTGTGAAGATGGCACTGTTTCTGCTAGAGAGTATTATTGTTATAGGCTCCAACTAAGCAAACATGATGAGACAATGTTGTTCCATAGCTTAAGACTACTTCAACAATTAGTTGCGGGTACTTATTGGCCGTCGAGTTATGCTCTCGGCTTTGTTTGTTAGTGGTCTAAGGGTCATGAAACGTTGTTATCTTGATACAATGGCTCTAGTATAGAAGTATGGTAAACCTAACACTTTCCTCACCATGACTTGCAACCCAATGTGGAAGGAGATTTAAGATAACCTTGAGTTTCATAAAAAGCTCTAAGATAGGCCTGATTTATTAGCGAGAGTTTTTAGAGCTAAATTTGAGATCCTTAAAAATGAACTGATCAAGAAACAGATTTTTAGAGAGGTTGCCGCATGTGTTTATGTTATAGAGTTCCAAAAGCGTGGTTTCTCTCATGCTCATTTTTTGCTCATACTTAAACCGCATTCTAAATTACTTAATCCAGAATCTTATAACCAAATCATTTCTGCTGAAATACAAAACGCTGTTTAAAATTTACAGTTATATTCTGTTGTCATTAAACACATGATCCATGGGCCTTGTGGTCATATAAATAAAGACAACCCTTACATGAGAAAAGGTGTGTACAAGAACCATTATCTTAAAAATTTTGCTCCTTTTACTATCCATAGTGAGGACAATTATGCATGTTATAGAAGAAGAGATGATGACCGAAAAGTGAAGATTGCTAGGCATCAGGTGGACAATAGATGGGTGGTTCCTCATAGTCTGTACCTTTTGCTTCTCATTGATTGCCATATAAATGTCAAAATATGTTCTACTGTTAAGCTTGTTAAATACTTGTATGTCTTCAAAGGCCATGATCTTGTTAATTTTAGTATTGTTGATCAAGAGACAACTGTTAATATTGACGAAATCAATAATTTTCAGGAAGGTCGTTGGATTTTGCCCCATGAAGCTTTTTGGCATATATATAGTTTCATTTGGCAAAGATTAGTCTATTAGTTTACGTTCTTCAGGTTCATCTTCCCGATCAACAATCTATCTCCTTTGGCATAAATTCAGATTTGTCTTATTTGTTGAGAAAAATTGACCTTTCAAGAACAATGTTAACTGAATTCTTCAAAATGAATTTGACAAATAAAAATACGAAGGAGCTTAAATGTTTGTATAAAGATTTTCCAGAATATTTTTTTGGACCTTAAAGACAAGAACATGGTCAAAAAGGAGCTGAAAGAAAGTTATAAGAAGGTTGGTTACTGTTAACCCTAAAGAAGGACAAAGGTATTACCTAAGGTTATTACTTATGCATGTTAAAGGACCAACATCATTTGATAACTTATTGACTGTTGATGGTGAAAAAACAAGTTGTTTTAGAGAGGCTGCACTAAAATTGGGTTTGCTAGCATTTGATTCTTACATAGAAGAAACTCTTAAGGAGGTTGCTTTATTTCAGATGTCAGCTTCGCTTAGACTTTTATTTCTACACTCCTATTCTATTGTTCACCAACGAATCCTAAGAAAGTTTGGGAAACATTCAAAGATTATCTTTGTTCTGATTACCAGCATGTTTCATCTTATAATGCATATACATCTAAGGACATTACAAGGAAGATCCCTAGAATGAATGGGGAAGAGCTTGACTGATTATCATTTTGTAGAATATTATTTTACAGTTAATCATCATGAGCATCTCACCAGAGAAATACAAGGTGAGAAAAATATACACATTGATTCAGAAGATTTATTGTTACATTCAAAGTTGAATAGAGAATAAAAATACATCTTTGATTTTATTTCAGATTCAGTTTTTAGTTTAAATGGTTGCAATTTTTTTATTGATGGTCCAGGTGGGGCTGGGAAGATTTTCTTGTACAAAGTACTTCTTGCAATTTTACGATCACAGGGTCATGTTGGAATTGTTGTTGCAACATCTGGTGTTACAGCATCAATACTTCCTGGTGGTAGGACAACACACTCAAGATTTAAGATCCCACTTGATTTTTCAAAGAAAAAAGTTTTCCAGTTAAGTAAGCAGAGCAGTATTGCAAAATTGATATTTGAATCCAGTCTCATCTTATAGGACGCAGCTTCAATGGCAAAACAAGAAGCTATTGAAGCATTTGATGATTTACTATAAGATATCATGGAGTCCAATAAGCCTTTTAGTGGAAAGATTGTTGTTTTCGACGGTGATTTTTATCAAACCTTACCTATTATAGACCAGGCCACAAAAGAACAGTTAATTAATTCAAGTCTTGTAAATTCACATCTCTGGCCACAAATATGTAAATTATCTTTGACAATAAATATGAGAGCTATGTCAAATCCAGCTTTTTGTGATTTCTTATTGAGGGTAGGAGAAGGTATAGAACCTGTTGACGAGCAAGATCAGATATCCTTACCCGAACAGCTGGTTATTCCATATCATAATAAAGATGAATCTCTCAACAGCTTATACTTTTTATATGTTATCATTTATTGTCTATTTTATTATTTCTTTAGAATTTTTTTACATCTTTCTATTGCATTGTTAATTTCACCAAGTTAGTTGAGAATGTCTTCCTTGACTTAACCATACATTCATCTGATCCATATCAGATGATAAACAGATGCCTACTCTGTTCAAAAAACAGCTGTGTTGATGAAATTAATGACATGATGATCAATAAATTGTGTGGAAATTTACATTCATTTGTAAGTTTTGGCAAAACAGTTGACCAAAGACATCAAGCAGATTATGAGGATTTTCTCAATTCTCTGAAATCCTAAAGGTCTACCTCCTCACATATTATTACCGAAAGAAGGCTGTCCAATCATGCTTCTAAGAAATTTGAATCCAATAGAGGGTTTGTGCAATGACACAAGATTGATATGTAGACAACTAAAAGAGCACACAATTTCTGCAGAAATTGTTTTTGGACCTCATAAAGGAAAAATAGTTTTCATACCTAAGATTCCTCTACAATCTTCTGTAAAAGAAAATAATAGGATTCCATTTATAAGAACGCAGTTCCCTGTTCGTTTATATTTTGCGATGACGATAAATAACTCACAAGGTCAAACCTTTGATTATGTAGGAATTTATCTTCGTCAGCCTGTATTTTTACACGGACAATTGTATATTGCTTTATTAAGAGCTAACACTCCTGAATCAGTTAAAGTTCTAATTGTTCCAAGCACTTTTGAGTCTTTAGAAATTCATCACAAAATAAGGAATATTATATTCCGTGAAATTTTCCAATTGCCTAAATTATAACATATAAATTAAGCAAAGGGTACATTCATTGTTCTGTTTAAGTGTATTTAGTTTCATTCTATCTACAAAAAAAATATTTAGTATGATAATATTTTCTTAACCATTTTCTTTTTGTAGGATGGAGAAACGTTTATTGATCAAATATATTTTACTTGGTGCTAAGGGGTGGTCATGCAAAGTAACCGTCCTAGAAAAACAACAAATTGCTACATCACCCAATAAGCCGTCGAGGAGACAAAAATTTATCTTTTTTGATTCAGAGGTACAACAATTATACTTTCTTCATTCAATATGTTCCTTGTTACACTAACTTTAGAAAATAATAGTTGACCTAAGTATGAAATTAGAATTTCTATTAGTCTCTTTACACTACTACCAAATTCATGAAATATTCGAACTTTTCTCTTTTTCTATCTCCTTTTTTCTATAAAATATCATTACCATTTTTAGTTTAAAATTTTAATTTTTCAGTGTATCAAAATTTCAATTTGTTACTTTTCTCTATAACCATAATTATTTAGCTCTTTTTTTGGATTTTGTTTTTTTCAAAAGGGATCACGCTTCGAAACTATCATATTTAATAATGATATCCAAATGGGGCAGCCTTATAAAAGTTATGTCATTTCTAATGCCATTGTCAAGCCAATTCCACCTCAATTCCAACTTGAAGACTTGAATATTCAATGGATCATTACAAGTCGTACCATTGTTGAGCCTGTAACTAATGACGACAACATCCAACCAAGCAAATTCACCTATACATCCTTTACAGATCTCGTCAACTATATCAATAACAAGGAAAAATCAGTAGCTTAGATCTTTTATCTGTTTCTCTCAATAACTTTTTTTTCCACATTACATCCTATTGTGCTTATCCTTAGCATATGATAGATATTTTGGTTGTCATTATTCAAGTTTTGGATGTGAGGTGCATCAACAAAGATCACAAAGTTTCGACTGTCCAAAAATTTGTTCTTGCTCACAAACAGTATGTTATATTCCTTTATATTCTCTACAACTAATGAACCCCAATAACATTTGATTCTTTTGACATTTTTCATTTTTATATTAGACAACAAACTATCGTATTGTCAATCTGGGACATTTTTGTTGCAAATGAAGGGCAACAAATTGCGCAGACCTTACATACTTATCCAGTAGTTGTATGTCGTAGGCTAAAAGTCCACTTTTATAATGGTAATTCTATTTTTGTTTTCGTTATAATATTATATTTCTTATATTTATTCTTGTATATTCATTTTAGGCTTACAATTTTAAATTTTCAGGTACTGCATTATCCACATGGTTTGATTATGCAATTCTCATTGATCCGTCAATATAGAAGCTGCAGATTTTAAAAATTGATGCTTCCATATTTCCCATCTTTACTTTTTCAACAAACAAACTTACGTATGCATTTTTGCATATTTTTATACTTACGCTTATAATTACCATTTTCCCAGGGTGTAACATAATAACAAGCAGCTAAAAGACCTTGTTACCTAACAAACTTACCTCAAATATGATCCTGATGTATCTTTTGGATCAAATCAAAAAATTTCAAAGATCATTTTCCTAAAGCCCACAAACAAGGTACATACATTTTATATTCTCCTATGAAGTTTTTTTCTCACATATTATCTATCTAATTTGAATATTTATAACAAACATCTATTTGTATCTTTTAAGACAACATGGATTAAAGCTCATATTTCCTTTCAACACATTCTGCAAAAATATTAGTATATGAGCTGCAAAAAATGTTTTCATTCGGCCGCCGCTACATATAGAGTTACATTTATATGTAATTCTTGCAAAGAGAAACATTCAGTTGAACCCGTACATTTCTTCCCTTTTTTCCTTTTCAATTGTTTGTCTTTTTTAAAAATAAATAAGGGATAAACAAGCCTCATATGTCATGAACAATCAAGTTCTTTTTATGTCCCCTTCAGAACATATCCTGATATGATTTTGGCACATGCCCGGATACTTGTATATTAACTTAAGTTTAAGATCATTCATATCAATTCTAAATACAACTTTCTAATATTCTTTATTTATTCAATTATACATTTTCTCATTTACTTTCCTTATTAAATGTAGATGTCGGTATGATATTGATTTGACTGATAGCACAGGAACTGTGACATCATCCATTTTTGGTGAACTTGTCAAAAATCTATTGAACTTCAGTGCAGTTGAAGCTAGCCAATATTACAACCAGGTTATATTTTTATACTTATTACAAATAAAAATATATTTGATTATTTTTTATGGCATCTTTATTATATGACTAATAATCTACACCTTTCTCTTTGGTAAAAAGAGTATTGAACTTCCTCTTAATAAGTCCATGCTGAATTGAAGACAAAAACTTTTCTCCTTCATATCAAACCTGTTCAGATCCAACCATTGGACGGAAGGCAACGCTTCACTGTTATCTATTACCGCCAAACTAATGATGCTGAATTAGAGCGAAGTTCAACTTCAAACGAAAAAAGAGATGATAGCAATGCTGAAATGACACTTTCAACTATTTCAGGTACCTATCATTATTTATTAAATTTTTTTTGTTTTTTATTCATGAATACTTTTATTTATTATTTACCATTTTCAAACAATTTTAAGTTCACTAAAATCTTCACCATTATTATTTATTCGTTCAACATTCTTATAAACAAGGTGATCTTCACCTTAATACTATATCACTAATATACTTTGATTTTTTTTATTTTCAGAAGATATTCCTGTTTCTTCTTCAAGAGTTAAACAATGTCTAGAAAAAAGATTCGAAAAAACTGGACCAGAATTGGCGCCGACCTCAAATGTTCCTGTAGATGATCACAAGAAAAGGCTTAAATTATCATGAACTTTTTTCAAAATATCAAACACGACATAAGCATGTAATTTTTTTTAAAGATTGATTAATGCTATCGCTGCATAAGGCACTCTTCTTGATGTTCAACTTCCACATAAACTATGACTTGTTTTTTTCTTTTAAAATGATCCTGTTGTCGTTGATATTATATTTTTTAAACTACTACCTTAAACAAGTTATCTTTTGTGCCTTTTCATTTAATTGGTTGTTAAAATTTATTATCATTTGCGAACGTTGTCTTGCATTCATGAATACCAGATGATCATACTTTGGAAATGCATTAATGATACTGTAAAAAACTGGTGTCGCGTTTACAAGATTTAATCATCAAAGAAGTTATTTCCTCAAGGATACAGCTGATGCAACTTATTCATTATTTGCATATGGATGCGTTGTTATTCTACACATTCACTTTTGAATTTTATGATGGGGATTTTACATTACTTCATTAGACGCATTCTAGATAATTGGAATGAGCCACCTTCTCAACAATGCAATGTTATACCTATAACGCATTTATTCAGTCCAAAGCTGTTGAATAACAGGCAATTTTTTTGTAGGGACATATAATGTTCTGCAATGTTTCCTGTAAATTTGGGAACAAAATAACTTGGAACCTCACCTCCAGAATATATTTCCCAGCCTCAAAGAAAACAAAACATCTATCTCTTTGTACTTCCAGGTTTCCAATTGAAAAAGTTTGATCCATTTATCAAGATTATGAAGAATTTTGTATGCCTGCAGGTGCAGTAAAGGAAGCTATTGATAGTTTAAGGATTCATCGTGTCAACGCCTATATGTTAGATCTTCGAGATAACAAGTGATAAGCTTTTAACATAGTACAGTTTAAACTGGGCCTTTTGGAGGATTATATGATGAGGTTCAATTTGCTGCAGTGGTGAGCTGTTTCCTGAAGAAGTTGAGATTGCCAAGCTTTGGTAAGTAATTTCAGATATTTGCTGGTGAACAACTTCCATATAATACAACTTGATTTTGAATGTGGTTCTCTTACTTTTACTAGTTATGTCTTTAGTTAAAAGGAAACTTGTATTTTTTTTAATCATGTAAATCTTATAAAGTTCTTAGGTAAACATTTACCATACAGAACTGTTTTGAAGCTAGAGCAATACCAAAGTAGTAAACTCTTTAGGGTTTAACCTTGCTATTTTTACATCTACAATCATCTTTACATGTCATTCAGTTCTTCATACAAGTTGGAAATAATTTTTAATTGAATTCGTTGAAACTATATTATAATGTTTTATGATTTGGTCTAGTACTTGTAAACAAATTCTGGTGCGTCTTCGCTTACAATTTTCAAGTCATTTGGTTGATGAGGGACCTAAATCTTTTTCTTTATCTGGATTTTTGCCACAAGTTCATTGAAAACGATCGTTTTCTTACTTAGATATTAGCATTTCAGGTTAGATAAAGGTGTGATCATTTATATTTGCGACAGTCGTGGTGTCAGAGATTTATATGACGCGGATGGCAGTGGTGCCATAGCTGCTTCAGAACTCCTGGTTGTTCTGGTATGTTTCGTGATAACTGGGGAATGTTTGCGGAGGAAGAGGAGGCCGCGGTGATCAGCGCTGGTGGGACCCAGTTTGGCGAGCGGAGGGCTTGAGACAGAAACAAGCTGAGGTATGGTGATCATCGCTTTTCTGTTAATTTATTGGTAATCATGCTTTAAAGAAGTGTTTTAGTTAGTGTAAAACTTCCGGCTAGTTGTAGAAAACTCTTACGTGTAAAGAATTAAATGTGTGTGTGTGTGTTTGTTGTGTATTGATTCAAATCTAGAGTGATGTCTCTTTATTTGGAATATATTCAGTTGCACGATAAGAGTTAGAAATTTTTGTTATTGAGCCTTGATGGATGTCCTTGATAAGGATGAATAAGATGGAGGGAATCAAAAATGGGGGGGAGCAGGAGATGATAGTAAAGTGTAATTACAATCGTGCTGACCAAAACACTCTCTCTGATATGGCTTATCAGTTGGGTCTATACTTGTAAGCAGCAATTGCAATTACTTAATTTGTTATTCTTCCTTGTGCATGTTTTTAGTTTCTCAGACTGAGTGGACTAATAATCTTTTTCCCTGATTTTGTAATCGTGGAAAGGTAGCCATGCCTATAATAAAGGCAAGACTCTTGTAGTCAGCAAAGTTCCACAGCCTAATTATAAGGCAGATCTTGATGAGCGCCATGGTTCATCACAAAAAGAGGGAAAACAAGTGGTTAATAATTATATTATTTTTGTAACACTTTCTCATTCAGACTTCTGTGTAGATCTGAATGTCTACTGAAATTGAAAAAAGAGTTGGAAATCTTCTGGATAGTTCCTAGTGAGCATAATCCTCAAATGATCTTGAAGGAGCTCCTGGGCAAGGACCCAAACAACCATCACTGAGCTTACAAGTAAAACACCTTGTTCTCACCCTGGGAAAAGATTCCGACAATGAGAAATTCAGTGTTGAACTGAAATAGAAACAAGACAAGCTTAAGTTTAAAATTCTAATCCTTGCCTGCTATACTATTGGCATCTCCTTATAGTGATAAGTGGAGAAGTAAAATGCCACATTGGTTTTATATGTACCTTCTTTTATGTGTTTTATTGTTTTCAGGCAAGTGATGATGTGAAGGAAATGTTGAAATTCAGAGAGAAACTTCCTGCCTTCAAAATGAAAACCAAGTTTTTGGAAGTCATTTCAGAAAATTAGGTTTCCATCTCTTTGCTTACTTCAGCTTGGTAATGTGACTATGTGATTCTTAGATGTTAGCACTAAGAAAGGAGTTATCTGCTGCAATAAAACAAATTGTTGGTTTTACATGCTCCTCAAACCAAATCACTACTTTGATAAAATTTTGTGAAAATTTAGGAGCAACTGTTTTAAAGTAAGTAGTCTATAAAATTGAATTGCTGAATGGTTTCATAAGTTTTTGGTTACCTTGAAGAATAACTAAAATCTGCTTAATTATCTCGTCTACTATTCATTTAATTACTCTTAGTCATTGGAGCTCTTGTTCTCACAAATAAAGATGAGAGTAAGAATAAAATCCACAGGAGCCCTTACTAAGCTAATTAGCGGAAGTCATGCATCAAATGCCGTTATGCAAATATTTGGTGTCCCCCACAGGGTAATTTCAAAATCAACAAGCACACAGATTTGTCCATCATTCTTCTAATTTCCATAGTTTATCTTACAAGGTTTATAATTTGCATAATTAATAATCGATCCATGTATTAGATGTGGCTTTTCTTTTTGTAATAATCTTGAATTTCTTATTTGTATTAGTTTTTGGGGCAAAACCATTCCATTGAGCAAGTTTCATAATTATTGTCAAGTGTGCACACAAAAAAAATGCTAAAATTTTTTTATGTAACTTTATCAGCAATTTCAAATAACGTTTAAAAAATGTCTTAGCTAACATAAAAATGCATGTTGGTGGATTCAATTCTTGGTAACTTGCTCTAGAAAACCAATAAGAATTCAGTAGATATTTGCTTAACTCTCTTAACTATGCTATTTGAAATGGACAACGATTTGATTTCTATTATGAAATTTTCTACGACTTATTATGAACGCATGATTTGCTATGATTTTGTCTATAAATTTCACCATATTTAAGATAATCTTGACATATAACTTTTATTAACAATTACTTAACACTGTTATCTCATTACGTTAACTTTGGTTTTTTTCCCCTGCTCTTTTACCTCTTTACTTAAATATACTTCCGCATGTGTCTGATATATTTCAAATATATAACAAACAACTTATAGATATTATCCTAGTAAATTCCATTTGCACATTTTAGTTCAGTGGGGCATTATCGTTTTGAAGATCTTACTGTGCAACTGCGCAGTGACCACCTGCTAGTAAGTAACCTATAGTTATATGGGCGCTAACAGCTTCTCGGTTTTGGATTCGTCCAATCTTATCTGAACATCTTTTGGGTTTGAGTCCATTTTTCATTATGGGTTATGTATAATTTAAAAAGAATTTCTTATTTTATACAACTATATACTTAATTATTCCAATTTTAAAAAAATTCTATAATAAAAAATATATAGTTGGCATTTTTTAATGTGTATTTCATAAATTATCGAATACACTGCTAACTTATAAATTATATATTTTAAATAAAATTCATAATTTGAAAAACATATTCAAATTATATGGTAGTAACAAATTTGTATATTTAATTGCTTTTATAATAGTAAACATGACAACTATATAAACGTATAAAATAATTTATAAATAATCTAATCAATTAGTGAATCAAAACCATATAGCAAGTGTAATTGAACTAATATTTATAAATTTAGTCTTTTTTTTAAATCTATTATATAAAGAAATAACATATTCTAAAGTTCTAAACTTTTTGAAAAATTTCCAATTCAACGTCCAAGTTTTAAAATTTTTCAATTAAACAATTAACTTTTTATAACCTTAGCAACTCAGTTCAAAGTGTTAATTTTATTATAATTTTGTTGATTTGATAAATAAATATTTTTTATCTATGACATATAGGCATTCATTTAGAAACAATATCTCTACTAGTTAGAGAAAGGTTGTATAGTGCTGGACTTTTCCAGACTCTGCGTCTCAGTGAGATTTTTACTGAGAGTTGTTGTTGACATGTAGGCATCCACATGAAAAACACCTAATCTAATGCTCAAAAGAAGTTATAGGATGGATGTTTTAGTCCATATAGAAGATTCATTTGTAGTTAAGTTTTCATATTGATGCCTACATTGCATGAATAAAAAAGATTTTGTCAGTCAAATTAGCAAAATACTAACAAAACTAATTTTTGGACTAAGTTGTAAAGGTAGTCATTTAACTAAACAATTTTAAAAAATTTGTACTAAATTGAAAAATCTTGAAAGATTGAGCACAGTAGACTTTGGTATCCCTTGTATAAAACATAGAAACTAAAGACTTGTTTGGTTGAATGTTAATTAATGGAATATAATATAATGTAATAGAACAGAAAAGAACGATTTATAATGAAATGGAATGCAATATAGTAAAAAGTTGTTTGGGAAAGATGAAAGGATTGATAATGTAATGTAGTGAAATGTTGTTTGGAAGCTGGATGGAATGGAATGGAATGTATAATAAATTACTACTATACCCCTTACATTAAAATGGTTGCCGCAGGAGATTTAACGCTATTATTTTAAAACAGAAATTATGTTCAATTAAAAAGTAACGGTTGTGACTTTAATAATAAAATAATAAAATTTTTATTATTTTAAAATAATATATATATATATATATATATATATATATATATAAAATTAT
>JANZXP010000007.1:17246163-17257494 GCA_027576715.1 Erythroxylum flavicans | reverse complement strand
ACTCCACTATATAGTCACTAAGTACTTAATGCGACTATTGCAAATTTGATTCATAAATTGACAAGCTAAGAAGTTATCTGATGATTACCGTCTTTACTTCTAGGCCTTATACTACTGCTTCTTTATGTCCCTAAAGTCTTCGCCAGCACTGGATTGACCAGCATCAGCATGTTCAGAAGATTCAGTCTTTCTACCTTTAATTTTAGTGTGCTTTATCTTTGCCTTCCATTTAGCTGCATCGAGGGCTGTCGGAGTAACAAAATTGAGTTTCTCCTTCTCAGCAACATAATGGACAATCAAAGCATTGAAGTCCAATTCCTTTTCCTATGAACAATATGTCTTCACCAGATTACTTAATTCTGGAGAGACTGTATTCAGAGTCTAGTGAACTGTGAAGACATCAGGAAGAGGAATGTTTAACATCTTCAGTCTACTGTGAAGATGTATCATTCTTGATATGTACTCCTTACTTCCCTTTCTCCCATATACCTTATGGAGAATAATTCTTTAATCAAGGCACTTGTCTTAACACTAAGTGAGACTATGAACCTCTAGGAGAGCTTACTAAGAAATTACTTCGCTATGTTTGTGTCCGAAAGTCCACTAGGTAGATGGTTAGGTATGGATCTCTTAATGGTCACAAGACATAATCTGTAAGATTGATCCTGGGCTTCATAGGCTGCTTTATGAGCTTTTGAGCTCATGGATGTAGGTGAAGATGGCCTATGCTGCCTTATGACCATATCAACCTCAACTATTTCCATAGCATTCTATGCATCCTCAGTCCTCTTCTTTGTATTGAAACCGATCAGAGTTCAATGGTGACACTGATTTTATTTACCGAAAAGGTGACTGTAAAGAAACTTTGATTAGATTAGCACAAATATAGGACAACAGTGATACTCAAGGTTATTAAACAATATCTTTCCTGAACATCCGATCACACATATTATGAAACACCTGTGGGCTGAATGCATAATATATGCAACTAGACTTCTACATATAAAAACGATCAGAGCACAAACCATCAACCCTCATGCGATGTCCGAAGCATGAAAATTCACTTGAAATTAGATTCGGAATACCTTAATTCCTTTTTCTAGAGTTAAACTTTATTTATTACCAGTGTAATAAATCCAGAAAAATGGAAAAATTCACTTTATAAATTTTCCAGACCCTGAAATTGACCCAAAATACCCCGGGGTACCCTTACGGGAAATTTGAAAATTTGTTTGTTTGTTTTTTAAATTACTGTAGCAGACGGTCATGAGTCAACCACCACGTGCCAACTGCGCCGAAGTGTTAGAGATACGTTTGGCACGTCACATGCAAATGTGCCCACCGACACAAGCATGTGCAGCACATGAGCCAAACACGTGACGTTTCAACGCGTGCAATGCACACGCCTTACACGTCGCCTCTCCCCGTGTCACTATGCACTCCCAACAGTGCGACGACCCTTGTCAAAAAAATACAATTTTTGTGGAGTTTTGGGTCCTTTTTTTAACTTCTCGAGCTCGTTTTCAACCTATTTCTCAAGGCTAAATGTACGTATACTACTTTCATGCAATAAAAAGCAAGAAAAAATCGAGAAACAGAAGTTAACTCTCTGAAAATTTTATGAAAAGAAAAACAAAAAAATCTCCGATTTTAACCACCCGATCACGTCACTGCTCTGATACCACGTGAAATACGTAATGATACCTTAGTTACGTACCCGGATCAAACGTGAAAGGGCAAAAAACAGAGAAATGTAGAATGTACCTGATTTCAGTTCTGAAACTTCAAAAGAGCTTTCCGAAGCTGAAACGATCCTGAATCCATCGCCGTCTTCATAGGAATTCATTACCAAGACGCGGGCTAGGTCTTTCTACAATTTTATCAAAACATAAGCTCTCTTAACGGGTCCAAGATTCCTTATACTTACAATTGATATAAGCAACTGTAAGAGACCATAACCAATTTATATAGCTTCCATATCGGGCTTTCCTATTACAAGACTGATATAGACCAGGTCCACATTAAAAGAGATCCATTTTTCACCCGAACTTAGACCCATTAATTTAGATCATTTATCGGGCCACTTTATTATCTTTATTTGGATCAAATTACGTAACTTAACCAATAATTTATTTAAAACCAAAATCATAATTAATAACCGTCCACTTTATGGGAAATTGACAAAATTGCCCTTAGGGGAAAAAATGTCTTACACCTCTAGCTTTTTATAGTGTCTTTGTTTCTTATTTTCTTCTATAGTTAAGAGAGAAAAGAAGTTAAACACCATTAGAAACTAGTTCTGGGTAGCTGTTACTTCATCATAAAATTTAATATTAACGATTGGAAATTGAGTTGTGGGTTTACGAATGCTCTTTCTCTCTTGCTCTCTCTATTTGCTTAAAATTCGTGCATCAACATCTCTTTAACTATTAGTAACAAACATTTTTAGGTTCTTTAAGTTTCTATCCTTTTCTTGATTCCTATTAGCTATATTGTATACTATTTCACTGTTCAACTATGTTCTTCCTTTTTTAAAGACTGAGTCAATTAACTTTGTATATATACGTAAAATCCCTAAAATCTTTATTTTGCATTAATGGTTGTTCCCATTTTTCCAATTGGACTTCCCAACCACCATAACCATCTCCAATTAGCTGTTGATTTATTTTTTGTTTTCTAATAGTTGATTTAGTCATAAATATTTGAAAAGTTATATTTTTTTTAACAAAAGCTGTTATTTTCCAATTTTTACTGTTATGTATGTGAATGTGATTGTCTTCATAGTGCGATTAACTCGTGTTTAATTAATCCTTGTTGTCTTTAGAGCATTGTTAAAGTTTCATTTTTTCCTTAAAAAATCTATCTGAAATTTGTGCCTGTTAACTACTTGTCATATGCTTTACAACCATCAAATCATTTTTTCTCTGTTATGTCATTGATTAACCTACATTTTGTTTCACCAATTGTCTTCTATTTTCTATTACATATAGTTTGCTAAATCGATTGCCTTACCTTCTCTATCAGCTGCCATCTATTCTTTGTCATCATCACCAATTTGGGATTTAGTAGGTTAATTTTCTATCCTCTTCCAGATGTTTCCTTGTCTAGCTTATGGAAAACCTTAGGCTTTACTTTCTTCATTCACAGATCAAGAGTGAGCCCTACAAAGAAGGAATTTCTTGTGAATGACATTAATTATGACGAGAATATACAGAATTGGTATGTGGAATCTTAAACAAATCAGATCGGTTTGGTTGTTTCCTTCTTTGATTAATTAGTATCCTATGAAAATTTCTTCTCTATTATATGCACTTGTGATTCGTTGCATGTTGGTTGTTGGGATTTAGTATTTAGTCTTTACTAAACCATTGAAAGTTTTGCGTTCATTTTTGTTTATAGCCTTCCATATTTAGATCAGTCTTTTAACTGGTTAGTACTATGCTTTAACATTTTGTAGAACCCAATTGCTATTTATTTATACAAATTAATCTCCACTATTAACCATTGGTCAGTTGCAAAGTAAGGTGAGAAGTGGCTATTATTGGTTTAGAGGACCATCTAAATTTTGATTTGTTTATAGTTAATTGTACTTATGATTTTCATATCCATTTGGCACGATGCCCATTTTAGGATTTATTATCAATCCTTGTTTCCTTTCTTGATTAATATTATATTCAATTAGGGAATTATTTGGTTGGTCTTGTATAACTTGTTTTGGGCCTTAGGGTAGAAGTGGTGGCTTTGAATTCTAATAATAGGGCAAGGGCTAGTTCTTCAGTCCTTACAAGGAAGTCATTTGAATTAGTAGAGATTTTAGACAAATATAAGATTCAGATAGCAGCCAGGGGGGAGGGGTGGCGGTAGGGTAAAGCGAAGAAGATTAATAAGTTCAAACTTTTTCATTCAGGGTGTTTGAGACACCAAAATGTGTTGTTTTTAATATGTTATGCGCTTATACACCCCAAGTACGATTGGACGAACAACTTAAGCATCAATTTTAGGAAGAGCTAGATGAGGTAATTTAGCAGATCACTCCTAATGAGAGATTTATTCTTGGAGGAGACTTTAATACTCATAAAAGGGATATTCATGGCCTCATAAGTGTTTCACATTTATTAGATTTTGCAGTAGTGTTTAAGTTGGTGATAACCAATTTATTTTTTCAAGAAAAACACGGATTATTTATGTCTTTCAAGAGTAGAAACATGAAAACTTAAATTGATTACTTCTTTTTAAGGTGGAGCGATTGACCTAGTTACAAGGATTATAAGGTGAAACCTAACTCTTGCTTGTCAACTCAGAATAGATTTTTAGTTATGGATTTTATAATTAAAGGTTAGAGGAAGAAAAGAATTTTTAGGAGATGTAACAAAGTTAGATGGTGGAACTTAAAAGGGGACACGGTGGAACACATTAGGGATAGGGTAACATATGAAAAAAAATGAAATTGGACGGCAATGCTAACCAGATGTGGGGGAGAGTAGCAACTCCTTTAAGGAATGTAGCTAAAGAGATATTGGGTATTTTTAAAGGGCCTAAGGGAACTAAGATGGAGCTTTAGTATTAGAATGAAGTTGTATATAAAATGGTTAATATCAAGAAGGTTATTGGATAGTACCATAAAGTTAGAGAGGGTAGCTAATAGAGAAAGTTCCAAATTGGCAAAGAAAGAAGTGAAGAAGTTAGTCTCAAAAGCTAAAAACAAAGCTTATAAAAAATTATACTAATGACTAGAAACATAAGATGGAGAGAGGGATATATTTATGTTGGTGAGAGCTAAGGAACAAAAAGAGAGAGACTCAGATCAATTTTTTTATATAATAAATGAAGTAAGGAGAGTGCTTATGGATAAAAATGACATTAAGAGAAAATGGCAAAGATACTTCTATAGACTTTTTAATAAAGGCGTAGAGGATAACATCTTTTTAGGTGATCTTAGCACATCCTAAAAGTATCATCACTTTATTTGTTGTCGACAGATCATAAGGGAAAAAAATTAAAAGAGCTTTGAGGAAGGTGAAGAGTGGAAGGGCAGTAGGGCCTCATGAGATACCCATAAAGGAGTGGAAGAGCCTAGGTAAAGAGGGTCTTACTTGGCTAGCTAAGCTTTTTAATGTGATCTTTATATTTGCTAAAATATCGAAAAAGTGGAGACTTAGTATGATAATTCATCTATACTAGAAGAAAGATGACATTCAAAGTTGTAAAAAATATAGAGGCATCAAATTATTTAGTCACACTATGAAGTTATAAGAGAAGGTGATTGAGAAGAGAGTGAAAAAAGATGCACCTATCTCGGAGAACTAGTTTGGTTTTATGTTAGGAAGGTCCATGATAAAAGCTTTAGATCTCCTTAGATGACTCATGGAATATTGCAGGGAAAGAAAATATAACCTACATATGGGTTTTATTGCCTTTAAAAAGGCTTAAGATAGGATAGCTAGGGAGATCATATGGAGCTGTTTAGAAGTTAAAGAAGTTCTGATGACCTATATACAAGTTATTAGGGATATGCATGAAGTTGTTAAGCCTAGAATATGAATGATAGGAGGAGATACAGAGCATTTTTCTATTGATATTGGGATTTACCAAGGCTCCTCATTGAGCCTCTTTTGTTTGCAGTAGTGATGGATGAACTCACCAAGAATATTCGAGGGGATGTGCCTTAGTGTATATTATTTGCTGATGACAGTAGATGAGACAAAAGAAGGTGTCAATGTCTATCAAACTAGAATTGTGGAGTAAAATATATTAGAGTCGAAGGGTTTTAAATTGAACAGTACTAAGAATGAGTATTTGGAGTATAACTTTTTTCGCCATTGGGTGGCTTTCAATATGGAGGCAAAGATTGGTTCAAAAGTTATACCATATAAAGAGTATTTTAAGTATCTAAGATCTATCATCTAAAGCAATGGAGAGATTTATGAAGACATTATTCACCGTATCAGATTAGGGTGGTTCAAAATGGAAAAGTGTATCAATATTTTTATGTAATAAGAAGATACCACTTAAGCTTAAAGGTAAATTCTATCGTTTAGTAATTAGACCAGTTATGCTCTATGGAACAAAGTGTTGGCCCATCAAACAAGTCCATAGTTATAAGTTAAAGGTGGTAGAGATGAGAATGCTTTGTTGGATATGTAACCTTACTAGAAGAGATAAGGTAAAAAATGTAATGGTAATAGACAAATTAAAGGTGACTAATATTAATAATAAAATAAGAGAGAAGGCTTAGGAGGTTCAGACATGTTAAGAGGAGACATACTGACGTTACAACAAAAAGATGCAAGAAGATTGTATTTAGGGATTGCAAGAGGAAAAAAAGAAGGCCTAAGAAGAATTGGGGGGAGGTAATCAAGAATTATTTGGCTTTGTTAGAACTCACAAAGGACCTGGCATTTAATAGAATACTTTGACGTAGTAGGATATAGGTAAAGGATCTCACACAGAGAGGTTCTTCTCTTTCTTATGAGTATTTTAAAAATTTTCCTTTAAGTCTTATGTCTTGTAGTTAGCTTAAAATTTTAATATGTAGTACTTCTCTCTTAGTTATTTAGCCTAAACATTTCCTTACTTAGCCTAAACAATATCTTTTAATAGCTTGTTTGTTTTATTTATTTACTTGTCTTCTTTCTTTTGTTATATTATTTACTTATTTATCTTTTATTTTTATTCATTACCTTGTTTTGTATTTATTTTATTACTTATTATTTATTTATATTTTTACTATTTGTTTATTTATATTTTATTTATATTATTATTATCTTTTATGTCTATTTTATTTTTATTTTTATTTTTGTTATTACTTTATTAATTTAATATGTATCTTGCATTGATTATTTTATTTTATTTTGTATATTAGTCATTTCTTTATGTATTATATATTTTTTGTTTTTTGTGGGTTTATCATAAATAATCTCTATATCAGTTAGGGGTAAGGCTGCGTACTTTTGGATCATCCTAGACCTTATGTTCAGTGGAACTTTTACTAGGATGTTGGTAAAATCTAACCCTCTCCAAGCCCACCCTCTCATAGAGTCCAACTTCCCCAGCCACAAACCAGACAAATCATACAAACTCCTTCTTCCCCATAAAGTTCCAATCACTCAAACCACCACCTGTAAGCAGGGGAAGAATTTCCTCCACTTTAAAGAGTTAAGTCCAGGAAAACTCCAAACCTAACACAAAGCCCTCATGGAGTAAGGTAGCTCCTTTTGATAAGTTTTATATAAAAAATTTCAATACCACAAGTATACGAATCATAACTTATAGTACAAAAGGTATCATTCCTATGAGGACTATTTACAACTTGAATAAAAATTTGTCTAAGATACTAAAAATTGGATTGAATTAAAATAAATAATTAAAATTGAAATAACTAGTCAAACGAACAAGTAAATAATTGAGCTTCAAATAAAATAAGTTTGATCAAAGTTAAGACTTAGGAATTCTTTTATCCTTGTTTTGTTTTCCTTTATCTTGTTGATTAAATTTATGTTCGACCCTAGATATCGTAAAGTTATAATTATCCTCTTTTGAGATCTAATCTAGGAATCTTAATTGAATTCGATAACCATAGAATTGTAATATCTCAATTCACAAAACTACTCAACTTATTTAATTAGATTTGAAACAATCCTATGGATAATTAATTTCACAATTAATATCTCTCTTCAATTGTTAATTAATCTGATAATTACAGATATATTATGTTACAAACTCTCATTGTGAACCTTAACACGTGTAGTTTGATTAACTCTCTCAATTTATTACCAAGTATAAGCATAACAATTGTCAAAATCATTGATAATTGTATTGAATTCAACATTAATAAAGTTCAGCAAAACAATTCAAGAACATTCCCTAATATGGATTTAGAAACCCATAATCATGTTGAGCACCATACCAATTTAAATAAAATCCAAGACAATGAAAGAAATAAAGGAAAAAAAACTAGTTGGATTTTTGATCTGGGAATTTGGAATTCTCTGATGCTCTCTTGATGTCTCATTTTGATCTGGTATCCACTACCTTTTCTATGTTTTTCTTATTCTTTTATAGTACATGAGGCTTCTAGGGTTGTTTTTAGAGTTTTCCCAATTAATTCGATTCCAAAAATAGCCCCAAAATGTCAAAAGTTGAAAAATCTCACGAGTTGGAAAGAAAACTTGTCATGATCGTTCATAAGGCACAATCGTGACCTAAAGAGTTTCCCATGTATGATCGTGATAGAAGCTACATGCACATAGGTGATTCTTTGCCTATTACAATCCTGCATGGGGCACGTTTATGACATGCCTGCATCCATCTAAAATCTACTATTTTCTCCACATTCCAATTTCCATACACTCACAAACATATCAAACACTCTTAAAATATAAAATTAAGATTAAATTCTAGCTTTAAACTAATTAAACACTGAGAATACATACAAACATTAACAAGAACACAATGCTAAGCCTATACATGCGATAATCATCTAAGAAAGACTTAAAAATACACTTACCTTGAAAAATATGATAATATACGCATATCAGCATCCCCATACTTAAACCTTTGCTTGTCCCCAAGCAAAACTTAAAACAAAAAAAACTTAAATATATAAACACCAATCATGCAACAATATAACAATGGTACAAAGACGTCAAATCTTATGCAATTAATTTAACCTCAAGTGTCAATCACTCAAAAAATGCCAACATACTAACTTATTCCTTTCATGCTTATGTACTTTCATTTGAATAAACATAGCAATCAAAATATTAACGCCTTATTCATATACCTATGACACTTGTAATCATACATTTATTATTATTGATCAATTAAAAATGCAAACATCACTAAGTAAGTTTTTATAAAAATTCTTGTTATTTTTAAAAGATCAGTAGATTTTACTTATTATAAGCACCATTTTTTTTAAATTTTCTTTAACGATAACCTAGTCTTTTGACTCACAGGCAAAAACCTTGTCATAAATGTCCTCAGGTTACTCAACTAGGTTACTTTTTTATTTAGCTTGGTTAGGGTGTCATTCTAGCCTTTTAACGCAAAGACAAATACTTTGTCATGAATACCCCTAGTTACTCAGCTATATCACAACTTTTAACTGGGTACCAAAATTATTTTTAACCTAATTTTCTTAAAAAGGGCCAGTGGAATAGGAATTTAACACTTTTTTCTTAGCTTATCTTATTTCTTCTTAATCAATCACTCTCATGAAAGGGTACTAATGATGCTAACCAATTTAATTGATTATAATTATAAATGTATAAAAACAAAATTTATAAAGTGAAAGAATAGATTTCATATCCTAATTAACATGCATATTTATCCCAAAGACACTTTAAACACAAAATTCACAAGTTAATATGCCTTTACAATTTAAATGACTATGTTCAAAGCTAAACTAATTCCATTCAATTCTTTCCATTGACACATTTTCACAATGCACACATAATGCAACAAAACGTTCACATAATGATGAGCTAATAAAAAACCAACACAATACAAATGCAAAATGCACACACATAATTGATATACAAGTACCTAAATGTCCCCACACATGAACAACACATTGTCTTCAATGTGGGAAACAAAACAATACATTCAAAAATAAATAACAATAATGAAAAAGATAGAGTAACGGTGATTTGGGTGGTGATTTTTTTGAAGGTGGAATTTAAGACACTCTATACCATAAAGATCCATCCCTGCATACTAAACATAAAAAAATAAAAATAACAAATCACTAACAAAATAAAATGAAAATAAAAAATTAAAACCTATCCTAATTCTTGGGTTGTGTCCTAAGTAGCACTTGTTTAATGTAATTAGCTTGACGTGTTATGTTTTCACCCATTTCTCCACTTGACAGTTTAGTAGCCTATAAATAAGCCACCAATTGCAAGATAACAAGACGGAAATATTTGATCAAATTAAGAAAACCATGGTGGCTAGCTTCACTATTGGCAAGATCTTTTATTAAAGATTTAGATTACGCATAATCGTTCAATGCAATAACATAAGAGTGTTCCATTTTAAATTATTAGTATGCTCATATAGTATGCCTAAGGCTTATTTCGCAAACAATATGGATGCTCCCATATAATCTAGTGCTTGACAATGAAAATTGTGGTGGTTATCCCCATAAATATCACAACACAAGATGGTAATCAGTTGTGCATCTGTGTCATTTAGAAGACTCCCCACATTCTTTGTTAACAATGAATTAGAACGTTGCTCCATTTGAACCTCCTAGTTATGAATAGAAAAGGAGTGCTTCTTCATTATTTGATCAAATATGGTTTCATCCTCCTTTGACATTCATATTGGCTATCAAACTTGGAGCTTAGCACGTCCATTAACTTATCCAACTTTGACTCTAAAAAGTTTGACTCCAAAGATCCAAGCCTATCTTGCTGGAAACTTGGTGGACCTTATGCTTATATATTGTTGTCTGCATGGATAATCCATGAATTATTTGGGTGGTACTGCCACCCAAGATTACACGTGTTATAATAATTCCCATCTATGTTGTAATGCCTTCACAAAGTTAGAAGAAAGGGGTTGCAAATTGCTCAGTCTGGAGTTTTTGTAAATATATATATATAATTCTTGTATTCAGGTACTTGCTATCACACAAGAAAAGTATCAAAAATTTAAATCCAAGGACTTCAAATCATTCCAAATGCGAATTCATCCCTAACAATGATGCCAAAAACTTGTTGATAAGTTTTATATAAAAACTTTCAATACTGCAAGTATACAGATTGTAACTTGTAGTACAAAAGGTATCGTTACCACGAGAACTATTTAGAAACCTAACAACTTGAATAAAGCTTTGGCTAAGGTACAAAAGATTGAATTGAATTTAACTAAATAATTGAAATTGAAACAACTAATAAAATGAACAAGTAATAATGGAGCTATTAATAATAAAATTTTAATCAAAGTTGAGATTAAGAATTATTCAATCTTTGTTTTATTTTCCTTTATCTTGTTGATTCAATTTATCTTCGATCCTAGATATCATTGATTGCGATTTTCTGGTATGTGTAAGTTTTAATATTTAACCTCGATAATCTGTAAGCATACGAGTCATTTGCGTAGGACCTAAGGTGTCGATCCCACGAGGAGGGTTAATATAATCTTAAAATCTAAGGACAAAACAATGTGCAATATTCAAAATGTAACAAAACTAAAACAGGAATGCAATTCAATCAAGTAATTCAATTCAAGAATCAATCACTAAATATTAACAAATTAGCAATCGCATCGCACACATTCAAGAGTCAACTAAGGAACTACCAATTGAGAAAAATGGGAATTTTT
>JANZXP010000007.1:17230958-17244945 GCA_027576715.1 Erythroxylum flavicans | reverse complement strand
CAGAACTACTGATAACTTTCAATTTTGCTGCTAATGATTGCACCAAAAACCACAATTATGAATTTTAAACACACTTCCCAATAGCTAAGTATATACCTTTTGTTAAAGATTCATTATTACTAATATTTTACATCCCACCCTTAAAACTACTTCACAATGTTTACTTCTGAACATTTTATATAACTATATTTTAACGTACACCAATTCACCTATGTAGTCACTATTATCTCTTATCAATTCTTGTGCACAAATTATATAATTGTCTATTATTTATTGTATTTATTATGTTTTTTCCTATACTTTGATTATGTTATTTTTTCCTTCCACCTCAAACTAACCTCTGCTCAAATACTTTGGTTTTTCATATTTTCAGAAGACAATTTTGTTTCTTCTTCAGGAGTTAAACAGTGTTTTGACAAAAGATTCGAAAAAATTGAACCAGAATTGACGCCAACCTCAGATGTTCCTGTTGATGATCACAACAAAAAACTCAGATTATCGTAAACTTTTCCCCATATGTAAAACAGCCTAACCATATAACTTTTACTAATGATTAATTAAAGTTGCTACCTCACAAGGTAAACTAAAAACTTATACCTATTATTTGCTTTTTTCATATCTTTCTTCTGCTTTTTTTACTATTCCACGTGATCCAAAAATAGTTGTCCAATATACTACAAATAAGAAACAACTCATTGATATTATCCAAGCAAATTCTATTTAACACATTCTAGTTCAACTGGCTATTATTGTTTTGCAAATCTCACTGCGCATTTGTGCAGTAAATACCTAATAGTTAAAATTGAAGCGTTAAAGAAAGAGGATGGAAATTACTTGGTGAGGGAAAGATAGCTTCTCTGGTGTGTATGTAAAGAATCTTGATTTCTACACTTACCAAAACCTGATGAAATAACGATACCTTTTATCAGGTCAAAGTCCAATGATGTTAAACCAAGACCGACGACGGGATGAAAGAGTAAATTCTGGTCGGAAGGGGAAGCAGAATTAAGGTATTTTCTTTAGTAAAGGCTGCATCTTAACATTTTATAAAATATTTAAGATACTATATTGCACTTTAATATTTTAAAAACGGTATTAGTAATATTTTAAATTCTAACAAATTTACGTTTTTATCATTTTTTAATTATTATATCATCAACTTGTTCTATGTAATTTTGTAATCAAGCTAACGTGATTTTAAAAAGATTTCTTTAAATATTAATAAGAAGTGTGAGGGACACATCACACGCATATCAAAATAATTTCCACAAATTTTCGAAGGATCATCTTAACAAAATAACTTCAAGTAATATTCATATAATAAAAGGATTAAAGATAAACTTGATTTGGGTTTTGCGCAAAACTTTTTCTTCTTTAATTTGATAAAAAATGCAACTACAAGTTGTTCAATTTTTAACTTCTAACAATATCTAGAGTTAAAAAAACTTTAATTTCTATAAAGGGTTATACATTGAGCAACGTCTCAATTTAGTTTTTTATAATAGACAAATACTAGGATTTACCAAATTTAATTATAATAAAGTATAATCCTAATTATAAAATTAGAAATTAATCTTAATAAAATCAAACATCTCACATTTGATCAATAAAGTTTTTTACGCTTCAAACTTAAGTCCCATTTAATTTACAATAATTGTTATATTTTGTGAGCTATTAGATGTTAGTAATAAATATAAATTATAAGTAAAATTTTTATTTTTAATTATCTAATTAAATAATTTACAATCATAAATTAAGATTGACCTTTAATAACAACATATCATGACTACCTAAATATTAAGAATATCAAATTGGTATAACTCAATATATCCATACATGTTTATAATGTATAATTTAATTATTTTAGTTATCTAATATTTCAGTTGGACATAGAGTATGGAATTAGTATCTAATCTATTTAAATTCAATCATGTTCATTCTTACAAATTACTGACTGATATATGAAAGCAACATTTTCAAATCTCAGTTTATCTTACCATATAAGTTCAAAATTTTTTCCTTAAGATAAAAAAGACCTGTTGGTGATATCCCTGCCACTTGAAGTGCATTAGACATATTCTTAAAGGTGATCTAGTACCCTTGTTGCTTACTATTGTGATAAGAGGCCTTCTTCCCCCAAATGAAGGCTTGGAGTGAACTAGATGGACAATTTAAGGTTGGAGAAATTTTTAATAAAGACTTTTTTTTGTTTAAATCCAATAACAGGTCTAATACGGTCAGAGGATTGGAGCAAGGACCCTAGTATATTAATGGGAGATCTTAGTGAAGAAATGGAAAGCTAAAATGACTTGGATAGAGTTGGTATGAAACTAATTCCAATATGGATTCATTTCAATAATATTTCTCTAGAATATTGTTCTAGAATTTGACTAAGTTATCTTATCAGCTTTATTTAGAACCTCATTGTATGAACGAAAACATAACTACTCTTAGTCATATTGGATATGCAAGAATTAATTTAGAGAAAGCATTACCAGAAACATTAAGATTCAAAAGATTCAATGAAGAAGGGAGTTTAACGGAAACCAAAATCTCAGTCACATACTAATGGGAACCCTCTTCCCACCCTAAAACAAAGGAAAAAGCGTGTGGAAACCAACTAGTAAAAAGTTTAACATTAGGGAATTTAATGAATTGATAGGGCAGGGGATAATATCCCCATCGGTTACTGATACTAATGTCTCATCTATAGTAATGAAAAATAAGTATATTTAATGTCAAGAAGTAAAGAATATGGTCTTTTCTCAAGAAAAGTTCCATGCAACTTCTATAAACCAATCCCAACTATGCTAGAAGTTATGAGTATGCAGGCAGTGATTGCTATAAAGGAAGATAAAGTAATGGAGGATGGGAAATTGACTTTTGTAAATAGACAAAAGCCTTCTGATGAATGAACTCCTATGCTTAGTAACACTTAATCCTAAGCAAAACACAAGGAACTTGAAGATGAGCACTATACATAAAGCTAAAGTTAAGTTATCACACTTGGTAGTAAAAAGAGACCAAAAAGGAATGCAAGGAGTAAGGCTCAGAGTAGCCTTTAACACTAGTCCCTATTGTGTCCATAATGGTTTGGAATATTAAAGGTATCAATTCCCCTAAGAAGTAATAAGCACAAAGGAACCATTGATAATAGGTTTGCTTAAAACAAAAATAAAGTACAATAAGCTCAAAAAGTGCCCTTGGTTTTTTTGGAAACTCTTTGATCACTGTTACCAATCACTAAATCCATTTCAATGGAAGAATCATTATGGCCTATAAACCAGATTTGATGAAGATCACATATACTAGATACTTTACCAAATTTATACACATGACAGTTGAATTTCCATAATGCTTAATAGTTTTTAACATTAGATATTTTTATACTACTAACCTTGGTTTTCAAATAAATTCAATTTGGAATGATCTCAAAAGTATTCACCCCAATATCTTAACCCATTGCATCATCTTAGGAGGCTTCAATAAAACTTTATAGTCATGAATCTAAGGGTTTAAAATTGACTTTGAATGCTATATAGTTGACTAAATCCCTTTAATCAAGTCCCACTTTAGTAACCAACTCACCTCTGACCATTCTCTAATAGAAATTCAAATAAAGACATCTGTTGCTGGCAGCCCTTGTATCTAGGAGAAAAAATCCCTAATCTTATCTAGCTATTCGTAAATTCTTAACAACTTCGAATGTCAGAATTTTCATATTAGGATTGGCTAAGTTAGGTACAGCATATATAGGTAGAGGGTCTGGATACTTATGAACTTCTCTATATTTAGTTGTTAATTGTTGAAGATGCTTTTTACCTATTAGAAGAACATAAACACGTATATAGTTTAGAGAGAAATGTTTTTCTACTGATCAATATCAGACAAATGCATTTCCATCAAGAAGCTTTCGTGAATTTATGTAAAAGGATTCCTTGGTAATAACATCGTTCCCGTGAAGAGAAAACGAAAAGTCACTTCGTCAAGGGTAGTTTGGCAATCCTATATTGTACACGGTTTGTTTTTTCCCTTGCATCTGCAGGAGGTAGTTCCTGCATTTCCAACGCCTATGTAAAAGCCACGTTTTCCAATTTGAATAATTCTTCTCTTGATCCACAGACGCCATTTTCCGTAGCAAATTGTTATCCCGATTCATTATTGATTCTTCAATCTTACATATATTCTGTAGTAAGTTGAAAGGTTTGCCCAACCTTCTCTTGTTCTTCATTGAAGTTTCATACTTTACTCGGTTGTGTTGGTGACAATTTTTCACTGCTTGATCCTATGAATACCATAAGTTTTCTTGGCAGTTTCTCCATGAAGCCCTCTTGCAGATTCCTGATAACTAGAAAAGGCACGAATCTTTTTGGGCCTGCCAAGTACCACCATACTTTGACTGGCAGTTTATCAAGGAATCACTTTAGTTCCGATTGTAACAAGCAATTTTTAACATACCCTTTTCGGTTCTTGGGGTTTCGAAGCATAACTTGTGATGCCCAGAAGTCCTTTTGTATATCCAATTTATGTTTTCGCCAGCCTAGGTTTATATCAGGATCTTCTTATGGTGTTTGTACAACAAAACCTACAAGTAGAGGTTTTTCTTTTATTGCTCGCGTTGCGTCAAAGGTGAAAGAGTATTCAACTTCAGTGGATACGAGAGCGAATGACAAGAACTTTGAGAAAAACTATTTACAGAGTGGAAGCAGTGTCAAGCCTTTGGTACTTGAGAGGATTGATAAGGGTGGGAATGTTGCAGCGGATGAAGAATCTAAGATAGGAGTTGCTGTTGAAGCTAATAGTGAAATTACGAATAAGGAGAATACGGAGAGTTTGAAAAGAGCTGAGCTTGTGACTCCTAAGAGAGAGGAATCTGACATTGAGAAGGAGGCATGGAGGTTGCTGAATGAAGCTGTTGTTATGTATTGTGGGAGCCCAGTGGGGACTGTTGCTGCAAATGATCCAGGAGATAAGCAGCCCTTGAATTATGATCAAGTGTTCATTCGTGATTTTGTACCTTCTGCTCTTGCATTCTTGTTGAGAGGAGAAGGAGAAATTGTGAGGAATTTCCTGCTTCACAATTTACAGTTGCAGGTCATGTTTCATTTCCTTGTATATATTTGTTATCATGTTTATGTTTGTCTAGTTTGCAGAAAATTTTCTAGATTTATAGATCTCTGGTTGCATTCTTCATGTTAATTATTTATGACAGGATTTATATGTGAAAAGCTGTCGGTGAGACCGTCTTAAGGTTAACTTCGGCTAATTCACTGTAAAATCGCAAGCTTCAATTACTATCTATGGAGAAATATTTTACTTTTGCGTAAAAGTTTTCTAATAATGACATGAGGCATTTTAATTTGTGTTGGTATAACTCCACGGCATCATGGTTTCTGTAGGAGTTTTATTTCAAATTGACCTTTTAAGGCAAAAGTTTATATAGAATATCTTCAGGTTTATGCAATACTAGTCTTTCATATGCCTCCTATCTTCTTTTGCTGCTTCTATTTTTATTTGTTCTTTTCATCTTGCTGGTTGGGATCGTCCAATCATTGAGCATGGTTCTTTATTCTGCCTTTCCACCTTTTGAAATCCAATTTCTAGCAAGTATATGATGCTGCTTACTTTAGATATTGAAAGCAAGTGTTTTCATGTGAATGAATATTCGGTATTCATGCTTTTAACAGAGTTGGGAGAAAACAGTGGACTGTTACAGTCCAGGGCAGGGATTAATGCCTGCTAGTTTTAAGGTTAGAACTGTTCCTCTCGATGGTAATAAATTTGAAGAAGTTTTAGATCCAGATTTTGGTGAATCAGCTATTGGTCGTGTGGCACCAGTGGATTCAGGTTGGTAAATCTCACCTTGGTTAGGCATATGCGCCTATAAACTAATTGTAGTAGTAGTTCTTTTGAATTAAGGATATTTACTTCTTATGATTGGTTTACTTGATATCTTGTAAAAATGTTCTTCATATTAACGTTATGCTTAAACTTCATTTCATTTGATAGGTCTCTGGTGGATTATCTTGTTGAGGGCGTATGGAAAAATTACTGGTGACTATTCATTGCAAGAAAGAGTGGATGTGCAAACAGGCATAAAACTGATCTTAAATTTGTGTTTAACTGATGGGTTCGACATGTTCCCTTCACTCTTAGTCACGGATGGCTCCTGCATGATAGATAGACGGATGGGTATTCACGGTCACCCCCTTGAGATCCAAGTGAGTTCATAACTTCTTTACTTGACCTGGGATGCCAAGTTACTTTTGCATGAATGGTAATACTCTGATGTCTTTTCTTTTGAGCTTGCCCTGTGAATTCGTACAATCCTTCTTCCTACCAATCGTCCTTCCCCAGCCCTTTATGCATTCTCCACGTACCAATGATATTTCCAAAAGTTATCATCTTCACAGGAGTACTGAATTCTTTTGCGAAATGTCTGTTCCTGTAGGCCTTGTTTTACTCAGCTTTACGGTGCTCTCGGGAGATGCTAGTCGTTAATGAAGGATCAAAGAATCTAGTGAGGGCCATCAACAATAGACTCAGTGCTCTATCATTCCACATTAGAGAATATTACTGGGTGGATATGAAAAAGATTAATGAGATATACCGGTACAAAACTGAAGAATACTCCATGGATGCCACCAACAAGTTCAATATCTATCCTGAACAAATTCCCCTGTGGCTCATGGACTGGATACCTGAGGAAGGCGGCTACTTGATTGGCAATCTACAACCTGCTCATATGGATTTCAGGTTTTTCACACTTGGTAATCTTTGGTCTGTTGTTTCATCTTTGGGTACACCAAAACAGAATGAAGCTATTTTGAATCTGTTTGAAGCCAAATGGGATGATCTTATGGGGCACATGCCTCTTAAAATCTGTTACCCTGCTCTGGAATCTGAGGATTGGCGTATAATAACTGGCAGTGACCCAAAGAACACGTAACTTTTTTCTCTCCTTATTTTTCCTTTTGTTATTTTGATGTGCATATGTTTGATTCAACAATTTTTAACTCTGAGATAACTGTTCTTGATGATCTTTGCAGCCCTTGGTCCTATCATAATGGTGGATCTTGGCCGACACTTCTGTGGCAGGTATGCTAGTTTCGTTTTCCTGTTTGTATATTGTAATAATGTTCACAGCTCGCACTAGATGTTATTGGCAGTGTTAAGTTAATTTTACGTTTTTCTAAATTACAATCTAGGTGGTGTTTGTTGTTCTATGAAGTCCCAAATTATAAAGAGTACTATCTGTTGATATGCCTTGAATGTAATTGATCTTTTGATTCCAATTTCCACATTATATATTACCTTCAGTTCACACTTGCATGCATCAAGATGGGCAGATTAGCACTGGCCCAGAAAGCGGTTGCTTTGGCTGAGAAGAGACTAGCAGCAGAAAGATGGCCAGAGTATTACGACACTCGAACGGGGAAATTTATTGGAAAGCAATCCAGGCTTTATCAAACATGGACAATTGCTGGGTTTCTCACATCTAAAACTCTGTTGGAAAATCCAGAAATGGCATCCTTGTTGTTCTGGGAGGAGGACTACGAGCTTCTTGAGATCTGTGTGTGCGCTCTTAACAAGAGTGGGAGGAAAAAGTGCTCTCGAGGTGCTGCGAAGTCTCAGATTCTTATTTAGAACTGTACCGACCTGGTGACAAGCATCCTCTTTGAGGATTGTACAGCTGCAAGTGTAGGATATAGGTGGAAAGGGAACGTGATGAAGGGGAATTTTCAACCCCAAAAGTGTACATATGCATAGCTACATTCATATACAACGGTACAATAGTCAATTATACATTCATATGAACAGCGAGCCAAGTTCTTACAGACTGAGGTCTTGAAGATCTAGTCCCCTGTGAAGTTTACACTTATGTTTAACTTAACCACAATCTAACTCGTGGATATTGCATTTTCTTCTCTAAAATCCTAACTGTGAGATTTCTCTTCAATATTTTATATTTTTTTGAATTAAATATTTTGTGTTTTTTTTAAAAATTAAAAATATTATTGATAGAAGGGTGGAAATACAAAATGGTCTCCAAAAGAAACGACTACGAGAACTTCAGGAGAGTGGATTACCAACACCTACTATTCAATGCCATTTCATAAAATGAGTATAAATTCACTAGCTGACAGTCGAACGACCTAGAGCATACCCAATTAGGGATTGGAACATCTGGAGTTTTCGTTGGGTGCAACTTACGCTCCTTTGCTAATCTGGGTATCCAAAGGTAAGGAAGCTTCAATTTGGTTGCTCGCATCTTCTTCTGCTCTATTTAGTCGTTGATCCTCGTATGATACGTCTGGTTTTTTGCTTGAAGAATGCGCTAGCTAGTAAGAAAACATTGCAAAATTGGTCTGCCTAATTCTAAGCAAAAGCTTAGCTTAAGGCTTCATCTCTGTTAACCCTACACTAGATCCCAACATATAAATTGTTCATTTACATTCTTTAGGATAGTTTGCATTCTTTAGGATAGTTTGCATGATTATCCTCTTAGAACATTACTTATTTTGGAATTCCTTAGATTCTTCTTCTTCCGGCTATAACTAACACATGTTGCTTCTACAGTGGATTGATAGCTTGTGCTTCAGTTAAGTTACTAATCACGTATATGAACGTATTTGAATGCTCATTCTATGAAAAGTATTGTCGTATTTTATTCTAAATTGAGTTAGAGAGAAAGTAAGAGAAAAATAGGTGATTCCTCGTCTCATTCTCCTCTTTGCATAAGATACAAATCTCATTCATATTTAAAAAGAAGTGTAGTCTATCCATTGTAGCTATTATGTCCTTGACCATTAGCCAAAGTAAAGAGAGCTAAATTGGGTCTTAGAATGTTATTCTAGATAGCCCTATGCCAGGATACCTCTTGTTCAGTAATATGTAACCATTTCTTGTAAGCCTTACTTGTAAATTTCTCAATAGGTATACTAAGCCATAGGTAGTCGTCCTGAAGTTTAGTATCAAGAGAGTATAAGGGTTTTAGGTATTGTAATACTTGAAGAAAATGCACCCACTGGTTTTGATTGATAAGTGTAGCAACCTTAGCCTTGTAATCCATCCCTAAGGGAGCTAAAACTGCATCGGGATTTTGGGACAGGGGACCATATACTATCCAATTGTCAGGTCATAAAAAAATAAAATTCTCATTCCCTATTTTACAGCATACTCCATTGGCCACCTCATCCCTGATCTTTAAGAGTTGATTAAGGAACCCAGAGAAAGTTGGTCTTGTAGAAAGAGTCTATAGGTTATTTTCTTTCAGAAAGTATCTGCGAAGTCATCTCATCCAAAGGAAATTTTTTCTTAAAGAACTCTCTAAAGTCTTTTGATTAAAAAGACTTTATTGGCTACCCTAATAAAGATGATTCTCAAACCTCCTTTCTCTTTGGATTTACACATACCCATTTAACCTTAGAAAGACCTAGACTCCCATTTGATTTGCCCCACAAAAAGTCTCTCTTCCCTTTCTCAATGGATTTGATCAACTTCTTGAAAATGGAAAATGTGTGCTCCAATATAAATGTAAGGAGTAAATGACAAATTTAATTAATTGAACTCTTCCTCTAAAGGAAAGAAATCTATTAGTCCATTTTTTTTATTCTCCTTTGAATTCTTTCAATTAAAGGAAGGCATTCATTGAAAGAAAGTCTTTTAGTATTAATTTGTGGGCTCAAATATTGCAAAGGCAGGAGTTTACTGCTCATACTTGTTATAATGGAAATATAAACCTCTAGAAATTCTGCAGTTGATGAGAGGATGAAATGGCTTTTATTAAGATTCGCCTTGAAGTCTGACATCTCAATAACCACATTGAGAATATTCTGGATGAGCTTTAGAGAAGAGAATTAGATCATCTGCAAAACAAATGGGTAAGAGAAACTCTTCTACACCTTGAATGGAACCTAAATTTAGGATTATTGGAGACATTGATCTTTAGCATTTGCGAATGGACTTCCATACAGAAAATGAATAAATAAGGGGGGGAAAGGGTCTTTCTTTCTAATTCCTCTTCTCCTCGTTGATAATCTCACAAAGAGTGCCATTAATCAAAATGCAATAGGCTATGGTGGAGACAGAAGCCTTAATCCAGTTGATATAGGTTTTAGGTAAAAGCCTTAAGAACCTAAAAAAGGAAAGACCAATTGATGCAGTCAAAGGCTTTATTAAAGTCAATCTTAATAGCACAATTTGGGGGGAGTTCCTTCTGGTATAACCCTTTAGGAGATCCTGAGTAATTAAAATATTATCACCAATGATCCTGTCCTTCATAAAAGCATTTTGATTCTCACTGATAACGAGACTGAGAACTCCTTTCAATTTGCTTGCTAAGATCATCATCATCATGCCCAGTTGAATCTCACACCAATGCAGAGTCTGGGGAGGTCTGATAGTACGCAGCCTTATCCGTACAAAGTAGAGAGACTGTTTTCGATAGACCCACAGACAAATATGACATGAAGAGTTAAAAAAAACTTCAAGTATGTGATGCAAGTTTAGAAGACATAATAAGAATAATAATACTAATAATAATAATAAAACAAATAGGAATACAAATATTAAGAAAATATTAAGAATAATAATACTAATATTAATATTAATACTAATACTACTACTACTACTACTAATAATAATAATAATAATAACAATAATAATAAGCACGATAAGAATAATAATAAGAAAAGAAGAAAAGTCCTACCAACTAATCAAGCAAATGCCCGGTTGATCAACCAGATGCACACGGCAGGAGAATCACTTACAAATCAAATCTAACAATAATAACATAATCTCCTATGAAACCAATAAATTAGAGAATCAAATTTAGGACTCCTACGAGTCTCCACCTCCTATGCACTTATTAGACTAAAACCTACAGAAAGAAAAAAAAAGCATATAACCAAAACGGACATAATACAAGATGAGATGTATCACACATCCAGATTGAGAAATAGGCTCCAACAAGAATCAAACAAATTCCAATAGGTATCACACAACTAGATTTGCTTGCTAAGATCTTAGCAATAATTTTATAAATGAAATTTGTGCTTGTTATAGCCCTGAAATCTCCAAATGTAGAGGGATTAGAAATTATAGGGATTAAGCAAAAAAAGGTTTTATTGAATTCCATTAGGATCACCGCCTTTTCAAAAAACTCATGAATCACCTCTATAACCACTAGTAGACCAAGTCTTTTGATAGAAAAACCATTTAAACCATCAAGTCATGGGGCTTTTATCCCATTCATAGCAAAGACTATAGCGTTAATCTCATCATTCGAGATCGATTTCCCTAGCTCCTAAGAAGCTTCAGATGGGATTTTGTTGGAAATGATATATTAGGAGTCCATAGAGGTAGAAGGACCCAAGTCTAAACTTAGAAGCCCCTTATAGAATTTGACCGCCTTCTCTATTATGCTTGGTTAATTAGTAGGGAGTCTCTCATCCACACTAATTATTAAACAAATTTTATTAGTATTCCTCCTGTTTGATAAGGAATTGAAAAAGAACTTGGTAGCTCTATTTCCCTCCTTAAGCCAATTAATTCTACCCTTTGTTGGATGAGTGATGAGTGATATAATATGATGCTTAGAAAAACCTCCAGCTCTAGCTTTTCCTTCTGAATAAGCCTAGGATCCATAGGACTAAGAGAAAGTGGAAATTGAGTGGCAACTAGACTTCCCTTAGCTTTATCAATACCGATACCATATTTGATTCTAGTAAGGTACTATACTGGTAACAGTCAATATTAGGTGCCGTTTCGATAATTTTTTAAAGTTATATAATAGTCTCTAATTTTTTTTAAATTACAAAATAGTCTTTTTAATTTAAAATTGCAAAATTGTCCTAAGAGGTGGGTAGGGAAACATAAAATCAAATATCATCTCGTTCTGCTACCTATGAAATAAACCAAAAACCAATGTTAAAGGAAGGAACTTTAAAAGTACTCACCAACAAGGTTATTGAAATAATTATAGATAACCATGTGAAAAAGAAGCATAATAAGATAATGTGGTAAGAACAATGTCCTTAATTACAACCTTAAGAACAAGAACTTAAACTAAAAGAAAAACAAAATTTCAAAATGTGGAAGGAGAAAGAATCATTAAAGAGGATCAATTAAAGGAGAAATAATAAGCATGATACTTCCGGTTCTAGCAAGAGCGAGAATTTGATAACAAATGGATCTTCCTCCTCCGGTTGGCAACAGATAGAAACAATCTCTCCCTAACAACACACATTCGATGACAAAACAAAATTCCAAAATTAATTTATTGACATGAAACAAAAACAAAGATAGAGATGAAGATTAGCCAAAAAAGAAAAACCAACCACATAAAACAGCTTGAATAGCGTCTAATTGCTTGCCTTTGAAATTTGAATGCCCAAAATGCCATCTTAAAAACTTCACCAACCCTTTCTTGCCACTAACTATTATCTGCTCTGGATTTCCACTTACGGTTTTCAATGGCAATGTTGAATTTTTAATCGCTCTCAACAGACCTATGATCTCTACGATTACACTCTAAAATTAGTATAGATTGAGAACAAATTGAAAAAGAAAAAGGGTCAACTTTGGATCTAGAGATAGTAGAGATAGTAGAGATGAAGCTGAGGTTGGTTGGGGGTAGAGAAGAGAGGGAGAACAAAATAGGAAAGTCTATGTGGATGGGTTTATTTTATTAGGGTTTTTTTTTGCAAATAAGTCTCTAAAGATTTTAAACTTTACTGTACTAACCAGTATTTGGTCAGTATTACCGGTCGGTACCAAACAAAAATGTTGGTACCATCAGTCGGTACTGAATGCCAATATTTCGTATTATTTTTCGATCAGTAAAGTACAAACTCACATCTTTGGTTAAGATAATGAAGGCTTTCAATTTCTTTAACTCTACTTTAATAGCTTTGAGCTTTTGATAACAAACATATTATTTAGAGCTAGAGACTTAAGCGGACAAACCCTTCAATATTACATCATTAAAACCTTTCACTTTGACAAGATATTTATTAAACTTAAAAAGATGATGATTGGTGGGGTTTTTAAAAAGAACATTCATCAGAATCAGAGTGTAATCTGAAAAAAAAAAGGATCCATAAAGGTAGCTTTGCTATTGGCGAATTGTGAGAACCAATTGTCATTCAGTAATGCTCTTTTTTCTTGTATGGATCATGCATTTTTTGGTTTGTTGCTCCAAGTAAAGGAGTAACCTTCTTGTATAAGATCTGTTAGTCCCAAATGTTCTATAAAAAGCTTGAGATCTTCATTGTGATTCCTCATACTGCAATTGCCCTCTTCTTCTTATCTATAGATAGTAGAATTAATGTCTCCACATATGATCCAAGGACCTGAAAAGGTATCTTAAATGTTTCTCAATCAGGACCAAAACTACTTTAGACACTTGTATTAAAACCATAAATAAAGGAGGAGTAGACTATAACTCATTCAAAATGAAGTGTACTTTTAGATGCATCAACGGCTCATTAGAGAGCTTCTCCTTTATTTTGACAAAATTCTCATCATAGCCAATTATAATTTTGCCATAGTGATGGTTATGATGATTGGAGAGAAATTTCCAGCGAAGACCAAAAATGATCACTTTGTTTATATTCTCATCTCTTATTTTTATTTCAAATAAAACTATGATTAGAGGCTTAATCCTCTCCACAAAATCCCTTAAAGCATTCAACTTTTCTATGCTATTGATACCACAAAGATTCCACAATAAGTTTGTCATGTTAGGATATTTTTACCTTTTGAACCTTTCCTCCTTCCACTTATCTGAGTTCTCTTACTGATCACATTTTGAAAATCATTGTAACATCCCGATACCCATGTTAAAGCTAGAATAGTAATTTGTAAGAAAGTATTGTGAAATTAGGAAAATGCACGTCATGCATAATTTAATTGTGACATACACATTTATTTTGCACATTCATATGATTGTACATGCATTCATTGGCATTTCTGGGTAAATTGG
>JANZXP010000007.1:17202334-17226599 GCA_027576715.1 Erythroxylum flavicans | reverse complement strand
CTTAGCCTCTCCAGGCTATCAGCCTTTTCTTTCTCTCACTAGAAAAAGATTGTGAGCTTTTGTTACAGTAATGTTAGATCTCTTCGTATCGTACTACAGAATTTCTCTTTTCAAAGTAAGCACTGTAAGAATTTTCTCTCAGATTGTCTAACTTTCTAACTTTTCTAAGATTGTAGCATCTTCGACTATGACTAATATTTATGTCCTTCGTCTCTAACTGCTTCTTGATCTTTGATAACTGCTTCTTTATTCTTGATAACCGCTTCTAGATAACCATCATTTAGTTGAGTTCTGTAACTGACTAAATAACTGTCTGACGTTTTACTGTATCTTTATGATATCGTCTATGTCTTTGCGTGTGTGTTGACTTTGCGTCTGCGTCTATGTTTTGATTTCACGTCTGTATCTGCGTCTGCGTTGTATTTGCATCTGTGTCTGATTTTGCCTTCGCGTCTTCATCTGTGTTTTAACTTCGCATCTGCATTCTGTACTTTGACTTCGCATCTGCGTCTGTGTCTGCGTTGTATTTATGCCTGTATTGTGACTTTGCGTCTATATTAACTTTGCGTCTATGTTTATGTCTCTATTGTATTTGCGTCTGTATTTTGACTTTACGTCTATACTGACTTTGCGTCTGTGTTTCCTTCTACGTCTGTGTTCTCTGTTTTGTGTCTGCGTCTGCACACTTAACACTCTTGTCAAAAACATTCATTTGTTTCTAATATTATTATTATTTGATTGTCATCAAAATTAATCATCGTAAAGTCCTTTTGACTTAATAAAAAGACCTAAAATTATAAATGAGGATGACAATTTAAAGGGTGACAAACTCACACTAAATCTTAATTAACTTGCATATTTAGCCAAAGAACCCAATTCACTAATTTTGCGAACAAATGACTCTTCACGACCTAACAGACTATGTTCAAAATAAAATCAATTTCAATCCATCTAAGCCATTGACACATTCACACAATTCACAATATACAACCTAACAAACTATCATATAATATGCAAAATTCACATTCAAAGCAAAACACATAACCCTACCCACATTTGAACAACATATTGTCCTCAATCTGAGAAGGAGTCAAACAAACACTCATGGCAAGAAGAAACATAAATTAAAGTAAAACAAAAATAAAATAAAGACTAAATTTAAAAAGAAAAGGTTTAGAAAAAACTCACAATGATGGAGGCAGGAATGGTGTTAGAGGTGGCCGTTCAACGCCTTGAGCCTCGAAATAATGATGGATATGACGTATGTCTAGGCTCTGACGTCATTGAGTTTAGGCTATCTCCTTCATTCTTCTAGAGTTCTCCATAAGTGTATCTGTAATTACCTCAGTGTTCACGGAGATTGTGTCAAGCATTTTCTTCTAACCCGGCTCTTTTATTTCTTCTTCCTCTTTGGATTCCTTACTGGTCGAATCCTCTTCTTGTTATTGCTGAGCACTTGAACTCACTTGACTTGTCCTGACCTTAACATGTGCCTTGACACTAATATCCCGAAGTTCCATATTATGGGACTTCAGGATTTTAACTTGCCACAGATGATGATGGTTAATGAATTTAGGATGGTAAACCGTGAGTCCATTGCACTCAACTCCATCTTAATCAGATATGGCCAAAACCAAGTAACCCATTCCTAAGTTATTACTCCTCTTATTTCGAGTAGCAATAATTGTGTTAAAGATATGGGAGGTTGTGCAAACTGAGATGTTATGGTCCATGCATCAAAGTTTCTTTGTCGAACGCTTTATGGTTTTCATTTTATCAAAAATAGTTTGACACATGAATTTATGCAGTAACAAGTGTTCATGACTCCTGATGATGTTGTTCTGTGTGCTCTTAGCATCGAAATGCTGTAACCCAGTTAGTTCAGTCCAGTAAGGGGTGACACAGAAATCATCATGCTGATCCACTACAGACGATTCGGGGAAACCATAAACTTCATACAAAGTCTAGTAATTAAGCTCATAAGGTTATCCCCACAACCTAAACCACAATTCCATAGGTTTATTGGATTTGTACTGAAGCGATATAAAGAATTCTAAGGTAAGTTCTTTGTAAACTCGGTATTGAAATTGATTAAATTGTCCCCATTGAATTCTCTCAGCTAAAATTTTGACCTTGTTTAGCAATTCTAATCTATCTAAAGTCTCAAAATGAAAATACTTTGGAACCGTAATTTGTTTATTACGAAGAGAATGAAAGCTGGTAACTTCTTCATCTGAGAAGATTAAGAAAGGTGCTCTATAATCAGCTGCCTTGTTCCTTTTCTCTCATCCTGAGACTTGGTTTCGTCACGATGATTGATCATGCTTTGCTGACCGCTTAATGCGGGACATATTAGCGTTCAAGTAGGCAAAAGTTGAAAGAGACTAGAAGTTAGGGATTTAATTAAAGAGAAATGAGATTGTTTGGAGGTTCTAAACTTAGAGAGATAAAGTTAAAATAAAAATGAGTGAAAAAAGTGAATTAAGAAATGAATATATAGGTGAATGAAGGTAAAAATGGTAAAAAATTAAACTGAAATTTGCATGTCCTAGTTTTATCCAAGCCACAATCATGGCCTGCAATTTTTTCCACCAATTTTTGATTTTTTCTTCTTTTGTTCTTTCACACTTTCCTGGAATCACATCTTAACTCTTTATGGCTCTTTCACCTCTCTTTTACATACTTCCTCGATCATGAAATTCATGTCTAAGTTCTATGCCTTCCTGATTTTATTTGGAAATGAAAAAACCTAACTACGAAATTCAACCTATATAAAAATATCAAAGAAAATAACATCAAGTTAATAATCCATAAGTTACCTGCCATGCAGTTATTCTTTTAACATCGGTAACTCGATGCTCTTCTTATGTTCAAGGTGGTTAGAATGAATCGTCCAATGGTAACGTAGTCATCAATCTCACAATTTCCATATGAGCTACCATGCCCTGGATACCACTCTCCCTCTGATTCTCCTTCCTTCGCCTTTTTCTTTGTGATCGTTTCTTTCTAGATGCATTCCTAGGATCCTCAATATCTTCCCATTGTCCTCAAGGTTTAGTTTCCTTGATATTAGTTGGAGGTAAGGGAGAACTGTTGACTTTCTTTGACACTTTAAAGGTTATTTGATGCTTGCCAACCCTCAGAGTTAGTTAACCCCCATCAACGTCAATTATTGAGTGAGCAGTTGTCAAAAATGGTTGTCTAGGGACCCTGGGGGTTTCTACATCTTCTCTGATATCCAATATGAAGAAGCCCCGTGGGGAAGGTAAAAATATCAATCCACACTAGGACATCCTTAATGATCCCCTTCGATCGATGAACTGTTCTATCTGCCATCTTCATTAGCATCTTTGTGGGTTCTAACTCTCCTAACCCCAATTTTTGACTAAAGGTATAAGGCATCATATTGATACTCACCCCTAAATCTGTGAATGCCCTGTCTATGTTGACTCCATTGATACTGCAAGGAATGTAAAAATCCCCTAGGTCCTCTTTCTTATGTGTTATGTTAGGGTTTTCTTCTACTATACACTCCTTAACCTTCTTCTTGTTTGATTGCTTTAGTGTGATCTTCGTTTGTAGATGTTCTGTTATGTCTTCAACCTTGTTTAATTAAACCTCTTTATAATTTCTCGTTGTCTTACTTTAAATTGAATTTCGTTGAGCTAAAATAGGGTATGAAAATTCAAGTCGAGGTTCCTCGATTGGCTCAATTATAAGCTCACTTGGAATGAATTTCATAATTATTTTACCTTATCCCTTAGCTCGGTCTTCCTTTGTATGTTTGAGTTTCTTTTCCTGGTTTTGAGTAATTTCTATGATTCGTTCCTTTGGGTTAAACTCTGTATTGCTTGGAAGGGTTCCTTATTCTGAGTAGAAATTGCCTCTACTAGTTGACCTACTTGGTCCCCTAGATTGTGTATTAAACAGGCGTGGTTCTTAGTGACTTGCTCAAAGTTGCTTTCAAACCTCCTATGTGCATCCTCTATACCTCAAATTTTATCTAAAATCTTATCTAACTTGGATTCAATTGAGCTCGGCTTGTCTTGTTGGAAGCTTGGTTATCCTTGAGATTTGAAATGTCCTCCGGCATTGTTCGTCCATGAGAAGTTAGGGTGACTCTTCCATATAGGGTTTATATGTTGGAGTAGGGATTATTCCCCCTCCTTGTCCATATTAAGTTCTCATATAAGTCACTTGCTTTGGATCACTTTCCTTTATCAAGAAACAATCCACCATATCATGGTCCATTTGTCCACAAAGTTCACACTTAAGTTACATGGCTTTTACTGGAGTTGAGGACGAAACCTTCATGTTATTGAGCTGGTGAGTCAAGTTATCAATTTTTTCTTGCATCTCCATCATTTGATCAACAGCTATAGTTTCTTTTTGTTCTCAGAAGGTAGTGGTTTGTCTACTCCGCTCATTCTTCCACAGCAATAGGAGACAATACTTATCTGAAAAGGCACAAACTAGCTGATCCCGAGTGGTGACATTGGCTAGTTTGAGAGAATGATACCAAACCTTTGCTCTATCTCTAAAGTAAAAGAAAAGAGCCTAATTCTGATTGCATCTTCTGACATCTGATGGTATCGAATGGTATCACAGCTTTCAAGGAAGTTCACTATATGTGCGTTAGGATCTTCATTTGTTAGTTCATAGAACTAAATGTGCTATTGAAGCATGTTTAGGAGAGCTGGTCTGAGTTTAAATGATGCCATTTGTATGGGTGGCCTAGCTACTCCTTGGTTAACCACATTGAACCCTAGTCTCATGAAGTCTATAAGGGTTCATTGTTGATGTCCTTGGTTTGCTCCGTGGTCCAAATCTTATTGAAATTCTTTGACCACTATTGCTTTCATGATTTTTTCTTCTTCTTCATGCCGACCTTTCCTAATAGATCATTCTATTCGAGTGATGTATAAATCTAAGGTTTCAGCTGCAAAACTCGATCTTCTCATGACTCTTGTATTCAAGCAAAAGCACGATTTTAAAAGTAGAAAGAAAGAAAGAACATAAAACAAAAACTAATTAAAACGTCTTAAATTATAGAATTAAACTAATCACTTCCCCAATAATGACGCTAAAAACTTAATTGGATTGTTTTGATGTGTGTAAGTTTTAATTAATTAACCTCAATAATCTGCAAGCGCACAGTTCATTAACGTAGTACATAAGGTGTTGATCTTGCGAGGAGGGATAATCTAATCCTAAAATCTATGGACAAAACAATTTACAAAAATTCAAAATGTAATGGAACTAAAATGAGAATTCAATTCAATAAAGCAAATCAATTCAAGAATCAATCGTGAAAATATTAATAATTTAGCAGTTGTAATACAAACTTAAAAATCAACTAAAAGTAATTACCAATTAAGAGAAAGAGAATTTTACCAATCCTTAATGCTAACCTAATTGATTATGAATCACTAGATTATTAGTTATAGACGATCCTAGGGTTAATTACTCTCTCTCGTGTTATAACCATTAACCCTAAATTATAAATTAAGGAAGTTGCAATTTCTCAATTAACAACCTATCTAAAACCCTAATTAGGTATGAAGTTGTTTAATAAATTATCGGAATCCTATACAAGATCTCTCTTTGCACAATTTACCAATTTGATTTAATTCTTGTTATATTAAATCACCTAACTCTCTTTATCCCAATTTAATTGTTTTTCATTCGATTCACCCTCTCAATCTATTATCGAATTATGCCGTCCAGAATGAAACCACAATAAATCCAAATAACGTATGAATAATCATATTTCATTAAACCAAATATAAAACCCCGAAGGCGAGTTTAGAACAACAAAAACATCCAAAAATCCTATCATCAACTGTTATTCCAATTCTATACAACAATAAAACTGAAAATAGCAAGAAATACGAATTGAATGGATGATGGGAGGCAGTGATGTCAGGAAACTCCTAAGTCAGGAAACTCCTGATTATTCTCCTCCTCTCTTCCTTCTTTTCTTTCTCTATCTCTTGATAATTCTCCCTAGGGTTTCTCTAAAAAGTGGTTGATGCCAAAAATCTCCTGTGCCTCTTTTCCTTATTCTTAAATATATTTTATGTTCTGAGAAGCCTTAGGTTTTTTTCGGGGTCCAAAATTTCCAAAAATCCCTTGAAACTTGACATTTTTGAGTGTCTACACGTAAGCTCAATGCAGGCCACTGTCATGGCCCTATAGACCACAATCGTTGGTCACATCCGAGTCTTTTGCCACGATCGTGGCAAGCAGGCCACAATCATGGACCATGTCCTAGACTTCCATCAAGATTGTGGCATATGGGCTACAATCGTGGCCCAACTTTTGTGCTTCTGCCACGATCGTGTTGTTGTTTCGACCTAAGTGTCTCTAAAACTTCTTCGTTCTTTAATGTTAACCCTGAAATACTAATAAACACATCAAGGTATCTCAAAAACATAATAATTAAGCTCAAAGACTTATACTAACCCATAAAAAACTTAAAACATAAATAATTAACAAGCTAACATAATTCTAACCTAAACACATACTAAATGATTGAATTAACAATTAAATACATATCAAACTAAGCCCTAAACATGATGTAATTCACACTTATCAACATTTTTAAAGAGAGTCGTCTAATAAAATCCAATATCTAGAATTTTCCTAGTTGTTCTTTTTAGACCAAAATGTCCACCTCATGCCTACTTATGACAAAAAGTAATAATAAAATGAATCATCGCTAGCCACACACTTACGAATAATCTGATCTGAACCTATTTTCCACAAGTATGGTTCATCTCATATGTAATATATAGTCACTTTTAATCTTATGAAAATTATCCAAATCATGTGGAAGCATACCAGTGACTAGGAAATTCACTATATCAATATACAACAATTGCTCATTTGCGAAGGACACTAAAATTGGCAAGGGATCTTCTTCACACTCTAGTCTTTTTAGATGATCAGCCATAGGGTTGTCAACTCCCTTATGGTCTTTGATGTCCCAGTCAAATTCTTATGGCAAAAAGATCCATCGTATTAGTCTAGGCTTTGACTCTTTCTTTTCTATAAGGTATTTTAAAGTTACATGATCAGAATAAACCATAATTTTAGATCCTAATAACTAAGACCTAATTTCTCAAAAGCAGGAACAATAGCTAGAAGTTCCTTTTTAGTAATGATATAGTTGCATTATGTGGATGCGTAGTAGATAAAATGGCTATTTCTCTCGACTTTTTTCCTGAGTACAACCCCTATGGTATAGTGACTCGAATCACACGTGAGTTCAAATGGCAAATCCCAATTTGGAGGTTATATAATTGGAGCAAACGTGAGCAATGCCTTCAATGTCCAAAAGGCATTTTGACACTCTTCACCAAATGCAAAAGTCATAACATTTTGTAATAATCTTGACAATGGTTGAGCAATCTTGGAAATATCTTTTATGAATCTTCGGTGGAAACTTGCATAATAAGAAAACTACGAACCTTCTTAACATTAGTAAGATATGGTAAATTTTCAATTAAATCAATCTTGGCCTTATCTACCTCAATACCCCTTGTTGAAACTACATGACCCCAAAACTATTCCTTCTTTAACCATAAAATGGCAATTTTCATAATTAAGAATAAGGTTGGTGTCAATGCAACATTGCAAAACCTTGGAGAAGATATCAAGACAATGGTTGAAAGAATCACCATAGAATATAAAGTCATCTATAAAAATTTCAATATAATTTTCAATCAACTCAGAGAAAAGACTCATCATGCTTCTTTGAAAAGTTCCAGGGACATTACATAATCCAAAAGGTATATGTTGATATGCAAAAGTACCTAATGGACAAGTAAAGATTGTTTCTTCCCAATCTTTCGTAGCCACTACAATTTGATAATAACTAAAATACCCATCTAAGAAATAAAAAAATAATTTACCTAGTAACTTTTCAAGCATTTGATCAATGACAGGGAGTGGGAAATGATCCTTTCTTATGGCAACATTTAACTTGTGAAAGTCAATACATATCGGCCATCCAGTTTGCAATCTCATAGGCAATAATCCATCACTTTCATTTTTAACCAATGTAAAATCGGACTTCTTTGGAACCACATGCACTGGACTGACTCATTAACTATCAGAAATAAGGAAGATATTCCCTAAGTCTAATAGTTCTATAATTTATCCCTAAGTCTAATAATTTTAAATTTTCCTTCATCACCGCATCTTTGATTATTGGATTCAACTTACACTAAGGATTTCTCATGGGTTTAAAGTCAGGCTTGAAGAGAATGAGACGCATACATACTGAAGGACTAATCCCTTTTATATCCGTCAAGGTCTAACCAATGGCTTTTTTATAGTCCTTTAGCAATCGTATCAAATTCTCCTCTTATACCATAGTTAAATCATTGGCAATGATGACTAGTAAGTTATCACCTTAAATAGTGGAAGAATTCCTTCAAAAATAGTGGGTAATTTAATATGACTATTCACTAAACTGGATTCTATCTCTAATATGGATGAAAATGCCATAATACCATCTTTAAGCTTAATTTCTCTCTTCAATTTGACATCCCTATTTTTCATATTGTTCCGTAAAACAACCTCCAACTTAATTATCTTGCATCAAATCACTTTCAAAATGCTCTCACACAATAGCATCAATCATATTAACGTGAAAAACAAAATCATAGTTATCTAGGTATTTCATAGCCTTTGGTATATTAAAAGTGAAAACATCACCATCAAATTCAAAAGTTAAAATACCCAAATTGATATCAATTTTAGTTTTTGTTGTTTTAATGAATGACCTTCTTAGTCAAATAATAACAGCATCAAGAGATACATCATACCTATATCCATAATGTAGAAATCAATAGGAAAAATGAGTTCATCAATTTTAACTAAAATATCTTCAATCATGCCTTCAGGATAAATTACGTATCTACCAACTAGTTAAATTACTACATTGGTTGCCTTCATTGGTCCTATATTCAACAAACTATAAATTGATAATGGTATGACATTAATTGAAGATCTTAGATCAATCATAGCTTTTTTTTATTATAGTTGTGCCAATAATACATGATATGGCAAACATACCTGGATCTCCACACTTTGATGGCACTTTCCTTATGGCTGATGTAACATCCCTTTATTCCATGCTAAGGGTTAGAACCCTAGAATACTATACATGAGGATTAGCAATGAGAAATTAGGAAATGCATTTCAACTCATGCATAATATAGCACACATACTCGTGGATTTGATTGTTGCACACATTACAAAGATTGTTCCTGCACTCATTTGACATTTACCAGTTATAATTGATTTATAAATGTGATTATGATATGAATTATGGTTAATATGTCTTGAAAATTGATTTGGTGATAATAATTGTTCATTTAGAATTTTTGGTGAAGAATTAGAAAGATTATGAAGTTTTGAGTATTTTTGGACTAGGAAAAAATACCAAGTGGCGAGACAATTAATTTATAGTAGTAGAAATAAGCGACGAATGACAAAGAAATAATTTATATGTGATATTAGCATTTAATGACAAATGTCATGGAAAATTGAGAGATAATTGGAGATAAATGGGCTAGTTAAATAAGAGGACCAAGTGGAGACCTATAGAAAATGGACATGTGGCAAGTGACAAGTGTCACTTTCTAAGCCATATCTTAGCCCCACGATATTTTCTTCTAAATGAAAGAACATCTTCATTTTTTATTTTTCTTTCACTTTATTCATTGCCCTCATCTTTGTTAATCTCTCTTCTTCATCTTCTTCATTTACAATACTCACTTCTCACCCTCTCAATGGGAACCTTGTTCTCACCTTTCATTTGCTACTCTCATTTTGTTGTCTTCTTCATTTTTCATTAAAGACCTAATCCTACACCTTTGGAATAATTATGATCGTATGATGTTAAGAAGCTAGGGTTAAGTGTGATTTGAAGATCTTGAAGCCAAAATAAGTAAGTGTAAAGCATTATTCTTTATAATTTGTTAAATGAAACATGTTTGATGATAGTTAGAGGTTAAATGATCATAAAATGGTGATGTGCATATATGTGAATCGTGAGTGATGAAATGAGCATATAAATGTCTTGCTTTTATAAATAAGATGATTAATGATTCGTAAGTTTTTGTAGATATGATTTTGAAATGGAAAGATCAATATAATGGCGTAGGAAATAGTGCAGAAAAATTTGATAGATAAATGGATGTTTCATGTTTTGTTTTCTTGTTTAATAACGCGAATGTATGTTGTTGGTTATAGAGGTGAACTAAAATGAGTCTAAAGCTAAAGAAAAGGAGTAATGTGGTGTCTTGAAATGAGTTACATTAGAATGATAAGTTAGAGATGAAATGCAAGTGAAAATGAAGCGGAACATGTGCAGAAAGTTGATGATGAATGTGTATATTTATATATTCTTTTTTGGTATTTATGATCAATCATAGATTTTGATTTGTTTATGAATGATATTGAGCTGAAATGGAAGTAGGAATGAAGTGGAAATGATGATGAAATAAGCTAGAAATGATATAATAGGCATAAGAGATGTTGGATGTAACTTGAAAAAGATGAAAAAGCTAGAAAAATGGAAGAAAACTACTGGGATTTTTCGGATGGAAGCATCCCACGATCATAGGAATAGGTCCACGAACATGGGAATGTCTAATAAGGGCTGAAAGTTTCTATTATTGAACCCTGGGAATGGTCAATACATGAAATATGCTTCTTTTATCTGTGGTTTTGCAATAACAATTGGTTAGGTACTTTTATGTGATAAACATTTAGGCTTAAATGAATCTTGAATTGAACCCAGAATGATGCTTGAATAAGTGATTGAATATGTGATATGTTTAGGGTGATGAATAAGGATATAAAATTAAGAATGAATTGTTAAAGATTAAGTGTTTAAATCTGGAATTTTGAGATGTTATGAGAATGAAAGTAAGTTTATGATGGCTAATATGATTCAAATAAGATGAATGATGTGTACTAAGTAAAGATGAATGATAAGTTGGATGTTTTGTGATCTTAAAATGCTTAAATAACCTTATTGAATGATAGAATGATGAACTTAGAATAATCTTGTACAAATGAGGTGTAAACTAAGTTTTATTTAGACATATATGAATTATGAAGTGTAAATGATCTTGAAATGTGAATTAAGGAAATATACCTGAGATTGTCATTGAGCATACATTATACATAACACATATACATATGTATATGAATGGGTATTCTTGTGAATGTGCAAATTAGTAATGTGTAAATGTGTATGTGTAGCATGATATAGAAGAGCAATCAAAGCGACAATATTTAGACATTACTGGGACATCGAGGAAATAAACTATCTGGAGCAAACTGTGACTAACCTAGATGGTCTCACATTGATTTATTGTTTTTTTAATTTTGTGTTGAATTATTATGTGATGTGAATATGTCGATTCCAGAAATTTAATTTCATAGGCATTTGATGCATGAATATCATATTGGAAGTGCTCATTTTATGTGAATTTGACATAATAAGTGATACTCAACTTAATCATTGAATGCCAAACCAAGGTCCGATGATGAATGTAAATGTGAAAATTTAAGCATAAATGAATGATTGAGTACATGTGATGCATTTCATTAAATGAATGTATGATAAGATAAAGGCAGTTGTAACTGGAGTCGCTAGTGAAAAAGAGCTTAAAGTTTAAAATGTGGTAAGAGTCTCTAACTCACTATGTATAATGAGCCCTGTATCTCCAACGGATAAGGGATAGCTATTAATGAGCCCGGTACCAATAATGGATACAAGACAGTGAAAAATGCACTCGGTCACAATAACGTAATAATTGAAAGTGAGTCTCATGAGCATTTGATATACATTTGATATGTATGTTTAAATGATTGAAATGTATTGCTTGAATTGTTTGAATGAGAAATGCGAAATAAATGAATAAGGTAATATATGATTCTATATGATGATTAATGAAGTAAAGTGAATTATATGATTATGTGAATTATACATGAATTGTCGTCTTATATGTTATGAGTGAGCCATCTATGATAGGTAGCTCACTGAGTTCGCAAAACTCATCAAAATTGCAACGTTGACTTCTCAAGTACGAAAGAGGGGTCTTAGGTTCTAAGACAACTTAGAAGAGATCTAGTACTGCTTTTGAGTAGAAGAAATGGCTCAAAGGTCAATCAACTGAGATTAAGGATATAGATAGATTTTTATATAATTCCTCTTTCATGTAGAATCTGTAAAAGAGCAACAGACTCTTATAGTTTTGATGTTGTGCATATATGTATAGATCATGTAGTGTAATGCTATAATGTACCTTATGTTTTTATGAAATGAAATGACGAATTGGATTTTTAGACATTTTGATGTTGTGTTTTTAATTTATGATGCCATGAGATAAGTGAAAGTGACCACCCTAGTACAATGCTTCCATCGAGCATATGCTCAAATGTCAGGATGACGTACAGGCACAAATGTTTGATGGGAGTGGGCTATAGCTGACATGTTTTGACCAACTATAATTTTGTCCTTAATCTCATGCCTTTCCTTTTTAGAACATATGTCCTTAAGAAATCTTGCATACCTTGGTATTTTATCAATAACATCTAGTAAAGGGATATTGATTTCAACTTTACAAAGTCTCTGAAATTCCCTTTTCCTTCTCTTCTTTCCTTGGTTTTGCTAACTTGCTAAGAAAAGGTGGGAAATCACAATTTTAGGCTTAATGTCAACCAACTCCTTACATACCTCCTTTGTTGATTCATTTGAAGGGGTATTGTTCTCTTCAACTTAAGGCTTTGCTTGTACATTAGGTATAGGTATTTGTGCCTCTTTTCCACTTCAAAGTGTCATGGCACTTGTATTTTCCCTTAAATTAATTTCTACATGGGTTGGGAGCCTGCCCTTCCCTGCTGCCATTTTGCTTATTGTTGTGGCCAATTGGGACACTTGATTTTCCAGATTTTGGATGCTTGCTTGTATTTCCTGTTGAAATTTTGAGTACTAGTAGTTAGACTTTTCACAATATCTTCCAAATACTTACCTGTATTAAAAGATGATCATACTTAAGGTGGTGGAATTAGTGGTCTCATTTGAGGTGGAAGTGATTGAAATCTTAGTGGCTTATTGTTATAACTAAAATTAGGGTCATTTCGCCAGCTTGGATTATAGTGATTTGAGTATGGATCATATCTCCTTTATGGTAGCCCTAGAAATCCTCCTATAGCATTTGCTTGCTCATTGGGGTCTTCTTGAAGAATTGGACACATGTCTATCGCATGACCCATTATAGAGCAAATACCACATGTTTTGACTTGTTGAATATGCCCTACAACTAATTTTTCCACTAAAGAAGTCAGAGCATCTAATGTTTGATCAGTAGAAGAAACACTAACTTCATTAACCTTTTGTGGGATGCTATCTTGTCGAGTCCTAAATTGTTGTGCATTAAAGCCTATGTTAAAGATCAAACTCCTTGCTTCATCTAGGGTTTCGTTCACCAATGCTCCTCCATCTGTAGCATCAATCATATTTCGATCCATTGGTAGCAAACCTTCATAAAAGTACTAAATAAGTAGCTAGTATGGAATCTAATGATGAAGACAGCTTGTGCATAGTTGTTTGAATCTCTCTTAATACTAGTACATTGTCTCTTCACTAAATTTTCGGATTCCACATATAACTTTTCTGATGTTTGTAGCATAGGAACCAGGGAAGAATTTCTCTAGGAATTGCTTCTTCAGTTCATTCCAAGTGGTTATGGACTAGAGAGTAAATAATAAAGTCAATCCTTGGCCTCATCGGCCAATGAAAATGAGAAAACTTTAAACTTGATATGCTCTTCATTAACTCGCTATGGCTTCATTGATGAGCAAACAACATGGAATTCCTTCATAATCATATGGGTATCCTTATCTACAATTCTATGAAAAGTGGGCAATAAGTGTATCAAACCATATTTAAGCTCAAAAGGTGCATTATTAGGAAATTCAATTCACAAAGGTTGCTGGTTAACATCGGGAGTTGCTAACTCCCTTAATGTTCATTGTTATGGTAATTCACCTATCGACTCTTCTTCAATGATTGGCTCTTCAATAATTGGCTCTTTAGACTCTTGCTCTTGAAACTAATGATCTAATTCTTCATAATAACACGATTAAGCAAGTAGATGATCTTTTTATCTTTTTCCCTTTCTGTTAGCCTTACTTGTCTTCTCGAGTTTTGGATCAAAAATTAGTTCACCTCTATGGGAAGAGCGAGGCATCAACTAGAACAAAAATAAAACAAAAATATAAAAGAAATAAATCTTTGACACCAATCTCTGGCATCAACACTAAAATTTGGTGCGTCTCAAACTAGCCAAAAATAATTAACCTGCTTAGAATATTAATGTAGCAAAGTGGAGTAGGGTCATCTCCTTGGGGAATGGTGGTTTATCTCTTTTAAACAAATAAGTAAAAGAATAAAAAAAGGAAATTTGAAATTATGTTTAAAAATTAATATTAAAAATAACAAAATGAACTAATTTGAAATTTAATAAAACAGGCATCTAATTAAAGGAATTTATTTCCACCTTGATTCATGCAATTAATCATTGATGCAAAATTAATTCAACACATTCATGAATAAATTGGTTCTAGTTATTAAGAACAAATCTATAATAACCAAAATTTTCTTACCTTGTACGGTAATCACAAACAGATCAAATAATTACTCCTTAATCGAAAGACAAACCTAGAGGTAGCTTGTAGGATTTAGAGTTTCGACATCCTTAAGATTTAGAAAGAACCAATTCTAACCAACAAACTCAAAAGATGGTTTACAGCAATCAAATTAATTAATTCCATGACATAAATTATCTTAACGAGGAAATAAAATTATGTCAATTGCCGCTTATTAAAACCAATAAACAATTACAAATTTACCATTTTATTAGTAGTAGATTAATTAAGGATTGCTAAATATATTCATCTATTCAATAAAACTCAAAACCATCATAAATTCAGTGACTTCAGGAAATAATTAAATACCCATGGATGATTTAATTCAATAAAACCTATTTAATCTCATAATTGATTTAGATTCAAGGTTTCAATATCATCCTTGAAACTTCTTTCGTAAGAATAATTTTTCTTTTGAATAATATTCATATGTGATTTGTGCCTCTAAAGTATTTGTCATTTTTAGAGAAAAGAACTGTTATAAGATTATCACAACTCACCCACATACGTTCTCTCCCTTAAGAGAAAAATATGGAAAAAAATCAAGCGTGTGTCTAGGCCTCCTCTAAAACACGTCTTATTAACCAGCAGCTGCCGCTTGTTGCCTAAGTGAGCCACACCAGTACTCTCCTAAAAAAACATCTTATTATCCAAAAACAAACCCTGCATAAGTTAAAACGTCTGAAGCTCTTAAACATTTAGAGTCCTTGCATTTTGGACTTTTCTTCACAGCTGCAACATTTTGGTGTCGCCAGCTGCTATATATTTTCTACTCTCTACTATCTTTTTATTCCTCTTGGCTTCTACTGTGTATTCTTGCTTCTTCCTACTGTACCATCATTTTATTACTTATGGTTTATGAGTGAGCTATTTTATCCTCTACATTTTGGATTTCCTCATTACATATTACTTCTCATTTCTTTTGCTTTGTTATTTCATTTGTACTACATGTTTTTTTCTTTTAGTGCGTGTTGTTGGTTTAGTGTTTAGAGTGCTACTATAGTTTTATTTATTTTCTCTGGCCCCTGTTATGTTGTTTCATTCTCCCATTTAGCCAATTTTTTCTTCTTTTCTTTAAAACTGCTCCATATCTCCTAACCTCCAAAAACAATGTAAAAACACTATAATCTGACAATATCCATCCAATATGCTCCAAAAATACCCTAAATTGATATGTAAATTAATAACTTATCACATATGTAACAGTGTCATTCATATTTTTTGGTCCAGAATATGTGTATTCCAGTTTGGTTGCTTATGTATTGTGTTGTGATTTATTGTTTGAGAAATTACAATGTCATATGTCGTTGTTTTGTTATAGGAGAGTAATACTACTCTCCTAATGTTGTACTTCACTTGTATTCTACCAAGTCATTTTTTTATTTTTTGAGGAAAAAAGTTAAGGTAGTTCCCTTTTTAGTAATGGGAATTTGATATCTCCTACTACTACTTCTTAAATCCTAATCAAACTTGTGAGAAATTGTGACAATTATGCTTCTTAAAAAGCTAAAATGAATAATTTGCTCTTTATTTACAAACTTTTTGGTTTTCAGAACTAATCCTTGCCTGCCATAAAATTATCATTGATACCTTATTGGGACATGTCAAGATCATCTTATACTTCTCAATATTCAAGCTACTATTAATAGATTAATCAACTTAACAATGAATAGTTATATCACTTTAACTGATGCTTGGAGGAAATTAGAAGCAAGTTTTACCAATAAATTAAATACATGGGTGCGCTCCCTCCTATCTTATCTTATGAAAAACAAAAGGGAAGGTAAGACCTTTGCCATATATACGAACATGGTGAAAAGTTTAGTTGATGATTTAGCACTTATAGGAAACCATTTGGATAATACACAAATTATGCCTTATACATTAAATAACTTAAATGATTAGTTCAAAGAGTTAACTGTTGTAATTTGTGTTCATGATAAACCTATTTCCTTTGAGGATCTTTATAAAAAGCTACTTGATAAGGAGTTAATCCATAATCATGGTAAGTTAAAAGAAGAAGAAGTACAAGTCACGGCGAAATTTATCTAAACGTTTGCAGTAATTGAGGAAGATATTGTGTTCGTTATGAATATTATCCTGGTAATCATAATGTTATCACTCATGACTCAAACAACATCAATGCTAGTTCAGGTGATTCCTTACCATCAAAGAATTCAAAATCAGGATAATACCACTCATAACTCAAAAATATTAGTGGTCAAAAATGTAATCATAACTATCAAAGACATCAAAATAACTCTCATATTGTTTTCCAATTGTGTGACAAATTAGGTCATATTGTAAAAATTTGTCAATCTCATGGACAATGTTCCTCTTATTCTTCAGACCCACAAGCACATATGGTAGAAGGACAATCAAGTGATCATAACAATAGGGTACTTAACTCTAGCGCATATTATGTTGGTAACGAGATTATAGTCGATAATGGTAATGATATACTTATATATTTAACTCTTTTTTTCTATATTTCTCAAAAAATACCATCACCCGTTCTAATTGCTCTATGGTAGCATCAGTGCACATAGATTTAGACTGTAACTTTTTATTCACCATATCAATAGTAAATAAATTATCATACCAAATAACTATACCAAGTAAAAAGCTAAAACTATCAAGTGCACTAACCAAACTTTCCACTTCACTCTTTAACTTGATACCATCACAAGATCTAGATAATTCCATCAAAGCCAATCTTATTTGAGGAGCATGAAATCTAATAGCTTTAACACTTTTGTTTGACCCTCCCAACGAGTGTTAGATAATGATTTCATGGTTAAGCCTAACATCATCAAGTAAAATCTTCCACCTTTTAGAAGAACTTGAAAATAGTGCATATATGCATTGCCCAACTCCAAAAAATGAGGAAGCTTTAAAACAAGAATGTGCCATATGTCTAAGAGTAAGATTAAGATTATGATAAGCACATGGCATATATAATGCTCTCAAATTTATTTCAAGTAATAACTTTTGTGCCCCTTCATAGTTTTCCCTTATTATTAAAACCACTGTCATAACTTTACCCCTCACATTATGGAAATTAAGATTAGGAGGCTTAAATGCATTCAATAATCCATTAAAAGGTGCCAATCTAAATGTGTCATCTACCTTCAAGAACTTTTATAAGTACCTCTCTATTTTTATTTTTTTATTTGACATATTCACACATTGTACTAACAAACTCATTTGTTTTTTATGGTTCAAATTTAAGGTATAATAAAGAATAATAGAAAAATATTTCACCTCTTTAATGATCCTTATGATATAGCTTTTAACATTATAGGCTAATAAAGAAATCAATTCATTTTGAATTTTTTGACCAAGATAATAATGTTGAATTTCATGATTTTGTATCTAATATGATCTTGCATTATTACATCAAATTTAGCAATCATCTTAACCAATCCCAAAAAATTATCATTACTATCTTGGTAACGTTTCTTATTGTATCCTCAAAAAGCCAAATTATATTTAACAAAGCATTTTATAATAGAAACTATTCTTATCAAAACTTGTCTCCAAACTTATTTCTCCTTAACAATTTCTTGTTGCAAATCTTTATCAATTTTTTTATTTTCACTTAATCTTACTCTTAATTTATTCCAAGTTCTCGTATTAGTCATAAGTTGAACACTATTCTCATATTCTTTAAGTCTGTGACTAAGATGTTTTTAATCTCTAAATCCATCATTGCTAGTACACTTTCTTTGCTATTAGATTTGAACAAATTCTAACAACAACAATAAACTTTATCTATAAGTTTAGAGTAAACCAACCATTTCTATTGCTAATCTCTCTATTACTCAATTTCCTAGAATGATAAGAATATGAAAAATGCGAAGAGGCATTGTCTAAAGGAAACACAAGATTCAATTATCTTACAAGATCCTTTTGAACTAAAATGTCCCTTACTTTATTATCAAGATTGTTCCAATTTATACCATCATAAATACCAAATATAAGGATTAGTTGTTCATCTACCCTTAAATTTTCTAAAGAGGATGAATTCAATAAATGATTATGCTAACTCAAATTACGAGTATCCTTATGAATATGAATCTCATCAATTAAATTTTCTCTATGTTGATCAAAATTACATTCACGTAATGTCTCCAAATTCTCACTAGAGGAGTCTACTCTTTTAATATATTTATTAATTGTGCCTTTTTTGGATTCTTTTAACTGTTCTACTTGTTTTATTTTTCCCTCTTTTTCACTTCCAAAAAAATGCTTATAGGAAACATAATATGAACCAATTATAACACAATTAGCTAGAAAAAGAACAAAAGCACCTATATGGAGCTGAAATAAATATGCAGGTATAACAGAACTCCAATAGCTCAACAAAGATATATCAATTGCATTATATCTGTGATAGAGGGAAAAATAAAGAGAAAATTTTAATAGCCTATTTTAAAAATAAAGAAAAACAAAGAGTAAACTTTTATGATAAAGTAACAGTAATTTCTATTAAAAAATAAGAAATTAACATATTTAGGAGAAAATAGAGTAAATTATATTTAAAATAATGAATAATAATAGTTTGAATTAATAAAAGTATTAATAAAATGTTAAAACTTTTAATTTATTATAAAATTAGTTTGACATTAATCCTATAATTAATATTATTTTCATAATTTATTATGTAAATAGAAATTTTTAACAAGTAAGCATTTTTGTAAAATAAATAATACACATCATTAAACTGTAATTCATAATTTAATTTAAGTTATAATCTGCAACTTAAGTCTTTCAGTGTAATGCAAGAGCTGGATGCAGATACTTTGCGGGCATTCTTAATTCCAAAAGAACATTGGAATTATGAAACAAGTAATATAAAGAAGAAAAAAGATAATTGCTCTAGTGCCTATCATGTATGAAGTAGCATTGAATTCAAGTAAACTATACATGCACTATAAGAAAAGTGTGTTTTGTGATGATATTTACCAACGAAAAATGAAGACATTCCGTCAGTATGTAAGAATGTAAGATTAGCGACGATCGACGGACAAAAACATCATAAAAACGACCGTAGCTAATAAATACCAATGGAAAATTAGTTACCGTTAGTAAATTTTTTGACGGAATCATTTCTACCATCGGTAAGTTTACCGATGGAATATCTTTACATCAGTTAATTTACCAATGGAGTATCTTTACGTTGGTATATATCCATCGGTATATTTACCGATGGAAAATACTTTTCCATCGGTATATTTACCAACGGTTGGAATATTTTCGTCGGTAAATTGTTACAAAGTTACCGACAGATATTTCGTAGCAGACAGTTGCTGTCTTTTTGTCAGTAGTTTTATGCAAATTGTTCCAACTTTATCGATGGAACTTGTTGTTCCGATGGTGATTACCGACAGAAATTTTTTATCCGTCGGTAAATGTTTTAGTGGTAGCTACAGATTTTCATATGTCCATTGGTAAATGAATTAGAAAAATCTTTTTTAAAATGTACTTCCAATACCATCAATAAATGTTATTTTGCATAATTGAAACAACTATTAATGTAATAGTATAAATTTAATTTTTTAATCATAAAATTGATTTATGATATAAAGTTGAAAATATCTTAATTGATAATAAAAACATTAAACTGTACATAATAAGTTTTCGTATATCTAATAGAATGTTTAAAAATACACTATTAATTTAGAGACAGGGGATGCGATGAGGTGCTACCCCTACCCTTCAACTCATCCTTCTTATTACGGAGCTGAGCTATGTACTCCATTGATTGTTGCAACTGAGTTGTCAGCATCTGTACTGTGCTCTCAAGCTTAATGACTCTCTCATTGGATGCTGACCGCCTACTAGACGCAGCAATACTGGACGTGGAGAATTGCAAATAACATGTATTCATAAATGAGCCTAGCCCGAATATCCTTCCCTGACGATCACTACCACCAACTACATGAAGATAGTTTGAGTCTCAACAACATCTTCAGACTGCTGAGACTATCGTTGAATGCTTTCTTGTATTTAGTCCTATCAGAAGGCAATGTTTATATTGGTAAGTGATAATTATTAAGCATTAATATTAAACCATAAACTTCACATACATTGAGTTCTCTACAACGGTTGATGACGAATGTCACACCACCATGCTTCTTTGTATGAGTATGCAAAAAGAGCTGACGGGGTGTAGGCCTCTTGCCCATAGTCTTTTCTTGCATAAGAACAAAATGTTATAAGTTAATTAGAATTTATAAAAATTTCGGCAAAGTTTTCTTTATTTTTATGAAATCTACCCCCTGTTGAATAAAGAATAAAACTAAAAAATACAGCCATATATGACACCAGACATTTATAACATTATCATTCTCAACAAGAAACACATATTTTCATTCCAAAATTCACACATAAAATTCAATAGAAATACAGCAAAGTAAAGAAATGACAATATAAATTTAAAGTATAGATACTTACAAGTCTCTCTACATGCTCTTGGTGGGTAATAGATCCTCCCGTATGTATGGGAAGACTCTCTCCCCCCAGTCCTCCACGTCTATTGGCCGAATTACGCTCTAAAAGGGACATTGCCTCAGGTGATGTCCAATACTATTACCAACAACTCCATATTTCTTCAGAAATATAAGGCGGTCGTACACCTACTCTGTGTATCGCGGCAACGAAGTCGCGATAACGTGTAATTGCTCGTCTTTCCCATACTCTATAGACGATCGCGTCAAATTGAGAATCTCAAAAAAATCTTTCTGACACATAAGGAAAAACATTCAACTAATACGTATGATGTAATGATTTAGTTATCTAATAAATTTACAAAATTGTTAATTAAAAAAGAAAATAATAATTTTTGTTGCACCTCAAACTCATGGTACTAAAATTCTCTTGTCGCCTGAGAGATATGCTTCTAGGCAAAGCCCCAATATCAATCTTCTCCTTAAATTTTGATGTCATGTTTCTTGAACACGGTCTAGATAGAATGAACCTAACATAAGATTAAAAATTGTTACACCGTTATGAATATTGAAACTTATAACTTAATTATAAACATATAGTGTTCAATGTATTTTCACTTACATATAGTGTTCAAAGGTTCATTATCCTCATATAGGACAGATAAATTTATTTCATAAGTATCTTCACTTTCAATTCTCTATTCTCCTTTTCCATGTGATTCAAAAACACCTCTAGGTTTAACTTTGCAAACAGCCAACCAATCTGACTTATCTTGTCGTAAGCTAAGAAAAGGGACATAATACACCTGGATCACTTGCATTGCTAATATGAAAGGTTCAAATTGTCGAAATCTTCTTCGCTTGTTAATTTCAACTAGATAGTATCGGCTATACACTTTTGTACCAACATTTGGAGTTGGATCAAACCACTCACACTTAAATATCACACTTCGCTTTATTAGCAATGCAGGTTATTCAATTTCAAGTATCTCAATCATTTTTCCATAGTAATCCATCAATTTTCCTTGTATGTAAACTCCACCATTTATTGTTGCCATGCTATGACCATGATATTCTGTATGATATTTTTATCCATTAATGAAATACAACGGATATGATTTAACAGTTAGCAAAGGTCCCTTCACAAGATCACATATGAACTTGTTCTCAATTAGATTTTCTAAGGCCTACAGAAAAGAAAATACTAAATTAAAACTACGATCTTCTGGTTTGAATACTTAAATCTTATAATTCAATCATTTTAAAGTATGTAAGGGAAAACTTACATACAACTCAAACCATCGAGGAAAGTATTTTCCAACTTCTTTATTGATATCATCCTGCATTTTGTTTGACATGAGCTCACGTAACAACTCCTCGTATAATTTGAAAACATTATTATGCATGTTTAGTTATGAATACACTAAAATTCAAATGACAAATAATCTACTTCAACTTACTGCTCGAAAGGTTGAACCTCTTGATAGTTTAATAAAATATAACCATGGATAGCCTCAATTTCTTCCTCTGTTAACATTCTTCTTATTGAACGTCCATATGTTCGTCCAAGATATGTGAAAATGGATAAATTATCATCAACATCAGTAGTTCCTCCCCCCATCGTCATTACGAGGAACTTTTCTTTCTCTTGGGTAAACATGTGGCTCAAAGTAAGTGAACAAAATGTACTAGCTTCCTCCACTAAATAAGAATTACATATTGAACCTTCAACTTTAGCCTTATTTTTCACATTTTTCTTCAAGAGATGCAAATTCCTATATGACCGAATAGGGTTATACGATTTTAGTTATGAAAACATGATATGACATCAATTACAATAATTTGTGTTAAATTACGTACCTCTCAAATGGATACATCCAACAATATTGAACTGAACTAGTTAGTTTAGCCTCGTGTGCTAAATGAATAGGTAGATGCTCCATACAGTCAAAGAAGCTTGGAGAAAATATCTCTTCTAATTTGCACAAAATTAATGGAATTTCCCTTTCTAGTTTTTCCATTACAGTCAACTTAATTTCAAATGATGTTAAGCTTTTGACAAAAAAACTTAATTCTGTTATTACTTCTCAAACCTTATTCAGTAACAACTCCTGAAATGCAATTGCAATGAGCCTTTGCATAAACACATTACAATCATGACTTTGCATCCTAAATAATTTGTACTTCCTTATGTCCACACACCTTGCCAAGTTTGAGACATAACCATTGGGAAACTTTAGACTTTTCCACCATTCACACAATATTTGCTTTTGATTTTTATCTAAAGTGTAACATGCTTTCGAATATTTACTCGTGCAAAGATCTTTATGTAACACATTCCTTCTATAAAAAAGTTTCAAATTAGCTCGTGATTTTGCATTGTCTTTTGTCCTCCCTTTAATATTCATAATGGTATTGAACAAATTGTCAAAAAATATTTTTTTAATATGTATCATATCTAGATTATAATGTATCAAATTAGTTTTCCAATATGGCAAATCCCAAAAGATGCTTTGTTTTATCCAACCAAATTTTCTGTTAAAGCTTTTATTAATTTCATCAGTTTCAAATTTTGTAACTTTCAGTAAGCCTAATTCCTCAATCTCCTTCAATATCTCTTCACTAGCTTTTTGAGGGGGAGGAGGTGATTTTACCATCCTATTCTTAATAAACTTTTGTTTATTGCACCTAAATGGATGATCTGGAGTAAGAAATTTTTTGTGGTTGTCAAACCAACATATTTTGCCCCCGTTTGGAAAACAAAACACATCTGAATCATTACCAAGGACAAGCCAATTTTCCTTCTTTGCTCTATCCAGACAATATGACATATGCCAGAAAATCACTAATTGTGTACATCAAAGCTGCTCTTAACACAAAATTTTGTTTCAGAGACACATCACATGTTTCAACACCATATTCCCAAAGATGTTGCAATGCAAATATCAATGGTTATAAGAATACATCAATTGTATGCTTCAGATTTGTAGGCCCTGGCATAATCACTGTCAAGAACATATATGCCTCTTTCATACACATCCATGGAGGCAAATTATAAGGAGTAATTATGACTGGCC
>JANZXP010000007.1:17140247-17155242 GCA_027576715.1 Erythroxylum flavicans | reverse complement strand
CTTCTCAATCAAATCAATCAGATAAATCATCAGGCGCTTACTTTGGAGCCACTGAAATTTTTGAAGGCACAGCAAGTTATTCTGAAACCTCCAGTCCTAAGACTGAAGACGTTGTGACAATTTATGAGGAATCAGAAAGCAGTTCAGCCCAGCTAGCTGATCTATCATAATTACCCAAAGTTCTGATGACTATGCCTTAACCAATTGAAGTTGATATTGAACCTGAGATAAGTGAAGCAAAATCCACAGGAACTGAACCTTTCAGACATGCAAGAGCATCACAAGCTGAGCCAGCTGCATAGGCTACACAGACCAAACCATCTTCTGGACCTTGGTTTCCTTTTGATGATCTTTCACTAAAGAAATGGAGAGATCGACTACATCATTTCAGTGTATGAATAGATCTACAGATGAACAAACCTAATAATCCTTTGCTAGATATTTTGTCTAAATTCACCTCTTGTTTCATTGGTACTTTGCAAGAATAGTGGCAAAGTATTTCTGCATATCAACGTATGCAGTATATCCAAGTCACTACAGCTGAATCTCTTCTTGGAATTATTCATAAGGAATTTATTGGTGACTTTTTGCTGATTGATAAACAGATCTGTCAGGAGTATTTTATAATGAAATGTTGTTCACTTGGCAAGTGTGATATCTAGAAGCATTATAAATGGATAACAGAAAGGTACTATCTTTTGAATGGATAGAATAATGTTAATCTTCGATATACTTTTATCTCATCCCTTTAAGATCAAGTGCAACTAGAGTTACAAAGGACCATAACTTTTTTGCAAAGAGATATGGCTAATATATCTTTTGGAGAAATCTACCAGCTTGCCCTTGTATCTCTTGACAAGTTGTGTGACCAACATACCTTATTCAAGAATATCATTAAAGGTGGTCCTATTATCAAACAGGCTTGTAAGAAGCCTTATATACAGATCAAGTGCAAAGATCAAAAGGCTTGTGAGTGTTATAGCAAAAAGAAAGCTCATCTTCGACAAGTCTACCATAGAAGAAAGATCCACAGCTCAATTGAAGGCTACAAACCTTTATGAAGAACCTATAACAAAAAGAGAAGATTTGTGTGGTTCTTTAAGAAGTCCTCTGATCTACAGAAAGCTGATCAATGTTTTCTCTGTGGACAACCAGGACACTTTGCATGTACTTGTCCTCACAAAACTAAGAAGGATATCAAGTTGATAAAGCATATAGAATCAGTTTTGCCCATTCATTATGCTAACAACTTTGAAGATCTAATTGAGGAACAATCTCAAGAAGATGAGGACACCAATTTTGCTGTTACTTCAATAGATGATGAATCTTCTGACTCTTCTATTTCATTAGATGATTCACTATACATGCTATAACAGATATGCATGAAGCTAGATCATACACCAGTTTAACGACCATATGACCAGATCCAACTCTTTTAACAGGATAAATATGATAGACCCGTTAAAGCTATTGGGTTTATGAATATTGGATCCTATCGTACGATCATGAAGCCCAACATTTTACCTTCTACAACATGGACCTGACATGATGAGAATTTTATAGTTGCAGATGGAAATTCTTTAATAAAATTCTTTTAAGATCAGGCTTATCACCAAGAGAAATATCAGAATTCAATTCTTTCCATAATATACAGTGTGGACTATAATACTTGGACATACAAAACTACTTGGCCCAGATGTTTTGATTGGTATGGATTTATACAGTAAAGCCTCACCTTTACAGATCCTATCCACAGGCCTCAGGTATCGATCATTCTTCAGTCCATACATTGATATCAAGTCTTTGAAAGTCACATATCCAGACAAGCTTTATGAAGCTTTAAAGCTTATACCTAATGAGTGTGCTATAAAGCCCACAACCTCTAAATGGGCTTGTCAGTCAGAGCACCAACAAAGCAGAAAGAGATTAGTAGAATCTGATTTAAATAATGCAAAATAGCTGTTACGATACATGTTAGCTTATCCTTCAACAGCTTCTGCTACAAGCTTATCTCATCTACTTTGACCACATCCTCCTTGGCCTCCAGACATTTTTTCCTATAAATACTCTTATCTTCTTTGCCAAGGTATCAGGTTTCCTCTAGTTTCTTTGCATTATTTTATTCCTTTTTCGTGGATAATGGAGTTTCCCAAATTTGCAAAAACCTAAAAAGATTTTCCTCCCATTGCTAGCAAACCTAACAATGTGTCGGAAGTAGCTTCTCTAGCTAGAATGAGTTTGTTTTATTACTTACACTAGTTCCTTAGTGAAACTAACTCTCTTAGTAGTCCTACAATGTTTAATCTCAAAGCACCCTACCTTAATGTAACTTTCCTTAATGGGCCTCTGTCTGAAAACACATTGTGGTATCTTTGGGCACTCTCTACCCTTTATGCTTGTGCCATCACTATATCTCCTCTACAGTTATGCCAACATCTCTGTGCTCAAACTAATGCAAGATCTCTACTGTGGACATTTCTTGAATGGTTCTAACCATTATAACACTAGAAGAAATAATGTTCTATTGTCATTGCTCAACATCATTTACGAACAGCCTCTGTTAAATGATAAGCTACACATTGTTTCTTCATCATTCATCGACCATATCGAGAAACTTATAATGGAGCTCTTTATACTGAACCTCGTGTCCTTCTTTACCATACCTCATTATATTAGCCACGACATCAAAATAATATGCTCCAATCTTTGCAAGATTTTCTCAAAGAAATAAATCATTTTCCTGAGACACCAATCATATCTTCCTCTATTGGACCTTATCCAGGTGAATTTGTTCCTGGTGAACTAGAAGCACCAAAAGTTGATATTCCAAGTTCCAATAGTCTCCAGTACGACACAGGAGAACCAGTCTCAGACATTGTAGGACCTTCTTATCCTTATAACTTTATCTTTTAGGATGCTCAAGATCCTAATGATGACCATTACAGTCCTAATGAAGATGAGTTAACTCATTTCTTGCAAGAACTTCACAGATTTGAACTTAGTCCCAGTAATCGATAGAAGGCTTCTCCACATCATTCTAACAACCCAAGTGATCCAGACTCTCTGTCCAATTTGCAATCATGGCATGAACCAATCTGTAATGCCTAACGCATCATTATAGGACACTTTTTTCTAGAAGTTTGTCTTTTTCCTTAAGAGTGATTTGATAATGAAGAATCTTTGTGACCCACAACTATTATTCAAGATTCCTTCTTATCATGTTACTATTTGGTTTTAGAAAAGTAGATTCCTTTTTTAAAGTGGTTTTGATAAAGTATAACCATTGTACTTTACTTTTCTAAAGTTGTTATGAGGGTGTCTTTAGGTAGTTTTACCTTTGTACCCCTTGCTTCGCCTATAAAAGCAAGGCTTCTCTACACTTGTAAGTAGAGCTTAGTACGTTCTAATTTGATAATATGAATATGAGTTTGAGTGTTTATCTTTAAGTTCTCCCTCTCTTGAAAGCTTAAGTCTTGAGTGAATGTTACTACCTATCTTGATATAGAGACAAGTATGCTTTACACTTGCTTCTTTTGAGGATCTTATGTATCAAAAAGTCTAAGATCGTCCATGACTGTGTCTTCCAAACAATTCCGTTGTATAAGATTAGAATTAACGGGGAAAGAAAGTAGATACTGTGTGTAAGGTTCCTAAGAGGAAAGCTAAGAGTTGTGAGCCCGTTGAGCCAGGAGAGCAAGGTGTCTCGGCCATCATACCTGGATCTTACAAGAGTCAGTAGTCTATAATCTACCTTGAAGTAGCGTATGATCTCCTGATAGGTGTTGTTTGAAGGATGGTGTCGACGTATGTCTGGGACATATTGGTACGTCTGGGATGTTTCCTTTCCTTGTGTGCCCTTCGGGGTCCCGATAACAAGGATTGTTTGGTTATATGATTAAAATAATCTAAAACAAGAATAGGTTGTTTGAGTATCAGTTAAAGTGTAATTTAAATTAGAAAAGGGATAATTTATTTAATTTTTGAATTTAATCCTAAGACTAAATTAAGCTATGTTAAATATGAAATAATGTATTTCTATTTAATAGAGATATTAAACATAATTTTAAAATTATTTTAAAATTCAAAATCATAATTATGTTAATTATTTTTAATGTGATTAAGATTAATAATTAAATAATTCCTATTTAAATTAGATTGAAATTATTTACTTAGATTCCTTTAAATTAAGAAAATGTTTTCTTAAGTAATTAAGAATTCTGTTTCTTAATTAAAGTTTATTTATTTCAATTTGATTGAAATAAATTTATTTTTATTTAGAGAAATATTATTATTTATTTATAAATTATTTTTATTATAAATAATAAGATTCTTGATTTAATAGAAATGATATTTTTGAATAAATTTGAAAAAGTGTTTTTATTTATTAATTGAGAAAATGTGTTTTTCTTAATATTTTTAAAAATAATTTTCTAATTTATTTAGGGAATATTTTTTAATTAGTTAAAAAACCAGTATCCAAATAAATAATGTAAAGGACTTTCTTAACTAAACTAAAAGGCATTTTATTTAATTTTAAAAGTAGTTTCCTCAATATTAGAAAATAGTTTTCTAATTAAGAAAAAGTAATATCTAATTAGAACAGAAATAGTTCTTTAATTGGATTAAAATGTCTTACTTATGTAATTCTAATAAGTAAGAAGTATAATTTATTGAAATTTATTTTTAGTTAATTTTTTAAAGGAGTAAAGATAATTGAAAATAATTTCCATTCAAATTTGAAAATTATTTTCAAATCAAATTAAATTTTCTATTTAAGATAGAAATTTAATTCATTTAGGAATCAATGAGTTTAATATAATTCAATTATCTAATTATCCAAAAAGTTTAAAAATATTATTTTAGATTATGAAAATCAATAACTAGAATAAACTAAGCTTGATATTTTGTGCACATAATTTGATTATGAGGGCATAAATTGCATGCTTTATTTATATGTTTGAAATATATATTGGATGCATGTTGAATTATATATTTTACATCCAATCTTGTGTTTGATAAGACTAATAACATTAAATATCTTATTATAATATTAAGTACAACATGATTATTACTTTCCATTAGTATAAAAATAAACTAGAGTTATGTTTATTTTTAGACTTGTTGAGCAAACTCAAGGCTACTTTAGCTTGAATATGTTTAGATTTATAACAATAGGTTATATTTAACTAAAAATGTATGATTTAGACGACCAAATTCATAATTATATGAATTTAGAGGCAGGGTTAGGAATAACATATAAGATATATTTTGGCAAGAGTTGTCACCTAATAGAACTAGGAATCACATGAGACGTGATAAATAGTGTTTTTATCTACGTAATTTAACTTCTGTTGATTTGTTGAGAAAACTCAAAATCAACTAAATTTGAATGAGAGCCTAGCTTACTAGAGAGATTAGAGCAACATTTTTTAATAATAGTGAGAGTCATTATTTCAAATAAAATAGTAAGATCAACTAAGTGCATAACTAAAGTCTTAATCTTATTTAGTAATCATCGCCTATAACCAATTACTTGTTTTTCTTATATTGATATTTTGTTCTAAGTAAAAATTACCCTTGTTTAGTATAGTTAATACTAAGTTGTTAGTGAACCAAATTTCTTAGACATGAGTTAAGTTTAAGAGGAGTTCTCAAAGTTTGATAAAAAAAGTTTTATGTTTATTATATAATTTTTCTATTAATTCTTATTGAGGATTTGATGGCAAAGTTTTAGAGATATATTAACAAAATATCGACGATAAAATGTATGGACATTTTAAGTTGACTAATGTCTTATAAAATTTGATGACAACATTTAAGATGTATGTCAACACCATAATAGCATGAGGCAAATAGTTACATTGAGTAGGATGAAAGGTATAATACCTTGATGGAATTGTTTTTACTCAAATTTAGCCTACTAAAAGCATAAATATGGACTACAATTAAAGACATTTGATATAGTATAATAATAGTTATTATTAGAAGAAAAATGATTACATGAATTTTCTTGCCAATGTGTGATATGATAAAGATCATACGTATTTCTATTTCATACTTATGAGTATATGATACTAAATATGGATTCAACACTACCATAATATTCAAGGTGTGATAATAAATCGATTGTCAAGTAAAAGCAATTGATTCAATCTTATATAAATAGTTTGCATATGTTGGATCAAAGGAGACTTATGCTTAATGTAAGTGATAGGAATACAAAATTAGATAACCAAGACTATCTTTTTATGCCATGTTGGTTAAATCAATATAATGAGAATCATATAAGGATATATGTCTTTTTGATTATGAATCTTATGAAACCTATGAAACTTGTTGGGTATATATATGATATGATATGATATGATATGATGGAAGTGATAAAAATTTATGAAGGGATGATACTTATATTTCATTATATTACTAATTACTTTATGTGATATAGTAATATGTATTAAATTAAAAATGATTTCAAGTTTTGAAAAGTTTAAAGTATTTAAATTTAAGTAGAAATTAAGCATTGAAAATACTGAAGTACTTCAATAAGATCGGTGTGGTGAGTTTTAAATCTTTGGTTATTTTAGGGAATGAGATCCTCCAGTAAAAACCTTCACATTTAATCATAGTATAAATTTGAGTAAGAAGTAAAATGCAATATGAGATATTGTATGATGATATATTTATTTCTTCTATAGCTAAGCCTAGTGCTACAACTTACCTTCAAAATTTCTAATTAAATCAATTAGGAAGATTTTATATTAGATATGAAATGGTAAGACTTCAAAAGAGTCAAAGTAAATGAGTTTTTGAAGTGATGCTTAAAGCATGTATTATTCTATAAGTTTAGAAATAAATCGAATAATAGGTTATAAGATATCCAAAATTTTGGATATAATCTTACAGACCATATTGAATTTTTTTTTGTTTCAATGTATACTTATTAGAGAATGGTCTTTAAGATTAGTGATAGCAAGATGAAATTTTAAAGGTTCAAATATGATTATAATGCATCCAATTTGAACTAGTGCCTTTATTGATACATTTGATGTATAGTTGAAAGGCTAGGAGACGTAGAAAGATTCACTTTTATGATGAATTCAAAGAGTTTATTTTGGAGATGTTTGTGAATTTATCACATCTAAAAGAAGACTAATAGGAGTTTAATTTTCCTCTTCAGTAGGAGTATGTAAAGGCATCTTGCTCACATAGAACAACAATTAACATTTTCAATTGTTAAAAATATAATTTTCCAAGAACATCTCTTGTTGGATGCGAAAAAGTTAACAACTTAATTATGTGAATTAAATTTATAGATACGAAAATTGTTTACCTATTATATTCCAAATACAAAGATAATGTACTAAAGGTGTTTAATATTTAAGATGTATGATACTTGATGAAGCATTAATGATATCTATTATTCTTTATATGAGTTGATATTTATGTTCAAGGTTATATGGATATTAACTTTAGAAGTGAATCCTAGTTAAGGTATATGTTACTTGGAATAATATTATTTTGAGATTGAAAGGGTTCCAATGTAGCATTAATTACTGCAACAATAATAACAACAACAACTCCTGGTAGAAATCTTGTTGAAACGCAGGGTCTGGAGAGGCCCAATAGTACGCAATCTTCCCACTATCTATTAGAGAGATTGTTTCTAAATGACCCACATAAAGAGGGAAAAAAAGGAAAAATAAATAAATAATAGGAAAGGAAAAAATAAAATAAAATAAATAAAAATAAAAATAATTTATTGTAGAACATAAGAGTAACTAGGCCTGCAAAAGGAGTTAAGGTCTCGTAACAAATCCAAGTATATATTTAGGTAGTTCCTATTAATTATGATGATAATTAAGATGAAAGTTATAAGACTTAAGCAAGTGCTCACTATCGAAGATCTTGTAGAATTCTCTCATTAAACCACAGCTCCAATAGTATCATGATTGTCATATAAAGATATGGTATAAGGTAGTAAACGATTGGTTTAATGCAAGTGGGAGATTGTCGGTTGGTTATAGTTTAGTAACATAATTATTTAAAGGCATTATTTATCTTATGTATATTATATGTACATGATAAAGTCCATGGTATAAATGTACATTAAAAGTGAAATTATGATGAGATCACAATTATAAGATTCATATTTCATTTATGTACTATCATTAAATTGTTCATAGTCATTGTTCTTTTAAGACTGAACATTAATAGAGTACATATTATGTTTCTTCCTTGTGAAGGAAATATTTGATCTATGGAGATACTTAAACAAACAGGTGGGTATTTATTAGAGAACAAGTTCACTGATCTAACCTCACATGAGAAATCTACTTAGAACATTACTTTTATGTTTTTATAAATTCTTCTTGTGATAATTGTATCACTGATCTTTTGACTTAAGATTACCAAAATTTCTCATATAGGGATTGTTTTAATAATTCTTATGACTTATTTTAGTCAAGAGCGGCTCAGTTGGTAATCATTGGATATAGTTAGAACTTTATAAAGATAGTTAAGTGATCAATATAAGAGTTAAGTGATCAATATAAGATTCATCATCCTAAAGTGATTAGGGATAATATTCTATTGTTCTCAATTAGTATTGATTCAAGAAATCCTAGCCAAGGTATAATGAAGCTTTGAAAATATTTTTCAAATGTCATTAATTTAATCAATTGCTAGTGGTAGAGAACTAATATGATTAGATTCAAATAAAGTGGACATTAATTTTACGCTCTATGTCTAATTAGAACATTGTATCATGAAATGATTGAATTATATGAAAAAATGCGCAAAAATTAGTCAAAACTAGTTTGACATTCCTAAATATTTTGGTAATCATTATGCGTTACTAAATGTCAATCTTGATCTATGAATATAAATTATTTAATTAGAGAATTGAAGATAAATTAAAGGAGTTTAATTTATATAATCTTAGATATGTTTTAGGGTTATAATTTATATCTATTGTTAAAATATATGAGAACCTGATGAGTCACACACAAAGAATACGTTGAAGAGAAAAAAAGGTTTTTATTCAAGTTAGACTTGATTGTAAAGTTTGAGAAACTTTATGATTAAACATGAGATATTTAATAAATAACGACCAATATGAGATATTAGATCTTATTTGAGCCTAATTGGTATTTAATTAGAATTAATTGTAATTCTAATTAAAGTTTAATTGAAATTAGAATTTAATTTCAATTAAATTACTAAATATTCAAAATGTATTATAAATAGGCTTAAACCTTATGTGAGCCAATACTCTTTACTTAACTCTCTCTATAACAGTTGTAGAGTTCTCCCAATTTATTTTGTAGATATCCTTAAAGGATGAATACTTGTGTGGTTGTGATGGTTAAGATGAGTTAATTTCAGAATTGGTTATAAGAAACTGATAAAAAATATAAAACTTCACAATACGATATGAATTAGAATTCGCACTTTATTATATTTTATATGTTAATCATGTCATAGATTTTGAGTGATCTTGATTTTCAAGAATTCGTACAACATAAGTTTCATAATTTAGGGATCTATTGTTGGGGGACATTTTTATTGATGCTTGGGTGAAATTTTGGATACAGGCTCAAAATTGGGATAATTACCCTCCCTCCCTATCTCATATCATTCCTCGTTGCAGCCCCTAGTTAACTCTTAGGATCACTATACATGGCTAAAGCATCCCTGAAGAAAGTTCACAAAGTGGTCTTGTAAAGAAATTAATTAGGCCTAGGCGCACAAAGATATAGTGGTACCCTATTGTTTGACACAAGGCCCTACTGCCCAAGATCTCTTTCCTCTTAGGGCTTGCATTCTTTGCAGAGACTACTCCTTGCCTCTTTTCTTAATACTCAAATTGGGTTTAGGATGAGATACAGGATTATTAATATATAGATATTTATTTGTTAGGTTAATTGTAATAAAATTTTATTCGATGTTGATAACTGGACTTTAGTTACTTCACACCAATCAGAATCAATAAAATTTGTATAAGATTGAGTTACACATATCGAACCGATATAACATTATTGTTGTGTAGAAAACATACTCGAGTGATGTTTATATACTTAGACTTAAAATAATTTATTCTTACAGCTCCTTTGAAAGGTAGATTCACATTTCGATTCACAAAAATACTAGCTGATTTTTGCTAAAAACTTTGTTAATTAGTTATATAATATTTTAATAAATTAAATTATAAATTTTTTTTTAAGAGAAAATTAAATTATAAAATTGTTTCAAGTGATTGTTTGAGAGTAAAGATTTTATATTTTAAGATTTTAGAGTTTTCAAATTATAACAAAAAGAAATAAACTCAGAAACTGTGAACTACGGGCACGGGCACATGCTAACAAGAACGGCCGAAGAGACACTATCACGGCAGAGCTCAAAATTCAAACTATGGCGTGGCGACAAGTGATCAGAAGCACAAAGGAAGTTCCGAATCCAGCAGCACCTGGGTTCTTCAAATTCTTCTCTAAATCCCCAAGTTATATTGGTAACTCAATTGACTTCACCTCTTTTACCCTTGTGAGTTTGGTTTCTAGGTTTCTTTGGGTTCTAAATTAGAGAATAGAGGAGAGTTATTGGTTTTTGTGGTTTTTTGTAATATTGATATGGGTTTTACTTAGAATTGCATAAAAGGGTTTGTCTTTATGTTCCGTATCGTTTCTTCCGAACATCTTTTTTTGTTGGGACAAATGAGTGTTGTATTACGCCTTTATTCCAAAATGAAAGAGTTTTTACATCTCGTTTTCCAGCGATTCAAATCCTCTAACTATGGATATACTAGAGTCTGTGATGGATGGACATCAAATTGTATCCGTACAAGTAACCTTTCATTGCTTGAGTAGACTCCGGAAAGGACGTCTTACTAATTTCATCCTACACTAAGTAAGCTATGGTTTTTGTTTTTTAGGAGTTGTTCTTCAATCAAAATTCTACACACTTGCTGACAATAGATTTGCCTCTTGGCATACCTTATAGATGATGCTTGGGTTCGTCCCGCATCTTTTTCTGTGGATGGCTCGGACAGTGAATTTTGGAGTCACAGACAACTTGGAGTGGATAGCTATTGTTATGGACATCATGTGGAAGTCCGTTATTCTGCCATAATTAAGTAGTTTATCTACACATGACAATTTTTTGTCTGCATGCGATGTCATGAAATTGCAACATAGATCCAACTACAGATGAAATTTTTGGCAAATTTGAGAATTCAATACATTTAGCTCATCTAGAAGGTAGGTTGATGTCCTAGCCATTCAATGAGAGCTGGACACCATAAGGAGGAGATAAATATAGCATATGATTTAAAATGGCTCCAATCTCCGAATATCTTGATACTGTGTCACCTGTTTGTGGGGGATTGGATAGAATCGCCCTAAAAACTTTTTTTTTCTATTTCTTTTATGTTGAATTCCCATTTCCAGGAAGGGCTTGCATTGTTTGTTGTATCTCCTTAGTTATTAGTTGCTAGAGAATAGATTAACTTAGGAGAGACAATTTCTGAAGTGACGTGTATTTTCTGGTGTAACTGAGGTGATTTTGATTTTTCCAGAATGATCACCTAGAAGATGTTGGAAGCAACGATGAGTTCTTTGGTTGGATATTCTAGAAGCATGTATAATCTATTCTTCTAATAGTTCAAGATTGAGGGGAATTTGGATATTGAAGTGATTTGAGTTTCAATTTTAAAGTGATTTGCCTTTGAGTGGACATTTTGTTTTCTTATAGATGGATTGCTGTTGCTAGTAAATTTTTATTAATATCTCTTGTTCAGAATTTAGAAGCATGTTAATTAATGAAAAACATGCATGAGAGAGTGACTAATGTATTGTTTTGAATGCAGTAAAGGTTGGAATTCCGGAGTTTTTAAATGGAATAGGGAAAGGAGTTGAAAGCCATGCAGCCAAGCTTGAAACTGAGATCGGCGATATTCAAAAACTTCTTGTTACACGAACGTTGAAGCTCAAGAAACTAGGCATTCCGTGTCAACATGTAATTCTTTTGAATCTATTATGCATTTTGAAAGTATTCATGGTATCCTCTTTGTCTGTATGTCTCTCTGTTTGGTACAATTATGTGCTTGTCATGATAATTGCACTTTACTGTTTTTTCATGGCATAAAAGTATTGGTGCATTGAAACTTGCATTTTGTTTATATGTACTAATTGGCAAAAGTTTGTTAGGAAATCAAAATGATTGTGGGAGTTGTCCAAACAAGACAAGTGAGGGAATTTTATGGGATTTAACCTGTTTCCAACACCTGTAGCATTAGGTTGGTGAATCAAATGATGTCGACGAGTTGCTGATTTAACATCTGATAATCTATGAAGTGTCAATCCCATTTGTTTTGTGGTACTTGGGGGATCACGTGATATAAGTTAGTGGGTTACTATACTCCTACAGATGACTACTTTTATGTGCCTGCAAATTTGTAACGTATGCTTAGAATTGTTGAGATTATTATGTTTAAGTACATAAAACTGTTGGCACGATGTTGTGTAAGTCTATGGTTTCCTAGATAGCTAACATTTCAACATTTCGAAAACTTCCAAGTCTGAAATATGTCTGATTTTGAAAACCTAGAAAACTTATGCTAGTTAAACTTAGAATTATAGCCATAATATTTATTTGCATGAATAGGATCTATGGCATTTGCTGCTTTTCTGTGACTTTTCATTACAGTCTCATTGTTCTTTCCTTGGACGCCCATTAACCTTTTAACCTGTTAATCCTAGTTATTTCAAATCCAGTGGAAACAGCATGTTAAGCTTTTACTCATGTAAATTCTATATTTTGGGATCTTGAAGTTGGAGAACTTAGAATCAGAATTTGATTTGCTGGTTTTATTTTTGCAGAGGAAGCTGATATTGGACTATGCCCACAAGTACAGATTGGGACTCTGGAGGCCTAGGCTTCAACCTGTGAAAATCAAATAAGACCTCCATGATGTTTTTGTATGTTGGAAAGCGTCACTGGTCCACGTTTGCTGCGTGAAATTGAAGTTTTGAAGAGTTGAAACACATGACGGGTGATCATTGTCCTATTTGCATACTCTTGTGAGCTGGCCTTTTAAGTTTCAAATTATTCATGATTTGCTGAATTGGTGAAGAAAAGGATTGTTGGTACAAGACTAGCTAGCTTTAGGAGTACGTTAGATTGTTAATTTAGTGGTATAATCTTGTGGAGAGCATAGGAGATGATCGTTTGATGATGAAACTGATTTTGACCAGTTATTAGAAATAAAAAATTTCTAGATAAATATTTCTATTTTTTTGTTTTCTTCTCCCTTGAAGTGGCATTCAAATGATGGAAGAATTAAATCTACAGGATCCTTAATCTTATTTCCTCATCTTCCGCGGGCCTTTCGATTCTTATTCATCTGCTTTCTTGCATTTTCATTGTCCTCCCATCTTTGCCTTCAACATCAAATAAAACTTCTTCTAGGTAAACCTAAAGCAATTGAATTGCCTCTACCGTGGTAATAATGTAGGGCTAATCACGTTCGTAATCCCACTTCGTGGCCCATTCAGGCAACTCTATGCTAAGCGTACGAGGTATCGGCATTGCAGCTTTTTGGCTAGACCTAGGCTTCAACAAGACTATGGGGCTCCCACAACTCCAAACTATCAAGTCTTTTGATTGCGGAAATGCACCTTGATTAAGGTTTTTAAGAGTGAGGACGATGAAAACTCAGCAGTCTCATTATCAAACAGGGAAACAAATGGTGGAGACTAGAGAACAAGCTCGTAGTCAGTATGCAGAATTTTCCATGAAAAAGGTTACGTCTTCTAGAAAAACTCTTCAACTTGATAAGAATAAGAGATTCCTTTCTTTGTCACATTGAATTCAATTTCTCCGTGAAGATCTATGAATGCAACAAGCCAATACACCCTTCAAATCGGCCCACAAAACCGTAAACAAAGTCATCACCAGTCTCTGTCTTGGAAATCTGAAGTTGCTATGATCTCCATGTGCCCCGAAAGTACAGAACACATGATGTTCATTCAGCAAACGAGGATACCACTCTAAATGGGGATTGGATAGTGGTCGTCTTAATTTTGTTGCAAGGATTTATGTTTTCCACCATTCAAGACATTGGAATTCCGGTAAATGCAAACTCCTGAACAGCAACCGGAGCAAACTCTTGCCATGGCTTTAGAAGTCATCCCCTAAAATAGAGAAGTATTAGTTTATGACCTTGCAGCTAATCAGTATAATTGCAATTTGATGTATGACATTATTATTTAATTAATAAAAATATTCTTTATCTTTGTATATTAAGTTAATTACATTTGATGTTTTAGTACTAAAGGCAAAATCTTTGAAATAATTACTGTGTAATTGAAATTACGATGAGATTATAATTATGATATTCAATTTATATTTACATATTGTTCCTAAATGTTCCTAGTTGTAATTTCATCAATACGAGATAGTGTTAAAACAGTAAAACTAGCACACGTTATGTTTCCTTCTTATGAAGAAAGTAATTGATCTCATAAATTAAAGATAGAGATACTTAAACTAATTATGGGTAATTATTAGAGAATGAGTCATTGAACTGACCAAAATACCAAATGAAATATTACTTATATGTCTGTAGATTTCCTTATAATAATAGTTGCATAATTGATTCTTAGACTTGAGATTACCAAGAGTATGAGAATTACAGTATTTTTGTTGGGCCCTGATTCTTTTTCATGCTTATTTATTAAATAAGCATTTGCTCATTTTATTTTTGAGTTTGCTAAATTTGTTTTGGGTTAGGAGTTAATTATAATGTCTATGGCTGGAGGAATTTATTTCTTAGATTGATTAAATTAAAAAGGAGAAATTAAATTAAGTTAGAGTTTTTTTTTGGTGTTAGTTAAAATTAAAGGAACAAAATTTTATAAGGACATTTTGGGAAGATCACTTAAGTTGTTAAAGGTTAAGGCTTATAAGGAGGGGTATTTAGGTCATTTTAGTTTCTTTTAAA
>JANZXP010000007.1:17122889-17137381 GCA_027576715.1 Erythroxylum flavicans | reverse complement strand
CAAGTTGGACTTGATTGTAAAGTTTGAGAAACTTTATGATTAAATATGAGATATTTAATAAATAAGGATCAATATGAAATATTGAATCTTATATAGACATAATTGGTATTTAATTAGAAATATTAGTAATTCTAATTAAAGTTTAATTGAAAATAGAATTTAATTTGAATTAAATTACTAAAATGTCCATAGCTTATTATAAATAGCTTAAGCTCTATGGAGCTGGTACTTCTTACTTAACCCTCTCTATAAGAGTTACAAAGTTCTCTCAACTCATTCTATGGATACCGTTAGAGGCCGGACATTTGTACGGCTACGGTAGTTGAAACATATCAGTTTCAGGAACAGTTCGAGGGATACAACAAGATAAAGATCAAGCTTTGGAATAAGGTACGAATTAAGTTTCTGCTTTATTATGATTTGTGTTAATCATTTTATAGAATTAAAGAGATCTTGGTTTTCGGAAATCAAAGATTGCGAAAAAGTTTCGTGATTATTCCGCTGCGGTTGGATCAGATCCGGACTCGATTTTCCAACAGGAAGTAGATAGGAGGTGGTGGTTGGAGAAACGTGGGTGTACGTAGCCCATTTTTCTGGAACAAGTCTGAGCAGATGTGAATAGCGCGTGCAGTCTTCCTGTTGATTGCGGGCCTATGCACTACAATCAACCTTTGGCGCAGGTGCACTCCTCTTTGTTTTATTCAATTTTATTGATTTTAAAGCCTTAATTTTAATTAAATTAGTTTAATGAATATTAAATTAATTTATATTCTTAATAAAATTGAAAAAGTATTTTTCCAAATTTTGAAAATTGTTTTCAAGGATTATTTTTATTAAGAATGTTTTGGAATTTAGTTTAATTTTTTAAAAGTTGAATTATTAAATTAAATTAGTTATTAAATCAATAATTTGAATCAAGCAAACATTTTTGAATAATTTCTTTCATAATTAGATTATGTTTGAAATTATAAATATAATGAGATTATATTATTTTAAAGAGACTAAAATTTTAAATCCCTCAATTAAATATTAAGTACACGTTAGGAATGTAATAGTTGCCCTCTATTATTTAATTATAAAACTGGAGTTTTATTTATTGCTTGATTTGTAGAATAAACTCAAGGTCAATTTAACCTGATGAGTCCTACTTAACTAAATTTGTATGATTTAAATGAGCAAACTCATGATCGTATGGAATTAGAGGCAGGGTTATGAATAATATATATGATATATTTTGGCAAAGAACTGTTACTTAACATTCTAGGAGTCACATGATATGTGATTGATAAAAATGTTATCTAACTAATTTAAATTTAGTTGGTTTGTTGAGAAAACTCAAGATCAGTTATTTTTTTAATAGGATCCTAACCTATTAGGAAATTATTTGATAATTTCTTGATTTAATAGTGCGGGCTATTATTTTGAATAAAATAGTGAGAGTAATCAAATATTTTTAAAGTCCTTATTTTATTTGATTTTGGATATAAACTAACACTTGTTCCTTTTATGTTTTTTGGTTATCGAATCAGAAGATGAGTATCAACCTGATGTTGAGGAGCATTATGGATGCTAACAAGCTGACTGGACCTAACTTTTCGGACTAGTTTCGAAACTTGAGAATAATTCTCTATCAAGAAAAGAAGTTATATGTTCTTGACACCCTTGCTCCACAAGAGTCTAGTTCAAATGTAGCTGATGAAGTTTGGGAAAGGTATCAACATTATATTGATGACGATGAACAAGCCATATGTGTGATGTTGGCTAGCTTATCTCCAGAACTTCAGAGGCAGCATGAGAATATAGATGCACCTACTATGATTCTGCATCTCAAAGAGTTGTTTGGTGCATAAAATAGGGTGGAGTGGTATCAATTCTCCAAGATACTGTTTCAATGCAAGACGACAGAAGGATCTTCAGTCAATCTGTGCATGTTGATTGGGTGTATTAAAAAATTAGCCCAATTAGGTTTTGTCATGGACCATGAGTTAGACGTTGATATGGTACTGTAGTCTCTCAGTTTGCGTTTTTTGCAGTTCGTTATAAACTTCCATATGAACTAGAAGGACATGTCATTGCCCGAACTGTTGAACATGCTCAAAACTGCGGAAGGGTGCCTTAAGAAGGAACCCGGTTTCGTACTTATGGATTCTTCCAAGAGCAAGAAAAATGGCTTTAAGAAGAATATGAATAAGAAACTGAAGGCTTCTACTAATGTAATAAAGCCAAAAGGAGTTGTCAATAAGAAGAGCAATAACAGGGGCACATACTTTCTCTGCAGAATCAATGGACACTAGAAGAGGAACTGCCAATCTTATTTTGCGACCCTGAAAGATAAGAAGCTGTCTCTTCAGGTACGTTTATGATTAAGATCAATCTTTCTACTTCTATTTCACATACTTGGGTATTAGATACTGGATGTGATTCTAATATATATAATTACATGAAAATGTTAACATGAAGTAGATCGTTGAGGAGAGGCAAACTGGACCTATAAGTTGGCTATGGAGCAAAAGTTGCTACATTAACTTTAGGAACTTGTAGTATAGCTTTGCCTTCTGGCCTTATACTAGAACTAAATAATTGTTATTATGTTTTAGTTATTACAAGAAACATCATTTTTATTTCTTATTAGATTTGAATGGATTTGCTTTATTATTAAGGATACTAGTTGATCTTTTTATAAAGATGATGTTTATTATAAATCTGAATTACTTACAAATGGTTTGTATGAATTAGATCTTGAAAGGCTAGTTCTTAACATAAATAGCAAGAAAAGAAAGTTAAGTGGTCAAAATCTATCTTATTTTTGGCATTGTAGGTTAGGTCATATCAACTAAACTATAATTACAAAGTTATATAAAGAAGGATATTTGGACCGTTTTGATTATGAATAATATGAAACTTGTGAATTTTGTTTGTTGGGAAAGACGACCAAACTACCCTTTAGTGGAAGGGGAGAACGTGTCAGGGGGTTACTAGAGCTAATACATTTAGATGTATATGGGCCTATGTCCACTAGTGCAAGGGGTGGATTCTCATATTTCGTTACGTTCAAGGATGATCTTTCTAAATGCGATTACATGTACTTGATGAAACAAAAGTCTGAATCATTTGAAAAGTTCAAAGAATTTAGACTTAAGGTTAAGAAACAAACTGGTAAAAGTATTAAGACACTTAGATCAAACTGAGGTGGGGAATACTTAGACCACGAGTTTCTTAGTTGCTTAAAAGAGAATGAGATTCTCTCACAATAGACTCCTTTTGCAACTCTAGTGCATAATGGAGTATCTGAGAGGAGAAATCATATGTTATTAGATATGGTATGTTCCATAATGAGTCATACAGCCCTTCCTATCTCCTTTTGGGGATATGCCATTGAAACTATTGCTTACCTTCTAAATAGAGTTCCATCCAAATTGGTTGACAAAACATCGTATGAGATATGGACTGGTAGAAGACCGAGATTATCAAACTTAAAGATTTGGGGATGTGATGCTTATATAAAGCGTGTAATATCTGATAAGCTTAAAGCCAAATCAGATAAATGCAAATTTGTGGGGTATCTGAAAAAAGTTTTGGATGTTAATTTTACCATGTTCTTAAGCAAAAGGTATTTGTCTCAAGACATGCTACATTCTTAGAAAGAGAATTTATTCTCAAAGAAAGTAGTAGGAGTAAGGTAAAACTTAGATAAATTTAAGAGCCACAGAATCACATCAAGATGGAATAAGAACCTCAAGTTGATACATATGATGTACAATTGAGGGTTGAAGAGACACATAATCCATGACACACTAGTAGGATACGTCGTGCCCCTACTAGATTATATCTACATATTAAGCAGGAGAAGGATAATGTATCACTCATATATAATGAGCCTATTACTTTTAACGAAGCAATGTCTGACATTGATCTTTTAAAATGGCAAGAAGCCTTGAGATCTACAATGGAATCTATGTATACTAACTAAATATGGACTTTGGTGGATGCACCTGATGGTATTGTACCTATTGGATGCAATTGAGTTTTTAAGAGAAAAATAGACATAGATGGTAATGAACATATGTACAAAGCAAGGTTAATGGCTAAAAGTTACAAACAAAAACTAGGAGTTGATTTTGATAAAACCTTTTCACCAGTAGCTATGCTGAAATCCATAAGGATCTTATTGGCTATAGGCACATATCATGATTATGAAATCTAGTAGATGGATGTCAAAACAACATTTCTCAATGGAAATTTGTAGGAGGATGTGTATATGATACAACTTGAAGGTTTTGATTCCAAGAGATTTCCTAATCAAATATGCAAGTTACAAAGGACTGTTTATGGACTTAAGAAAGCGTCACAGAGTTGGAACATCTATTTTGATGAGACAATCAAAGAGTTTGATTTTACAAAAAATATGGAAGAACCATGTGTCTATAAAAAGGTTAGTGGGAGTGTAGTCATTTTCCTAGTGTTATATGTGGATGACATATTGCTTATTAAAAATGACATACCTATGCTTCAATCCGTAAATATTAGGTTATCTAAGAATTCTCTATGAAGTATATGTGAGAAGCAATCTATATTTTGGGAATAAAGATCTATAGAGATAGATTAAAAAGGTTGTTTGGGTTATCCCAATCCACGTACATAGACAATATGCTAAATATGTTTAGCATATAAAATTTCAAGAGGGGAACCCATGTCGCATTAGATTTCTCTCTTATGGAGTATATGTCTAAAGACATATGAGGAGAAAGATAAAATGGATTGTATTCGATATGCTTCAGTAATTAGATCAATCATGTATGTGATACTATGTACTAGACCAGATCTCTCTTATAATTTGAGCATAACGATTAGGTTTCAAGACAATCTAGGTCAGCGTCATTAAACAACTATGAAAAACATCTTAAAGTACTTGAGAAGAACTAAAGATATTTTCTTAGTCTATAAAGGAGTTGAACTGAGAGTTCAAAGATATTTAGATGTTAGTTTCCAATCAGATCCTGATGACAGTAAATCACAGTTAGGGTATATCTTCACTATAAATGGCGATGCGGTAAGTTGGAAGAGATCTAAATAGCCAACCATTACGGATTCAATGATAGAGGCAAAGTACATTCAGTGTCATAGACGACAAAGGAAATGGTTTCGATTAAGAAGTTTATCAATGAACTTTGAGTGGTTCCTAGCATTGTTGAGCCTATAGTATTGTATTGTGACAACAATGTTGCTACTGCATAGGCAAAGGACCCAAGTTCTCATAACGGTCTAATGCTACTCAGGTAGTTTCACTTGATCAGGGAGATAATGGAGAGAAAAGATAAAACACTGGAGCGAGTTCCCACTAAGAAGAATCTTGCAGATCCTCTAACTATGCCATTGTCTTAAAAGAGACATGATCGACATATAGATGGATATGGTATTAGATACATAGGCGATTGACTTTAGTGCAAGTGGGAGATTGTTAGTTTATGCCCTTGTAGCCAATTAGTTAGATGTAATTTGATGTATGACATTATTATTTCATTAATAAAAGGCATTTTTTATCTTTATGTATTAAGTTAATTACATGTGATGTTTTAATACTAAAGGTAAAATTCTTGGAGTATTTACTTTGTAACTAAAAATTTGAAGAAATCATAATTGTGAGATTCAATTTATATTTTTATCAAGATGTGATATTTTTAAAACAGCAAAACTAACACACAGTATGTTTTTTTCTTATGAAGAAACTAATTGATCTCATAAATTAAAGTATAAAGATACTAAAATCAATGTGTGGGTGATTATTAGATAATGAGTCATTAAACTGACTTGACTATAAGAATCCTAAATAGAATATTACTTATGTGTCTGTGCATTTCCTAATAATAATGGTTGTATAATTGATTTTAGACTTGGGATTACCAAAGTATCTCATATAAGAATTGCTGTGTTTTGATGCTACTTATAAATTGTCCTAGGATAATTCAATCGGTAGTACTTGGTTGCAGTATGAACCATATGGAGATGGGTAAGTCAATAAATGATTCATCACTCTAAAGTAATTATAAGAATGTTCTACTATTCAGTGTCATAAGCGGCAAAGGAAAAAAATTTGATCAAGAAGTTTATCATTGAACGTGGAGTGGTTCCTAGCATTGTTGAGCCTATAGTATTGTACTGTGATAACAACGGTGCTATTGCACAAGCAAAGGAACCAAGGTCTCATCAATTGTCATGTACTTAGGAAGTTTCACTTGATCAGGAAGATAGTGGAGTGAAAGGACATAACATTGGAGCGAGTTCCCACTGAAAATAATCTTACAGATCCTCTCACTAAGGCATTGTCTCAAAGGACACATGATCGACATATAGACGGATATGGTATTAGATACATAGGCGATTAACTTTAGTGCAAGTGGGAGATTGTTATTTTATGCTCTTGCAGCCAATCAGTTAAATGCAATTTGATGTATGACATTATTATTTAATTAATTAAAGGCGTTTTTTATCTTTGTATATTAAGTTAATTATATTTGATATTTTAATACTAAAAGTAAAATCCCAGGAGTAATTACTGTGTAATTGAAATTTTGAAGAGATATAATTGTGAGATTCAATTTACATTTATGTCTTGTTCTTATATGTTCCTAGTTGTGGTTTTATCAAAATGGGACATTGTTGAAACAGTAAAACTAACACACATTATATTTCTTTCTTGTGAAGAAATTAATTGATCTCATAAATTAAAGTATAGAGATACTTAAACTGATGTGTTGGTGATTATTAGAGAATGAGTCATTAAACTAACCCAACTATAAGAATCCCAAATAGAATATTATTTATGTGTCTATGTAGTTCTTAATAATAATGGTTGTATAATTGATCTTAGACTTGAGATTACCAAAGTATCTAGTATATGAATTGTTATGTTTTGATGCTAATTATGAATTGTCCTACGATAATTTAGTCGGTAGTACTTGGTTTCAGTATGAACCATATCGAGATAGTTGAGTAAGTCAATAAAGGATTTATCACTCTAAAGTAATTAAAGAGAATGTTCTACTGTTCAGTGTCATAGGTGACAAAAGAAACAGTTTCGATCAAAAAGATTATCACTGAACTTGGAGTGGTTCCTAGCATTGCTGAGCCTATAATATTGTACTGTAACAACAATGGTGCTATTGCACAGGAAAAGGAACTAATGTCTCATCAACGGTCTAAACATGTACTCAAGAAGTTTCACTTGATCAAGAGGATAGTGGAGCGAAAAGACAAAACATTGGAGCGAGTTCCCACTGAGAAGAATCTTGTAGATTCTCTCACAAGCTATTGTCTCAGAAGAGACATGATCGACATATAGATGGATATGGTATTAGATACATAGGCGATTGACTTTAGTGCAAATGGGAGATTGTTAGCTTATGCCCTTGCATCCAATTAGTTAGATGCAATTTGAAGTTTGACATTATTATTTAATTAATAAAAAGGTATTTTTAAAAATATTTGTGTATTAAGTTAATTACATTTGATGTTTTAATACTGAAGGTAAAATCCCTAGAATAATTACTGTGTAATTGAAATTTTGAAGAGATCATAATTGTGAGATTCAATTTACATTTATATATTATTCCTAAATGTTCCTAGTTGTAGTTTTATCAAGATAGGACATTGTTGAAACAGTAAAACTAACACACATTTTGTTTCTTTCTTATGAAGAAAGTAATTGATCTAATAAATTAAAGTATAGAGATACTTAAACTAATGTGTGGGTTATTATTAGAGAATGAGTCATTGAAGTGACCCAACTATAAGAATACTAAATAGAATATTACTTATATGTCTATTGATTTCCTAATAATAATGGTTGTATAATTGATCTTAGACTTCAGATTACTAAAGTATCTCGTATAGGAATTACTATATTTTGATACTACTTATGAATTGTCCTAGAATAATTCAGTCGATAGTACTTAGTTTCAGTATGAACCACTGGAGATAATTGAGTAAGTCAATAAAGGATTCATCCCTCTAAAGTAATTAGAGAGAATGTTCTGCTGTTCAGTGTCATAGGCGGCAAAATCAACAGTTTTGGTCAAAAAGTTTAACACTGAACTTGGAGTGGTTCCTAGCATTATTGAGCCTATAGTATTGTACTGTGACAACAACGATGCTATTGCTATAGTATTTCGTCTCTTAAATTGTTGAAAGATTTAAAGTGTTAGACTATTGAGTCACATGAGTGCATCATATAGAATAAATTTTGTACATTTATAAAATGAGTTTATAATTATATTCAAAGGCATAATAAGAGCATACACACAAATGAATTGTGAGTTACAAAAATTGCAGTCAATTGACATATTTATGGGTATGAAACTGAAATGAATGTGATATGAGAAATGAATGTACTTTTCCAACGTCTTGTACTTTGGTTTACCAATGGCAAGAATTGATGGATTATATTAGCAACTTGGAATTAATTGTTACAATTGGGAGATTGATAAATTAATATGTACATTTAGTCTTAGAAAAATGACAAGTGGCAAGACAAACTGACACATGAAAAATTAGGATGACTAAGCCTATAAATTGAGTGACATTTGGCATAGATAAATGAATGACAAATGGACTAGTAATTAATTGACAAATGGATCAATTATTGAGTGACAAATGGACCAATAACTAGGAGACAAATGGCAGCATATTTAATAGAAAAGTGGAAGACATGCTTAATGACATATGTCATTGAAAGATGAAGACACCTTGCAGTTAATTGTATGAAGCTAATGTATCAAAGTTTCTGTCCGAACATTTTTCATCTTCTTCTTTCTATCCACCAAAAATTGCACCTATCTTCCTTCTTTGTATTTTTGTTTTATCCTAGCTAAATTGCTTCATCAAATCTACACCTTTATTCTTCACAAAACAGCCAAAGAACCGGCTGATTGTTATCCTTTGTCTTTGTCGAAAACCATCATGTTTTCACCTTGAGTTTGTGATGAGCTTGTATGAATGGAGAACTAGTTTAACTTGATGTATTAAGGTATAATTAAAGCTTAAAAAGTAAGTAGAATTATGATATTTATGGCATGGTTTAATATAATGAAATGATGATTGAATTGGAATGAAATATGTATGATTTTGATGATGAAATGAGTTCTGGAAAATGATGCTTCAATAATAGTTTCTATTTTGATCTTTGATGCATGAAAGACAATAATCCATGAGCTACCAATTGAATAATTGTGAGTTGTTAGTAGAGATGATATTGATAAGAAATTGGAGTATAATTGAGGTCTAATTGAGGTATAAATGATTGACTATTAAGAGGATGTAGTGAATTTAGTATAAAGATGATAAAATCTGGAAAACAAATGAAGGGAATGGGTGGTGAACTTTTGGTTCACCCATCCCACGATCGTGGGAGCTGTATCCATGATCGTGGGAAATGCTTGGAAGTGCAAAACATTACATTTTGTGTGATTCTTGAACCAACTAAGTATAAGTTATTTTATTATTGTGTATTTGGACTTGATTGAGGCTTAAAATAAACCTAGTTTGATGTTGGATTAGTTGGTTAAGTGTTTGACAAGTTTAGGTTGTTAATTGATGTTATACCTTAAGGAAAAGATGGTTTAATATCAATGTATCTCAATTTGGAATGTAAGAGTGTTAAGGGAATGAAAGTGTTCTTATGAATACAAATGTAATCCAAAGGATATGAATAATGCATTAGGAATGAATGAATGAGAATTGGATATTATGTGATTATGTATAATACTAAAAAAGAGTTAGTGAATGTATGGTTGATGAATTGAGCATGATCAAGTGTATTTAAGGTATTAACCTAATTGAAAACTAGCTATATACAAGCTATAATGTTTCAATGATCAAGAATTGTGAATAAGGACATATAAACTGGAAAGTCAATTAAGTATATATGTATGTGTGTGTGTGTGTGTGTGAATGATTTAATAATCATATGATTGACAACTTAATGTGTGTTCAATATGTGTGTATTGTATGAAGATAGACACAAAAGATTGAATGTGAACATCTAGACATTGCCAGATTGTCGAGGCAATGGCTAATTTGGAACGTACTGTAAGTTAACCTAGATGTTTACTCACTATGAATGAATTGTTTGTTTTTATCATTTGTGATATTGAACTGTTATTGTTATGATTATGATAATTCCAAACATTAATGGTCCGAGGAGTTCAATATTCATGATTGTATTGGAAGTGCTATCAAATTGTATATGAATGTGAAATGTGAGAACAATTGGATGAGAAATGCCAGAATGGATACGAAATAAGTGAGCAATCGAATGTGAATTGCCAAATTTAGATCCGATGAATTTGATAGGTGTGACAAAAGCACACATGAGTAAAAGTAAATGACATATGGCATATGGAATGATGCATCACATTGATATGCATGATCAGATAAAAGAGTTGTGACTGGAGTGACCAGTTTGAAAACAGAACTTAAAGCTCAGAAATATGCACAAAGAGTCACAAGCTCAGTTATTAATGAGTTCGATATCCATAATAAGTGAGAGACATTATATAAAATGAGCCCCATATTCACAACAGATACGGGACGGTAAATAGGAACTCGGTCATAATAAAGTAAAAATGAAAGTAGTAATATGTGTACTTGCATATACATCTTTATATGTATCTCATAATTGAGTTGAAGTGAATTATTGAAATGCTTGAAATATAGTTGTAAAGTAAATCAGGTTGTGTTGTGATATGAAATGTCTAATATCCTTATGAATGTATGATAACTTGATGTACTTGATAAGGTATGAAGAAACGTGATATGATATGCAATACTGATGGTATGTAATACTTGTCTCTCTGAATCTGATTTGAGTGAATATATCGATGATGGTTCACTCACTGAGTTCACAAACTTATCAAAATTGCATTGTTGATTTTTAGGTTTAGAGGAGATCTGGTTAGACTAATTGGAGTATAGCTACTATAATTGGACATAAGTTAGTTGTCGAGATCAGTTGTACCTATAAATGTCTCCAGTTATTTTATATCAAGACTTGTATTTCTCAACTATTATATAATTTATATGTGAATTCTGAAGTGTAATAACATTTATAACTTGACATGTTTGTAAATGAAATGGGTCAAAGTTAATATTGGTTTGTTGAGGATGTGTTTGATGCCTGAAACTTTGTAATGAGTTGATTTGATTGTCTTAATGTGCCATCCTCATAGAGTATGTTATCGAATATTCATCAAAGTGTGAGACAATGAAAGTTTGTTGATATCTTGAAATAAGTGATACTATTTGGTTTGATATGTTAGACATAAACTCAGAATATTTGTATTTGTGGTTATATCATCGAATATGATATCAGTGTTGTGCTGTGGTTGTATACCTTTGAATTGATATGGATATGAATACATTTTCATGGATTGACTGAGGAAAGTAGAGACACAAGTGGAAATGACAAAATTTAAAGTGTACAAGCAAAGTTGGAAGAAATCAAAATTTACTATAACCTTGAGAGGTTGAATTGGGAACTGGAATGGTTGTATAGTTATCGTGTTAAGAGCTTATGATTTAATATAAGATTATATTATTAGATCCGATATCAAAATTTCATGATGGTTACATAACTTATATTACTGAATTAATGGAGAACATATTTACGAAAGATGAAATAAATGATAGCGATATATGCAAAAGTCCTTAAGGTTAAGTTGATTAGTTATTATGAATGTACATCTAATAATGTGGTTACCTTTGCCAACGATGTTACTAAGCACATACGTATTATATGATTGGATACGATATAGGGAGTGATCTTTGAGATAGTGAATGCTCTTAAGTTTTAGTTCCCATAGTTAAAATTTTGAGATGACTTAAGAGTAGTGCAGAGGAAGCATGGATTTATGTGGATGTATTGAAAGGGAACTAAGGAGAATTAGCATTCATATATTCATAGAATACTCAAATGTTATCTATAATCAATTAAGACAAACGTAGTTTCAGTATAAGTTATGAATTGCTGACTTTTCGAAAACAAATCTGTAGATAAGATGTAATGATCTTGATGGTATATACCAAAGCAGAAGAGTAAATGAATATGCCTACTACTTCATTGAGCTTTAATATTTATAACATTCTGATTATGTAAGATTTGGCACTATTGTTATTATTAAAGGAACCTAGGTCCACAATGTATTCTATACTAGTATGTTCAAAAGGTACAAGTTAGATTTGAGGTGTGTGTTATCAGCTCAAGAAGTTAGGATTACAAATGATTTAAATTATATGAAGAAACCAGTAAAAATGGTCAGACATCAAGATAACCCGTTGAGGAATCTAAAGAATCGAATGATTGGAGAAAATCATTCGAGAAAAAAAGTCAATTGGGATAATCAGAAAAATATTAGACAACATTACTCCATCTGTGGAATCAATTAGTTAAGAATTTTGAGGATCAAATGCCTTAAGGGGGAGAATTGTAGTATCCCATCTCTCAAATTGTTGAAGGATTTAAAGTGTTAGATTATTGAGTCACAAGAGTGGCATCATATAAAATGAATTTGGTACATTTATGACATGATTTTATGATTGTATTCAAACGCATAATATGAGCATACACACATGAAGTGTGAGTTAGAAAAATTGCACTCAATTGACATATTCCAGGGTTTGAAACTAAAATGAATGTGTTATGAGATATAAATGCGTTTTTTCAATGTCTTGTACTTTGGTTTACCAATGACAAGAATTGATGGATTATAATTAGTAACTTGGAATTAATTGTTACAATTGGGAGATTGACAAACTAATATGAACATTTAGCATTGGAAAATGTCAAGTGGCAAGATAAATTGACAAATGGAAAATTAACATGATTAAGCCTATAAATTGAGTGACATTTGGTATAGATAAATGAGTGACAACTAGACTAGTAATTAATTGACAAATGGATCAATTATTGAGTGAAAAATGGACCAATAACTAGGAGGCAAATGGCAGCTTAAGGAGTAGATACATGGCTTACGTGCCAAGTGACAAATGTCATTGTCAAAGAGAGACACCTAGTACCTTATGAAGCAAGTTTCTGTAGAGGTGGTTTCTACTGTCTTCACTTTGTATCTCCACTAAAAATTACTCTTAACTCATCTCTCTATATTTTGGTTTTAACTTAGCTAAATTTGTACACAAAAACCATACTTTTATCCTTCACAAGATAACTAAAGAAATAGGTCATAATGGTCTTCATCCTGTTGCCAAAATCCAATACATTTCCACCTTGAGTTTGTGATGAGCTTGTACGAATGGAGAGCTAGTTTAACTTGATGTATTGAGGAGGAATTTGAGCTTAACAAGTAAGTAGAAATCTAATTTTTATGGCATGGATTAATAAAATGATAATGATGATTGAATTGGAATGACATATATATGATGTTGATGATGAAATGAATTTTGGAAAATGATGCTTCAATGAAAGTTTTTGTTTTGATATTTGATGCATGGAAGAAAATAATCCATAAGTTGCCAATTGAATAATTGTGAGTTATTATTGGAGATGATTTTGATGAGGAATTGGAGTATAATTAAGGTCTAATTGAGGTTTAAATGATGGACTGTTAAGAGGATGTAGTGAATTTATTATAAAGATGATAAAATTTGGAAAACAAATGAAGGGAATGGGTGGTGAACTTTTGGTTCACCCATTCTGCGATCGCGGGAGCTGTATATACCATTATAGGAAATGCTTGGAAGTGAAGAAAATGTTATTTTGTGTGATACTTAATATGGTGCATTTGGACTTGATTGAGGCTTAAAATGAACCTAGTTTGATGTTGGATTAGTTGGTTAAGTGTTTAACAAGTTTAGGTTGTCAATTGATGTTATACCTTAAGGAAAAGATGTTTTAATATCAATGTATCTCAAATTGTAACATAAGAGTGTTAAGGGAATGAAAGTGTTCATATGAATACAAATGTGATCCAAAAGGATATGAATAATGCATTAAGAATGAATAAATGAGAATTTGGATATTGTGTGATTATGTATAATACTAAAAAAGAGTTAATGAATGTATGGTTGATGAATTAAGCAAGATCAAGTGTATTTAAGGTATTAACCTAATTGTAAACTAGCTATATACAAGCTATGATGTTTGAACGATCAAGAATTGTGAATAAGGATACATACGCGGGAAAGTTAAAAGAAAATGCATTGAAACATGATATATATATATATATATATATATATATACATGTGAATGATTGAATAATCATATGATTGATAACTTAATGATGTGTGCAATATGTGTGTATTGCATGAAGATAGATACACAAGATTGAACGTCAACATCCAGACATTGTCGGATCGTTAAGGCAATAGCTAATCTGGAGTGTACTGTAAGTTAAACTAGATGTTTACTGTAACACCCCACTCCCGCAAAACCCGAACCCGATATCGACAGTGATACTCGGATCCGTGCCCCGCGAGGGTGGCGT
>JANZXP010000007.1:17087072-17122789 GCA_027576715.1 Erythroxylum flavicans | reverse complement strand
TGTGAGAACAAATGGATGAGAAATGCCGGAATGAATACGAAATGTGTGAGCAATCGAATATGAATTGCCGGACTTAGATCCGATGAATTTGATACATGTGACAAAGCACATATGAATGAAAGGTAAATGAAATATGGCATTTGGAATGATGCTTCACATTGATATGCATGATCAGATAAAGGAGTTGTGATCGGAGTGACCAGTTTGAAAAAGAACTTAAAGCTCAGAAATGTGCACAAAGAGCCACAGGCTCAGTTATAAATGAGCTCGGTATCCACAAATAGGTGTAGGACAGTATATGAAATGAGCCTACAACAAAGTAAAAATGAATGGATTCACATATGCATTTGCATATACATCCTCATATGTATCTTATGATTGAATTGAAACGAATTATTGAATTGTTTGAAATACAATTTTAAAGTAAATGAGGATGTGCTGTGATATGAAATGTTAGTTTATCTGATATACTTATGAAAGTATGATAACTTGATATCTTTGATAAGGTATGATGAAACATGATATGATATGTAATACTGATGGTATGTAATACTTGTCTCTGTGAATTTGGCTTGAGTGAATATATCGATGATGGTTCACTCACTGAGTTCGCAAACTCATCAAAATTGCATTATTGATTTTTAGGTTCAGAGGAAATCTAGTTAGACTAATTGGAGTATAGCTATTGCAATTGGACATGAGTTAGTGGTCGAGATCAGTTGTACCTACACATGTCTTTAGTTATTTTGTATCAAAAATTATATTTCTCAACTGATGTATAATGTATGTGTGAATTCTGAAATATAATGACATTTATGACTGGATAGGTTTGTAAAAGAAATGGGCCTAAATGAATATTGGTTTGTTTAATATTTGATTTATGTAATGAAAATTTGTAATGAGTTGATTTAACTGTCTTAATGTGCCATCCTTGTAGAGTATATTCTCGAATATTCGTTAGTACGTTCAGGCATATACTCTATGAGAGTGGTATGTTACAATTGCATAGGCAAAGGAACCAAGGTCTCAACAATGGTCTAATCATATACTCAGAAAGTTTCACTTGATCAGGGAGATGGTAGAGTAAAAAGACATAAAATTGTAGTGAGTTCTCACTGAGAAGAATCTTGTAGATCTTCTTACTAAGCCATTGTCTCAAAAGAGACATAATCGACATATAGATGAATATGGTATATGATACATAGGTTTTTGACTTTAGTGCAAGTGGGAGATTATTAGCTTATGCCCTTGCAGCCAATCAATTAGATGCAATTTGATGTATGACATTATTATTTAATTAATAAAAGGAATTTTTTATCTTTGTGTATTAAGTTAATTACAATTGATGTTTTAATAGTAAAGGTAAAATCCCTAAACTAATTACTGTGTAATTAAAATTTTGAAGAGATCATAATTATGAGATTCAATTTATGTTCATTTATTGTTCCTAAATGTTCCTAGTTGTAGTTTTATCAAGATGAGGCATTGTTAAAACAGTAAAACTAACACACATTAGGTTTCTTTCTTATGAAGAAAGTAATTGATCTCATAAATTAAAGTATAGTGATACTTAAACCAATGTGTCCGTGATTAATAGAGAATAAGTAATTGAATTGACCTGACTATAAGAATCCTAAATAGAATATTACTTATGTGTCAATAAATTTCCTAATAATAATGGTTGTATAGCTGATCTTAGACTTGAGATTACCAAAGTATCTCATATAGGAATTGCTGTGTTTTAATGCTACTTATGAATTGTTCTAGGATAATTCAGTCGGTAGTATTTGGTTGTAGTATGAACTATATGGAGATAGCTGAGTAAGTCAATAAAGGATTCATCACTCTAAAGTAATTAAAGAGAATGTTTTACTATTCAGTGTCATAGGCAGTAAAAGAAGCAGTTTCAATCAAGAAGTTTACAACTGAATTTGGAGTGGTTCCTAGCATTGTTGAGTCTATAATATCGTACTGTGACAATAACGATGCAATTACATAGGCAAAGGAACCAAGGTCTTATCAAAGATCTAAACATGTACTCAGGAAGTTTCATTTGATCAGGAAGATAGTGGAGCAGAAAGACATAACATTGGAGCGAGTTCCCACCAAGAAGAATCTTGCAGATCCTCTTACTAAACCATTGTCTCAAAAGAGATATGATCAACATGTGAATGGATATAATATTAGATACATAGGCGATTGGCTTTAGTGCAAGTGGGAGATTGTTAGTTTATGCCTTTGTAGCCAATCAGTTAGATGCAATTTGATGTATGACATTATTATTTAATTAATAAAGAGAATTTTTTTAATCTTTGTGTATTAAGTTAATTACGTTTGATGTTTTAATACTAAAATAAAATTCCTGGAATAATTACTGTGTAATTGAAATTTTGATGAGATCATAATTGTGAAATTCAATTTACATTTATGCATTATCCCTAAATGTTCCTAGTTGTAGTTTTATCAAGATGAGATATTGTTGAAACATTAAAACTATTTCACATTATGTTTCTTTCTTATGAAGAAAGTAATTGATCTCATAAATTAAAGTATAAAGATACTTAAACCAATATGTGGGTGATTATTAGAGAATGAGTCATTGAACTGACCCAACTATAAGAATCCCAAATGGAATATTATTTATGTGTCTGTGGATTTTCTAATAATAATGGTTGTACAATTGATCTTAGACTTGAGATTACCAAAATATCTCATATAGGAATTGCTGTGTTTTTTTTATGAAAGGTAAATAAATTGAATCAAAATAAATTTACACGGTCTATGGGACATTCCCCGACCAAGGTCTATAAGCCAATCAACAATGTCACTTATACAGTAAAAAAAAATCAAAAAGTAATCAATGCTTTGGGATACAGTCTATACAAGATCTTGTACATTACAATTTTTATCTTATAAACTACATCAAAGCTCGTAAAGGAAGCAAAGTCTAATTGGATAGCATTCCTTGTCTTCCATACCATATATATGGTACAAATCAATGCCAATCTTGCTGCTTTGCTTCGTAGACGTGCTCCAGTGCAATCTTTCCGGATCTACTTTATGGCACTAAGTAATGTGGACATGGTACGGGTCAATCCCAGCCAACCCCGAATGGCTCTCCAAACTTCACCTGTGAAAGAACACTTAAAGAAAAGATGGTCAATAGTTTCCAATTCAGCATTACACAATCTACATGTTCAGTCTATCTCCAAGAATAACAAGTTATCCTTTGTTTGAAGTCTATCCTTTGTATGAACGAGAATTTTGGTGGATTCCAAATAAATGACATCTATGGTTTTCTAGAGTATTTGATCTGCAATAGCTCATAAACTTTTTGTAAAGAGAGGGTTTTATTAATGCATAATGTCTGCATCCCATATTCTACCTCCCGACGGCCACCCAATTTATCTACCAATGTATTTTAGATCTGTGCAAGTCTCTTCATTAGGGGTGAGTCTCTGGTTTGAGGTTCCCAATCCCACACTAATGTTCCCTTTAAGTATACTTCATGAATCCATCTTACCCACAAGAATCAGCTTTGGCATGAATATTCCACAACACTTCAGACAAAAGAGCCGAATTCTATAATTTACAATTTTTCAAACCCAATCCACCCTCCTCTTTGGGCACACAAATATTGTCCCATGCCACCCTAAAATGTTTGCCACCCCATAAGAACAACCTACATATGGAGGTTATTCTCTCAAGGATAGTTGCTGGGATGGGGAATGCCTGGAACCAAAAAGATAGTACTCCTTGAATGATAGAATTAACTAATTCAATTCTACCCACATATGACAGGGTCTTCCCATTCCATTCATTTATAAAAGCCTCTACGGATTCCATTAGTACTGAGAATTGGGCCACCGAGACCTTCAAAAGTGCTAGAGGGATCCCTAAATATCGAACAAGGAACTCACCTATTGGATACTTGGCCTCTCCAAAATTTCATCTCTATCCCGTCCATAGACCCCAGCTAAATAAACATTGGATTTTAAGGGGTTAACCCTTAGCCCTGCCACTTCTTTCAATTCACTCCAAGCATCCACTAGAATATGAATAGAGTCAAAATCACCTCTAGAGAATAACATAAGATCATCCACAAATGCAAAATGTGTGATGCCAATTTTTTGACACTTCGGATGGAAGTTGAAATGGGAGTTAGCAGTTCTCACTTTTAGCAATTGAGAGAGGTACTCTAGACAAAGGAGGAAAAGGGTTGGTGACATAAGATCACCCTGTCTCAATCCCCGTCTACCCTTAAACTTACTATGTAATGTGCCATTAATCAAGATCGAGTAGGATGTAGTTGTTACACATTCTATAATCCATCGGACAAATGTAGTAGGGAAGCCCAAACCTTCCAGCATTTCTTCGAGAAAATCCCAAGAAACTGTTTCATAAGCTTTTGTGATATCAATTTTGAGCATGCACTGAGGGGAAATACATTTTCTAGTGTAACCCCAAACAAGTTCCTGCCCAAGAAAATATTATCTAGGATACTCCTCCCTGACACAAAAGCTGCTTGTGTTGGATCAATAATTTTACCCACAAACTAAGCCATGCGTTCCATCAATACTTTAGAAATCACCTTATACTCAATATTCAAACATGCTATTGGTCTAAAATCTGATACTCTCAGTTCTGCCTTCTTCTTTGAAATGGGAGTGATGATTGTATGATTTAGTTGTTTAAGCATCCTACCCGTAGTGAAAAATTCCTTCACTGCTAGAATTACATCGGATCCATCAACATCCCAATGTGTCTTGAAGAAAGCGGATGTATATCCATCCGACCCTGGAGCTTCCTCATTTCCTATGTCAAACATTGCCCTTTTGATCTCAGCATCCATAATCAGGGCAATCAGTAATGCATTTGACTCTACATCTAACACCGAACCATTCCTAACCACATTGCAGTCTAGGCTTTTCACAAGGGTTGAAGTGCCAAAAAGTTCCTTAAAATAACTGACAACATAATCTGCCACTCCTTCCAGTGAAGCAGTCATAGAGCTATCCTTTTTAATGAGATGAGAAATAGCATTCTGCATACCTCTCTTCCTAGCTACAACATGGAAGTACCTGGTGCTTTAATTAGCCTCTATAAGATGTTTGCACTTAGCTTTTTGCTGAAAGAATTGCCTCTCTGCCTCTAGCAAAAATCCAGCTTGCTTCCTCTTGATATTTACCTCATGTGTCAACTCAACATCATCAGGCCTATTTAGAGAGGCCTTATACGCAAGCTGAAAGTTTTCTGTTGCCTTCTTAGCCTTATATGAAATGTGACCATAAGCTTCAGAATTGAGTTCCTTCAGAGGGTACTTTAATGCCTTCAATTTCATGCAAAGAACAAATTAAGCTGTCTTTAACACTACCTTCTCCCAACTGCTGGATAATATGTCCTGAAAGAGAGGGTGGTTAAGCCACATATTGAAGAATTTAAAGGGTTTATTACCTCTAGCTTCCATATGATTGAAGGCCACCACTACATGACAGTGGTCCGAATCTGCCAACATATCTAAAAAATGAGCTGAACATGCATAACCTAAAAAACCCCATGCTTGATTAAGTAGTACTCGATCCAATTTAGCCCATAGATGATTTTTATGCCAAGTGAAAAACTCCCCTAAATGGGGCGTCTTCTAGGCCAAGTTTCATACAGAAATCTAGCAGATCCTTGAGCAAATAAGCTAAAGGAGGTTGACATCCAATTCTTTCACTAGCAACACACACACAGTTAAAATCCCCCATTATAATCTAGGGTACCACTGAATCCGATCCCATCCCCATCAAGTACTACCACAGTTCTCTTTTTTTTGTTAGACTATATAGCCCATACACAAAAGATACTATAAAGGTTTTTTGCGTAATGCGGCATTGAACTTTACAGTGTATAGATTGCTCCCCTACATCCAGAACATGACAGTGATAGTATACAGAATTCCAAACAATACACATTCTACCTCCTACAATAGAGTCAAAATTGTGACAGAATTCTCAGCCTGTAAATCTGTTTTTCATCATCAATCTAAGACCATCAATAGAGAATTTGGTTTCAAGAAGACATGCAAATTTACATTCGTGTTGTCTAATAAGATTGACAACACTGTTTTGTCTCGAGGCCTTGTTGAGCCCTCGGACATTCCAATATAACATATTCATATAGCATGTGTGGAGGTCCTCTCACCTCCTAGTTTTTTAGCAATATTAGTAGTACCTTTGTCCTTATCAACTCTAGTAATATTAGCCTTCTCCTGTACCTTAGCACCTTCAGTTATTGTTCTATTGAATTGTGTCGCCTGAGCCTTTCCTTTGTTTACAGACTTTTAGGGTTGCATCTTCTGTCATTCTCCAGCACCAGGTTTTATGGAATTTATCTGGGGCTTACTTACCTTTTGCTCCTTATTACCAAGCAACTCCTCCCTAATCACATGATCAATAGCATTCCCTTCAGTCTAGGAAAGTTGTTCTCCCATCTTATCAGCATGAGTAACTCCCTCCTGGACTATTGAATTATACTCCTAAAGTGAATGATTCATAGCACCCCTGTCAGCTGTAACTCCTTCAGTATCTTTGCTATTCTCCTCCTGCTGTTGTTTCTCCTGGGTTTTAGGAAGCTTACTCATTTCTACCCCCTCGTCTTGTATAGGTTGAGGCATATCAACATTCTGCCCCTGAAGGGGTTGGTCTATAGCACCCCTGTCAATTGTAACCCCTGCGATTTCTTTGGTATTCTCCTCCTTTTGTTGCCTCTTTTGAGTTTTAGACTTACACTCAAAGGGATTATGCCCAATTTCTTGCAAGAATAGCAGTAATTAGGGAAAGATTCATAGATAACTCATTATATGTATCTCACATCTCTAGGCAGCCTAACATCAAAACTAGAAACAGGCTATTTGGACACATTCACTTCCACCAATATCCTGGCAAAGCCAATTCCAGCTTTAGTACTAGTTACTCTATTGGTGCAGATGGGTTTCCCAACCCTAGAACCAAGTTTTGATAATCCCCTGTCATTCCATAGTTCTAAAGGCATATTGGGGAATTGCAACCAAATTGGAACTTCCATAAAGTCATTATAATTAAATGAAAAGCCTTGTGAAAACCTTTTGAGCAGCAACGTTTTTCCAAAAATTATATACGGCCCCCTGCTAACACATTAGTTCTATCTTCTTTCAAATCAAACTGGAAAATCATCTAACCTTGACTATGTGGTAGGATTTTACATTTTACAGCCCATTTAGAAATTAAACCTTATATTGCCCTCATGCCTAGAAACCTACCCATAAAGCACCCAACTAAACAGAAGCCCCATGCTTGTTCAATAGGAATCACATCCTCTGCTCTGATGATAACCTCCTCCTTCACCACCAAGTATTCAAGTTGCATCCCCTGTTTGAGTTCTCTATTATTTCTAAACAAGCTTGTAAATGAAGGCTTCGTATGCACTTTCTGTCTGTCAGCACAAGCTGAGTCAGGAATTTTGTCATTAACCTTCTATACACTCTCCTCCTGCTTTAAGCTATCCTCTGAATCGTTGGAGTCGTTGCCATTATCCTCCAGGTCTGTAGTATTATCATCAGAAGAAGGGGATTTATCGCCCCCTGCCAACATTAACACCATCTGAACACAACAGCCCAACCCCTTTCCTAGCAGTCTGGGAGACATTCGCAGATGCCCCAGTACCCACCACTATACCTTGTATTACCATCTGCCTGAGACCCGACCTAATATCTCCTTCTCTCCCTTTGGATTCCTTCAGAAGGTCTGTAGTAGCAGCAGCACTAGTTCCCGTCATCAATTTACTCTGCACATTAACCCCTGTGTCTCGCTGCCCTCAATAGTAGGGGTAGTTGAAGGAGTCTCCCGAGAAGGCGATCCCGCCACCTTCAACCCTAATACACAATCGACCGTACTGTCTCTCCCTTTGTGAGGAGTTTTGCGCTTTTTTTCCATCTTACAAAACCCCAACCGAGTCCAGTATTCTGCTTCCAAACAAACCAGATGTTAACCCCAGTGGTCCCGAATCGTATAAACAACCTGCAAATACTAACCGAGTGCACAACAAGACAAAGAAACTAGAAGAGCGAAGGAATTAGTGTGCGGTGCTTAGGGGAAGAATCTCCTAAGGTGAGAGAGCTCACACAACCACACTGATAGCTCACACAATCTCCTAAGGAATTGCTGTGTTTTGAGGCTACTTATGAATTGTCCTAGGATAATTTAATTTGTAGTACTTGGTTGCAATATGAACCATATGGAGATAATTGAGTATGTCAATAAAGGATTCATCACTCTAAAGTAATTAGAGAGAATATTTTACTGTTCTTGATTAGTAGTTATTTATGGAATTCTCTAACCAGAGTGAATTGATATTTGAAAAGGTGTTTTCGAATATCAACTACTAATTAAGAAGTGCGAATATGATTGGATGAAAAAAGTAAACACTATATCCATACTCTATCCAATTAGAATATTAAATGACAGAAGGATTAAATTATACATCATAATCATACATAAACAGGTTAAGTCAAACTACTTTGACATTCCTGATATTTGGGTGATTATGACATGTTGCTAGATGTCAATCTTGATATATAATTATAAATTGTTTAATTAAAAAATTAAAGATAAATTAAAGGAGTTTTAATTTATCTTATTCTAATTGTGAACTATAATTATAATTTATAATCATTGTCAATATAATAGGAACTTAATAGATCACACATTAAAGAGCAACATGTGAAGGAAAAATCAATTTTAATTAAGTTGGACTTAATTATAAAGTTTGAGAAATTTTACGAATCAAATATGAGATATTTGAATATATTAAAATTAAATTAATTATAATCAAAGTATGACTTTAATTATAATTAAGGAATTTAATTTTAATAAAAATTACAAAACTCTAATGCTTTTTCTATAAGTAGAAATAAACATCATGGAGCTAGCACTCCTGCTTAATTCTTCTCAAAGTATTGAGAAGCTACTTTGTGGATAACAGTAGAGGTTAGACAAGTGAATGACTTGTGATTTCAACGAGAAAAAGAATCAGGTATAATTTCTTATTTTAGGATTTGTAGTTTTATTCAAATTATTCAATTATCAAGATCCGATTGGAAACCGTAAAAATTTTATTCGAGACTAGTTGGCTTTATAAATGACATGTAATAAGCAATGGACAAGTAGGAAAAACTTTGGTAAAGGGTGCATAAAATATGATTGAACTGGTGAAAGAAAACTTTCTGCCATACAGAGTCTACATGCAAAATAGGAGAAAGATTTACAAAGAAATAAATGAAAATTAAATGGAAAGATTAGGATGCGAGAGTTCCTACCTTATGCAAATAGAAAATTTCCACAGAAACCAGGATAAGAAGCAATTTTGATTGGAAAAGCTGGAGCACCGAGTAGACATTTTCTTAGGAAAGGGAAATGGAATCATTCTTCTTCTTATACAAATCAAAGTGTCACTCTTTGAGGAGGACAGAGTGAATAAACCTGATGTTGAAAGTCCAAGATATTAAGCTCAACGAGCAGTTGGATGTTACCTCGAAAAGATAATTATGCAAAAGAAACAGAATAGTGATGAGCTGCCGAACCACATCCACATTCATTGACCAATCTTTAAGCTCGAAATTCCAAAAAACCAATCCTCGAAAGACCACCTACCTAACGCAACGCAGCATCAATTTTGTATTGTTTTCTGTCATAATAAAACCTAAAGAGCTGCACTCCAATGTGCCTATTGCACGATCAATTCAACCTTCCCATTTGTATACATGGAACGAGGAACCGAACAACTGATAAACATACAAACCAAAACAAGCATAAAGCCACAATCTTTGTTCGGCAAATTCATACAGTGAGTTCTTCATGAATCGAAAGCTCCAATTTATTTCCACGAAAAGCATACATTAGAACAAATAACACCAACGCGCATTAGACTTCTTTAGTAAAATTTGGAAGGCTTTTCTTTATTCATGATTCTTCATATTAGTTTTTACAAATTGGTTGTAATACTAATACCCCTCTCACACATGTTCTTAACCTTTTGTAATCTAAAGAAGAATAATACGCGGCACAGAATCCTAATGCCACTTTTGAATAGATTCCTAAAGAATTAAGAGAACTCAAAATCCAACCCTGGATTTGGTGATCTTTGGAAATTAACTCTCTCCTTCTCGGAGCTGATTTTGTAGCATGTAACATAGACTCCACTACCTGATCACGATTGTTCTAAAAGAGAGAGTTCAATGGACAGACGAGTGAGTACGTTTTAATTGCATGGAACTTAGGACTTGAATAGGCCCCAACTCCCAAGTAAAGGAACTGTCGCTTGTCAGAATTAAGAGGGTCAAAGTTAAATTAATGTCATGCATGGTGGTAGGGAAATTGCACAAAATCGCAATTGTTTCACTTTCATGACTGGTTTTGCGATCCAAACTCATAAACGACCTGATTCAGTACAGGTCGTTAGTAATTAAAAGCCATTGCTAATCGTATAATTGAACAATTATGGTGTTATGAGTTACCATAAGCTTTAAGAAAGGGAAGGGGCCACACAAAATCACGATCTGAGAGAACCATGAAGAAGGAGGAGCTATTACATACATGCGTTGTCCAAATGACAAATTAGGCTTTGAGGTCCCATCCTATATGTAAGCAACTAAAGATTAGGATGTTGCGAGTGAGTCTCGTTTTGTTATGTGTCACAGAACAAGGAATCATTAAATGAACATGTGTTTACGTGCTTCTTCCCTCAGCAGAATCATGACATTTGGCTTTGCAAACTGCCAAAACCTGTTTGACATGTTGCCCTCTTTCTTCCTTTGTTCTTGGCCCAACCTAACCTTCCCATGTGCCTCTTCCTTGCTCTTGGCCCCTTCCTACTTTGTTGGTAGTTGGATTTTGCCAACTCAAAAGTGATTCCTCTATTTTGTCCTTTATTTGCTTAAGCTTATCAACATTAATCAGCTCATTCTGTACCTTATATCACCACATCAACAATTAAGATTTCAATAGCTATAAACTTTAGCGTGTACAAAATGAGAGGCAAACAGCATTTCAAACTCTGATTTATCTGCACAAATTTAGATAATTTTATACATGTCTATGTAGACTGAAGTTGCATATCAACATTTTAACTCAAAAGGTTGTGGTATAACACTACCTAATTGGCAGAAGAATATGCAATTAGTAACACAACCTAGACAAGTCAGTTAGCGTGCCATGTGGATATTTGAAAGCCACGTGGCTCATACATGTCAGCATCGGGTATCCCTCAGGAGGTGACATGCAGCATATCAACCAAGTACAAGTGTCATAATTTTAAAGGAAAAGTGAGCTTGAAAACAAAACTTCATGAAGGCTGCCTTTGAATTGACATTGTGCCCTTGTAAACCATTAAAAGATTAAGCAATCTTCCATTGCTTAAGCAAATGTACTTTCAATGTTTGTCATTATTTCCTCTTGCCTTCAAGTCTTGATGGGTTATGTTGGTCCTTCAATAATCATAAATTAAACCAGTTCTTGTACCCAATTAGTCTAACATGTCAAGTGGGTTAGTGTTGCCGATAACAATTTCTAATCAATCAACACGGAAATGACCATAATTAACTTGTCTAGGACCTATTTTAATGCTTTTTGAAGTTTGAAGGCAATATAGACAGCTTTGTTTGTTTCCTAATGGAATGGAAGCTTTCGAGATTGAAGGCTATAGAAAGCTAAAACAAAATGCCAAACTTGGTTTGAAAATTCAATGTAGAAGCTAATAGCTAGGCATGGTCCCCTAAGGTTAATAATGGTGCCATCCCATTCTTAATCAAACAATAGTTGCATAACATGAAGGCTTAACTTGAAAGAGACACCAATGTTTCTTTTTGGTGGCTTATGAGTTTCTCTTGATTAATAATTAAAACACCTTTCTTTTCTTAGTCTTCACATTCATTCCATGTGAACTAATGAGTACCTATTCATATAATATTTTCCTAAATGAAAATTAGTCTGAAGAAATTGTTTGGAATGGTACTAACCTTGTGCGTGGAGTTTAATAGGAATAGTTGACAATGTACTTTTTCTTTTGTAATTCATAAAGCTTGTGAAAGCCAAAGAAAAAGAGAGCAGCTTCTTAAATAAAGAGCACATGGATGCATGTGAGAATGGAGGGAGCATTCATAATTTCAACGAAAAGGCACATAAAATAATCGAGAATGTGTGATTTGATGTACAAAAGAAAAATGCATACATAACATACGTGGTGCAAGTATGACCAATTTTAAATAAAATCCAAAACACTTAGTCATGTAGTTCTGGATAAGGACCCTAGAAAAGTAATGAAATAATAGTCAAATTGAAAATGAAATAAAAAGAAAATAGTTATAATGAGTAAAAATAGCAGAAGAATAGTAAGAGAAATGTCTTTTGTCTGTTGTCTGGAAAATGGCATGTGACAAGGGTTGGGGTTATAGAAACACTGGTTGATACGATCACATGGAAGCCACTCGTGGGGGATGGTGGTGGCCCTGCCTGTAATGCACTGTAATGACTGCTGAGAGAGGTCTGGTCCGGTCTGGTCTGGTGTGGTGCTGCGTGGTATGGTCAGGTCAGGTCAAAAATTGGGGTGAGTGTTGTGTTGTAGGGCCCAACCCATTTGACGCGCACATGTTGCTACTCTGTCTTTGCTCTCACTCACTCTACTTGTACGCTTTAACAGGACACATACTAACACACACTCTGGGGGGCCTGTCAAAACAAAGCCAGAAGAAGAAGAAAAAAGAAGAAGACGGAGGGTCTTTTTTGTTTTCCTTGGTTTTCATAGTAACATCGCAAAGCATCCGCTTCTTTTCTTATTGTCAATAAAAGGTGCTGACTACTGAGGAGTAAATTATTGTCCAAAGAAAGTATGTTATTACAGTCGGATCTTGTTTTAATTTTCCTGTTCTGGAAAGGTATTTTATAAATAATTTAAAATAACAATCTTTTAAGAATTAAATAAAATTATACCTTTTACTTTCTAATTGACGAACGCTCACTAGTCACTTCCACCATGGATTTGGCATTTCCAAACAATGGTAGACTAAAAAGTACCTAACCTAACCCCCAACAGTAATATCTCTTCTTATAATACATTTAAGTGTGCAATCTTATAAACCTTCTCCAACTAATGTTAACTTTTCTTTCTCTTACTTTCTTTTTTCCTTTTTTGCTTCCCTTAAATATTTGTTGGCATTAGAATAGGATTTGATTAATTTACATTAACGAAACATATAATTAAAAATTGGAGTTCAAAACAAAAGAAAAGTCATGTATACAAATCAAGTACATGAACTGGATTTATAATATAAAAAGAAAAAAATACATTAAAAATGTAACAACACCTGGCGTAACTACCAAGACGACGAAGCCGTCTCGTCGCCGTTACCACCACCACCGCCACCCCCGAGAATCTCAGTGAGTGCCGTCATGGCTTTGACTTGCATCTCCAAAGCCGCTATATAATCCTTAGCTTCTTCTAGAAGACTCGTATACGGAACTTTCCGGCAACCAGGAACCAGTCGACTCAGACGACGCAGACGCTTCTCTACCGCCGTAATCCTCTTACTCTCACCTCTCGTCACCTCCTTCCTCCTCAGCCGGCTCTCTCCAGTTACCTTCACCTTCTTCACCTTTCTAACTCTCAGCCGGATGCGGCTGGCCAGAATCGCGCGGCTCCATCTGGTCGTACCTCTGGCCGTCGTCGCCAGAACTCGGTCGGCGGTTTCTCGGACTTCTCTCTCTTTCAACGTCGGAGAAGAGGCCCGGCGAGTTCTCCGGAGTGCTTCGAGAAGCTTTGAGGAATAGATCCGCTGCGCAGCATCGCCTCTCCATCTAGTTTCAGTAGGAACGCGACTCCTCCGGACGACGTTGTCTCCGTTGCTATCCTGCGCTTCGGAGGTGACTTTTCTTCTCTTCTTCCTCGTCTCATCATATTGTGACGTGTCTATAATCGATTCCGTGCTCGAAACCAACAGTGACATGATGCACAACACAATTCAATTCCTCTTTGAGTACCTGAAAGTAAGTGGAAGTGTGTTATAAGAATCAAATAGCCAACTAAATAGACGATGAGATGTATACATATATATATATGTTTACATACCTTTTCTTTTGAAAGCGAAGGTACGTCGTGAGTGATCGGAACCAGCACCAAATAAACAGTGACGATGAGATAGAGGCGTTGTTGTGGCGATGGTTATCGGCTTGCCTGTGGTGGTGCTGGCTGTGGCTTGTAGAGGGAGGGAAAGAGAGAGAGAGAGTGGAAATAGAGGGAAAGAGGAGAGGTGGGAAGGCTTTAAAGCAATTCACGGGAAACCATGCGGTCTTTCTGTATCTTTTGTTTTGTTTTCCTTTTTTTTTATTTGGTTTCTAATTTCCTATAACGTCCCTCTCCCTTATGTTTTAAGCTGATATTGATAATAGTGATATTATTATTTAGAGTAGTTGGAAGAGCATGAGTTTTATGTACTATTTATTAATAATAATATCTAATATTTATATATTTAAAATTATACAGTTCACTAAATTAAGCCCCCACTAACTTATAGGCGGGCCTTTGGAAGTTTCATTTTTGTCACTATATTACAGTTTAAATTATGGAAATAATTTTTTTTGTAAATTATAAAAAAAGCTATGATTGATATCTCTCTCTTAACGCTAACAAAATGGAGAGCTTTATATATTAAAATTGCTATTGTTATTGTTGTATATAAACTTTTTTGTTTTTTTTTCATGAGTTACAATACAAAATTATGACTATTTCAGAATACCAATTTTCACAAACTCTGCAACCTTAATTTGAGATAATATGATAAACGCACCTACATCTCGTTTTCAAGTTTGCTTGAATGTGACAGAGAAAAGAAAAAGACGTCCAAGTAACCAACTTTATAAGGCATCTAAACAGCACCGCTGATCTTTGATTAACCCACCCAAATCCAATCGCTTGCGATTATTCTAATGCTTGTGTTTCAATCACCTTAACTTGCTCACCAAGACAAAAGAGAGAGAATAATTAGGTCAACTAAAATGGATAATGCTCTTGGTGGTTTTTAATGTTTGGTTTGTTTTGTACGTCAAACCGTGTCAGTTGAAAGTTGAAACATTTCTTTATCCTACACGGTCACGGATCATAAAAAACGTGCAATTCTAAGTTGAGGGAAGTGAATCCACATCATCTTTTACCAAACTCATTCATATCATCATATCATATTTATATAAGATGGAGGGGAATTACTGCCCATGTCCTGAGTTTAACTTAGTACAGTGCTCATAAACAATATCCATGGCTGTGTTATTATATTATATAAATATAAAGCACTAGTAAAATGTTATCTTTTCTGTCTTTTCTGCATATCTTTTCTTCCAAGTTAATTATCACAGAAGAGCATTGGGCATGAAATGAAACTATGCATTGTGTAATATATAGTAACAAAGTAGTTTTTGTGTGTGCTTAAAGGGATTTGTTTTTATTCTGAGCAGCCAATGATTAATGCAAAATAATAAAAAGAAATACACAAACACACACAATGATGGAGAAAAGGAAGGGGCATGTGGTTGTTTTCATCTTTTCATTTCCACATCGCCTCTAAGTTCCAAACACTTTGCCATGGAAGCATTTATTCTCAAGCGTCAATTTATGCTCTTGTAGGCACGGTTACTGAAACACAAAGAGTTACTTGGATTGGGTTTGGATTTGGAGGGTCATAAATTCAGATACAAAACTCCAGAGACTTTGCTTGTAACACTGACACAGTAACTGAAGAAAAGTAAATGAGTTTCAGTTGGCGAAAGAGGAAAGTAAATATCTTAGAATCAGAAAAAACAAAAACAAAAGAAGAAGAAGAGATGACTCACATTACCTGTGACATGCCAGAGGTGCTTTGCCTCCTTCAGAGAGACACGCCTAAAAGTTGCAGAGAGACAACCAAGTTGAGATTATTCTAAGTTAAAACTGTTTCTACTTACAGAAGATGAGGAAATATAAATTACGTCCACTGTATGTTAACTGTATAATTGTCTCTTGATTTGAAGAATGATGTGATTTACATGTACGAAAGAATTTACAATCCAATATTTTAAAATTTGAGTTGAATTGAGTATAGATGAACCAAACAGATACAGATAAATATCATCTTGATCGTTAACAACAAGTTGCTTAATTGCATCCTTAGAAAAAGAATAGGGCTCCAGTATCAATCTATTGGGATTTAAAACCAGATTCTCACTTATCCATTTCACTGCAACTTTCTAAGAAGCAGACAATCGGATTTGATTAATTATGGCTAAAAGCATAATTTGTTAAGGCTAATAGCTGGATAGAAAATGACGTTGTTAACTTGAAAACATGTGATTTGCGCAATACAGGCGGCTCTCATCAAACTGCTCCCTAACATGGCATCTCCAATTAAATAATTACAATGCTCTTGTCATTTTCCTCTAGTCAATATTCAATAATTCCAATTTGCTTATTGTTTACATATTAACAAAGCAAACTCAAACTCATCTTCTTGTTTCTCATCACACCATGAGGTCGGGTTGTCAACAAGAATGTTTTACATATTGCTTCAGTTAAGGACTGTCCAAGGATAGGATTAATATGCATTGTAGTATGTCACAATAATTGAGGCATTAGTAAGGAGATTAAAGTGGGATTCATGTGATGCTACCCTCCAATCAAGACGTCATCGGATTAATCAATCTTTGAGGTTTTGATTTGTTGGCATAACCAACCCCGCTTTACACGCTCAACTTTTAGTATACTATGCTTCCATTAGTTAACGTGTCAATTTTCTCTCAAGAAGTTTGAGTTTGCCTTGATTAGCAATCAATCCTTTACTTAATTGTTAAACCTACCTATAATGATGAAGAGGAGATAATGGAATTAACAAATGAAGTGATGATATACCTGAGATTGAGAGAGATGTAACACTAACCATCATAGCTTAAGAAATTGACTTGGCCTAGTCAAATGAATCATGTTTCTAATGTTCAGAAAGGAAGTTCAAGAACATTACAAAGTATTTACATTCTAGTGTGAGTATTTACATGGAATTGTTGTTACCGGCCAACTGTCAGCTGCAGGCTATTTGGAGACTCTTTGGGCTTCACAACATGTTCAAGTCCGATTTCTGATGAAGGAGAGCCAGGAACTTCCTTCTCGAACCCTACCTCAAACAAAAGTGACTGGTATAAACAGACCTCATCTTCCTTACAATAGTAAACCTGCAAGTGAACCACATTGATTATTTATAGAAGCGAGACAGATTTATTCTGAATCTGAAGTCTTCTCCTTAACAAGAGATGCATTCACAACATACAAATTATGGGTAGCTTTTTAGACGATGTTTCGTCTTCCGGGAAGCATGCCAATAAATTAAGATAGTTTTGAATTGCTAAAAGATTATCGATAGCTTTGCTTAATTACACATTTCAGAGTTGCAGTTAAAGAGGTGGAGAAGAAACTAGAACCAGTTACGTTTTTCTTTGATAGGAACGCTTTCAAATACTCGACAGCTACGACTAGTGATGTAAATCTGTTCAAAGAAGCTTGGAAAATGCATCCTCACAATATTCGTTGATAAATAAAAAGAAGATGATTCTAACGAGTGCAAAATAATTCCCATTGAATCTCAAGCACACAACACCAAACAATGCGTACCTTGCAGTTTATTCGACCCGTTGAAGCAGAAGCAGAGGATCTCTTAAAATGAAGTACTGCTGTTCCTTCTGGACTAAGATATCCATCTAAGGGTTCAATTGACATGACATTTTCAGGTTCAGTTTCAACAATGAATTTACTACGAGCTTCCTGCATTTAGATTACCGACTACATTACATTACAGAAGAAAGAACCTAAGGTGCCATTCTAACCATGCTTCAACAGATGCAGGAGAATAGCAAAACCACTTAATTTCAGCAGTAAGTAACTGCTTTCTTCCTTCATTTCATATTAAAAGGAAGAAAATCATAAAATACTTCATGCAGATAAAATCTGGAAAGATCTTGAGTAAAAGGTTTTAGAATGTGGTGAACCTTTGAGAAATGATACTCCTTAGGCAATGAAATCTTGAGTAAGAGGTTTCCTTCATTGGATGAACCACCAATAACTTTGATTATCTGTGTGTCAGTCAATGATCGCCTATTGAGACGCTTTAAAGATCTGGACTTTTTAACAGGAGGCTGAACTCCTTTTAGCTCCAAAGTACGAAGCTCAGCCTCCTCCTTATTCAAGTCCAGATACCTGATAATGCTGTTGTTTGTATCAGCAATGATAAGTCTTCCTGCAAAAACCCACGCTGTCAGAATGTCTTTATAACTAATGAGAGCTACAGGAATCAAACTTAATTTCCTAATGAATTAAGGAGGATAACATGATACACCATCAGATTGATTGACGATGTAACTGCCAGGAGATTGAAAGTCAATAAATAGCAGGGTGACCCTCAGAGGAAGGCAAATTCCCAACTTCGTATGTAAGCAAGTTATGTTGCTGAATCCAAGAGTTGTGAACATATGCAAACTCCAGAAAAGTACCAGTGGTATTTTGTAAGGGTGAAGTAGTGTAATAGCTATATTAGGAAAGACAATCACCATTTCCAGCTTCAATTAATCCAGATGGTTCTGAAAGCTGCAGACATATGACAAGCACTTTGAGAATTAAGGGAAGAAGGAAAATTATCAGAACATTGTATGTTGCCATAAAAAGAGTGCAACAAATGAACTGGATGTTTGCACACCTGAGCAGTTAGTGCCGATCCATCTTTGAAACCGGCTTTCCCTGTTCCTGCTATAGTAGTTACTCTTTTAGTAGCTGGATCTAGCTTCTTGATCTGAAAATTGAAAAGGAAAGATTGACGCAACAGAATGATGTTTGAACCTCTATTTTTTTACCATTGAGCATTCAGACACACTAATTTTCACAGTTCAATCGAATTATTTCCCATTAGGAGTACCAAAAAACTCTATGGAAGTAATAGATGCATTAAAATACACATATAGCTCTGAAATCCCCAGTGGATTCAAGATTTAAGGAGATTCATCATCATTTTTCAACATCCAAGTTCTACATATTCAGTAAAAGGATACAAATAAAGAAAACCTATATATGAATACAGAATGCTGCATGTTGTACGTAGTAAAAATTTCTAAAATCTAGGCACCTTATGATTGTAGCTATCTGCTATATATATTTGACCATCCTTTGCACATAAAAGACCCAGTGGATGTTGTAGAAGGACTTCAGATCCTGTACCATCATTGTCTCCAAACTGCAGAGTTGTAAGATTATCAGCCCTTAAAATATAATCTGTAGCTTTTGCGCCAGCGAATTGAATTTTCACAAGGTAATATGCAATAGTTTCTCAAGTTAAATTAAGTTACCTTGAATAAGTTGTCAGGGAACATTGGATCACCACCAGCTATCAACCTTGTACCTCCTGCTTTTAGATCAAGTGCTCTAATGGAACTACTTTCGCTATCAGCAATATATGCTTCCTTCATATCTGATCAAGAATAAACAAAATGCTTTCCACATAGGATTTGACAACATATATGGATAAAATACAACAAAAGTAGTCTCTTTCAGAATAGAATGTTACGCAGAGATAACGAAATTCCAGAAGGTTGTGCGAATGACGTGCTTGCTGAGCTATTTCAATAAATAAACATAAAAGCCATACAAAGTTATGATTATTAATGTCTGGGAAGGAAGATAAATGAAATAAGCAACCTTTATAAAAGAAATCACTATCATAGAACATACATGTAGCTTACAGGATGCAGTGAGTAACTAATTGAATCTACCTGTGTCTTACCTTGATCCATTTAAGTTTCTTTCATAACCATCACCACTGAACGCTCTTGTAATTCCATCTAGTGTATTATGCTCCCATATCTGATGTTGACCAGCCATTGCAATATAAACTTTCTCTTGAAATGGCTCGTAGCAGACATCCCATGGAGAATTGAGAAGCTGAAAGAGAATAAGTTTTACTTAATGTTGAATGCAAATGTACTAGTCAAGCACCAGAATTTATCAGCATAAGTGTTTCAAGTAGTTAAAGGTATCAAGTGAAACACACTAGATGTATCTTTTAAAGTTCAATCTTGCCTGGTTTGATCCTTTTCCTCCTCCTTCATAGTCAGAACCTTTTGTTCCATTACCAGCAATAGTTTGCACCATCTCGTTAACAAAATCAACCTCCCTACAATATCATAAAACCAGTGTGACAATGTGATGTAATGTGCATCATTTTTATTTGCATTAGATAACAATTTTTTTGATATGACTATATTCTGATCAATTTTTCCTTTCCTTTAGTTATTTTTTTTAGTGTTTTGATTTCCTTCATAAGCTGCATAACTTGATTCTTGAAACCAAACCTGTATAGAAGATATGTTCTACAGATTATGCGTCCAGGTTATAATCATTCCTTAACAATTCAACCATGATGTTTTCATCAAATATGACATATAAACAATTAGATAGTACTTGGAGTTTTCAAAATGTTTTTTATCCATATGGGAAACCAGCAACTGATTTTGACTTGCAACCTTGACCTCAAGCAGCCATCCAGTTACAGACAAGTTAAAAACAAGTCTCAACAGAAACTGTCCCAGAAAAATATAAAAATAGAATTATTAAGAACATTGAATCTCATCATTTGAACCATTTGACAATTGGAAATAAAGCCAGCAACATTTGATAAGAAAAAGAATTGAGTTGGGACCTCAAAGCATGATTTTCAGTGTCTGCAACATAAAGGAGATTTTTCTTTGCGTTGTAAGCAAGACCCTGGAAAAACAGATAAACTCTGTAGATGCTCAGATGGAAAAACAGAAGAGAAAGATGTCAAAGGTAACCAAACTCCAAAAGATCACACAATTCTATAACTATTGAGTGCACATGAAATGTGATGAAAAAGTCAAAGACCTCTAAACCCCAGACAAGCTAATAACCTCAGAATCATTGCGTGCACATCAAATAAAAAAGAAAAATAAAAAAAATCTTTATTCATCACTACATAGATGCATAAAATAGTTTGCAGCTCTTAATTGAGCAGGAATTATATAGGTTTCTGAGGTAATACATTTCCTAGAACAGATACTTCGTGGTAGTTTAAAGTCTATTCCTCACCTGAGGTCGATTAAACATAGCATCATCAAAGGAACCATCTCGCAAACCTTCTTCGCCACTGCTCCCAACTTGGAGAATAAAATTCCCATCTAGATCAGTGACCACCTACATTTGAGAAGTTAAGACATAATTGTATTTCAGTTTGTCAGTAAGCACAAGTACTAAACTCTGTATTAGTATGTGCACATGCATCAGCTTGGGAATGAGACAGAGAGGACCTACTATTCGGTTATGATTACTATCTGAAATAAACAGCCGGTTGTTAAGGGCATCAATAGCCAGCTTCCCAGGAAATTTTAAGGGAGAGGTAACCAAACGAGGATCATTATCTTTCTCGAGTCTTAGAGGGATTGGTGTGGTGTCCAGCAGCTTCTTTCCACCATAATACAGAATAGCTGCCTCTACTAAATCATCAAGGTCCTATTACCAAAAGAGATGAAATACCATTTGGCAACCAAGGATAAGCAATTAGCAAGAACTCGATGGGTGAATGACGGTGAAAATTTTGCCTTTAACACATTATCCAGTATCATCATAATATGTTGTAGATTCCATAAAATGTTTATTTGAAAAGTTAGAGCCAGACCATTAATTTCAGTCACAGATTGCTATTAGTAGCAGATTCTTCAGTTATCTGCAACAGTGAGATTCTCATAAAATAATGTCAAGTTGAAAGTATTATGATATTCGATTCATGCTGATGTCTATGTTTCCTAATTATTGTATCTTCCTTTTGTGCAATAGACCTGTCACAAATGCAGCGCAATCTTAACTTCAAATTTGTAAGTCTGATCAAATTTCAATATTCTGCCAAGTGTGATCAGTTTTTATTGATAGGATGATTATGATCCATAGGCTCTACAAAGACGTCATCCATGAATATCAAAGAAAGAATATAGGACTCATGCATCCCATAAAATGCTTTATCTACAAACATGGATTTAATAAGAATAAATAAAGGTGTTCACGGGTACCTGCCTGTGACCTTCTCCTGATACTTCTGCAAGAAGTTTACCATTGGGTCCAACAATGGCAAAGGTAGGCCATGAACTTATACCTAGCTTACGCCACAAGAACATATCTCCATCATTGACAACCTAAACTGATTGTAGGGCTTGATTAAAATTTGGCACTGTAGTAGCTTTTCTATGAAACTGAAGACAAAACAAACTCAAATTGATCTTTTAACAATTTTAAGGCAAAAATTTGTCTGCCTTGGACTTTATGCACTAGTAAAATACCACAGATGCTACAAACCAAAAAACCCATATAAAATACTTAAGGTATATGGCTTCACCAGGTACGAACATCAACATTATGATCAGGAGAATTGGATGCCATTATTAGCCATATAAGTATCCAAGTAAACATTTCAACAGTAAAGCATGATCCTTACAGCCTATCAAGAGTTGGCTTGCTAGGAAAGAGGCAATTAAGACAGAAAAACATGCAAATAGTGCAATGTCAGTAAATATTCTAATATAACACTTTAGTAGTGCAAAATCAATCTCTTCATCCTCAGCAAAACTTACAAGAAGATAACAACTTCGGTTCAACAATAATGCTATACTCTCATCAATATTCATGGAATTCAATGTTCTCATTTTCTGCATTACTACAGCCAGGCAAAGTTCAAGAAAGTTCCAAAATTGAACTTACTGGGTGAGAGATATTATAGCGTAATACTGCATTACGGATGGCTTCTAAATCCTTCTCATTGTCAAACTTAGCTGAATGCACCCCAACAACTGTAAACTGCACAAAACAAAAAATGCAAAAGATAAAAATAAAACAACATGAGGAAGTAATAAGAGAATAAATGGGCTGTTCAGATCCTTAAACCACTAAACAAATACCATAGGAAAACTAAACAGGTCAAATATTAGTCCACAAATAAAGTTTATAAAGAAGCAGGTCTTACTGGCATATCTTTGTATTTCTTCTCCAAAAACTCTAGATCTGGCAACACATGCATGCAATTTATGCAGCAATAGGTCCAAAAATCAAGTAGAACCACTTTTCCTCTTAATTCCTGCTCATCAACGGTAATTATTATGTAGCTAGTGACAATATGCTTTCTATTGGACATAAACTTGTGGATAACCATGTCATGATGGTATAAGCTCAAATTTACAGATTGGAAGCTTTCCATAAGTTGAGGTTCTTTTATTTCTTTTATCAGTTCAGTTTTGATTGTCTGGTAGATTTTAAACCTGATTGGTGGCTTCTAATTGCACTTTCAATTTAGAATAATGAAGGATTCCTTAAACCAAGTTTTCAATAAAACTAAACAAATTATCATCTCTGAATGAATAGACTAAACAACACAGGTTCAATAGTGCTAGCATATCAAAAGCTCAGAGTTGAATGAAAAAAGAAACCCTGTTAAATTGAAGTGGAGCTGTATTTAGCCAATCAAGTTTAGATGGAAACTCTGGAACAATAGTTGTGGTCCCCCTGACAGGAATGGAAAAGAATTAATGGAGGAATAGATTTAAAGATCAAGATTAACACCTAATGATTTAGTATATATTCAAACACTGCACATGAATCAAGAATGGTCAACTGGACAAATTCTTGCTTACCTAGTCTCTATATCGGCAATATAATTGAAAAAGCGTTGTACTCTTGAATACTGTGACCTGTCTGTAGCCAACAATGACAAATGAGTTTGAACTTTTTACTTATTTTATGATTACAAGTTGATACAACTATCAAAAAGGAAAGGATAAAAGACCAATAAAAATTTAAGAAGACATGAAGAATACCAAAATGATGAATAAGAGAATGAAGAGTACAAGGAATATCAACATCAAGCACAATTAAACTGTGTAATATACAAGAATTACCTTTATCTTGATCAAAGGATGGCCTCTGAACTCCAAACAACAGATTCCATATAGCTTTAGGAGATGCATATTGCATTGACTGAAAGAGAAAAAGATTCACACATGTTAGAATCAGTTCATCTTTCAGGAACAAATGATGTCTGCAAGTCCCTCATTTTGGATATATAATAACAGGGTGGGTTTGGGACCCACTTTTGGCTCCAATTCTGAATATAAAAGTTCATTACCTTCCAATTTGAGATTGTAAAGAAGAGGCATGCAATTGCTATCCCCAAGCTTCCATATCTTATAACATCACGCCTTGTAGTCTGAAACCTGTCCATGAATTATTTCTGCAACCTCAAACTAGAGTTCTACGCAATGTTTCATCTGTTTTTTTGCAGATGAAACTTGAAAACAAGTTTTCCAAGCAAATAAGACTGCCCAAACTAGTAACTTATCATGAGATGATCAAGAAATCACTCAACTCAAAAGATGGTCAAGAAATCATTCACCTCAAAAGTTCAAACTACTGGGTTAGATTAGAAAAAGGCTTAAATATTATCCTAGCACCCTCATAACACTGACCGCGGACAAGTTACAATAAATCACAAGTTCATTATAGACAAAGGAGCGTCAGTTGAACTTGAGATCTCAGATCACAAAGATTTTAATTCCATGTCAGGGTTGAATATGAGAACTCTTAATCACAAAGGTTTTCATGTCATGAAGGACATCATTCTAACAAGTTGAATAAACCCCTTAAATATGTATAATGAAAAACTTTCAAAATCAAGGTGAAAACCAAATTTTTTTCACACTGAAGTACAGAACCTTCCTTAAGAAAAAAGAAAAAATGACATCGAATGAATTTTGTCCTTTCAACCGTTATAGAATCGCTCATGATGAAGTTCCTGAGGTATGTCGATAATTATACCTACAACTAAAGGACTTGGATATCCAAGCAGGTAATGTCAGCTAACCAATCAACTGGTAATTGCTACCCTATTTAACTAAAGAAATGAAGTCTGTACCAAGCAGCAGAGTGTAAAAGACAAAAAAGGTGGTGAACATGGTTCAACTAATATTTTAAAGGCAAGAACCTCTCTTACCCTTCAATTGCGAGGGCCTTGTTATTGCTAGGAAATATGTTGGTGAGTGATCCATTATCTGCTCTTTCTTTGACCATTGCTGATGAAGTCTCTGCAGAATTATGAGCAACAGGCGGTTGTTGTTGTTTCTCATCTGCAAGTTTATATTTCTATTAGATCTTTTTATTCCTGAACACAATCTGTGTCAACTAAAACCCAGAATAGGAAGTACGATGAGAAATTTGAATATTTATGTTGTTCTTGCATCTTAGGATAGGTATAAGCCAACACTTATAAACTCAAAAGATCATGAATAAATGAGCAGCTTAAACTTGAAAAGGGAAAGTTTTCCATTAAAAGAATATCCATTACAACAGGTTTTTCTCACTTATACTTGCTTAAAGAATGGAAAAAAACACATCACAGCTCTACATTTTCAGAAATACAAATCAATATTCTCAACAATCCTTAGAACTACATACTGTAGCGACCAGCTCCACCACTGAGAACATCATCAAGTGAAACATCAGCAATATCATTTCTGATAAGAGATGGGTCGGCATTCTTTAGAGAATCTTTAGATAATGTAGTCGTCACAGCTATACACCTGCATGAAACACGGAAATTTTACAATTAAATCTCAAGTGATACCTGAAAAAGAGAACAAACCACTTGAACACAATGGTGAGATCCATATAAATATAGATTGATACATGGGAAAAGAAATAAATCTCAAATGGTAGAATTGAACTTTTATATATTTGTCTTGAAAGTCTTGAACTTTTCATATCAACACCAATTTTTTTTGTGTTAATTATTGATACCACATTTACCTCATCTGTGCAGCCTTTGCAGCCTGCACTCCTGCTAGGGCATCCTCAATAACAATGCACTGGTTGAAAAACGACATGATCAGGATTATTACTAAAACAATAAGGAAATCTAAATTTATTTCTTTAGATACAACTTCTACATTCAAAAATCTTGTAATCGTGATTAAGTATTCATAAAAGTGTAGGAAAATTAAATAATTTAATGAAGAGAAAGAATAAATGCTCTATATATAACTCACCTTTTGTCAATGATAGCTGTCTAGATATAGTCAACTATAACTTCCATTTTATTGCTGTCATATATTATGTAAATACATGCCTTTTTTTAGAATAGAATCTGTTGTAATTACAGGATATAATTTGCTGTAATTGAGGCATATGATCTGTTGTAACAACTCTATTTAATCAAGAGAAAGCTCAGGCTATGGTCATTCAAACTTTTACACACAAATTCTGTCTTGTGTGTTCTGCTTTGTTATGGTATCAGAGGCCTACGGGGATTTTTGTTCTTCCATTTTATCTTCCTTGTGAATCTTTTCTGGTATTATTGGTTCCATTGTGGATCTCTTAGAATTGCAATCATGGAGAAATCAGAGATATTTAGTGTCAAGTTTTCAGGCAAGAATTATTTTGCATGGGAATTTCAGTTTTAGATTTATGTTCAAGGGAAAGAATTGTGGGGAATTATTCATGGCACGGATAGCAAGCCGACTGATCCAACCAAAGCTGCAAAGTGGGCGGCCAAGGATGCTTGAGTTAAGAGCTCGATATTGCAAACTATGCCCTCTTCCATTGTTGTCAATCTTCGACCTTATAAGACAGTCAAAGCTATGTGGGATTACCTCAAGAAAATTTATGATCATAACATTTCAGCTAGACATTTTCAACTGGAATATGACATTTCAAATTACACACAAGGAAATCTGTCCATTCAAGGGTATTACACAGGTTTTGTCACATTATGGACAAAATATACTAACATTGTGTATGCTTCAGTTCCTGCAACATCTCTAGAAGCAGTTCAAATTCTTCATCATACTAGTCAAAGAGATCAATTCTTGATGAAAATCAGACCTGAATATGAAGTGGTGGGTTCTAATTTATTGTTTCGGACTCCTCCTCCATCCTTGGATGACTGTTTGAATGAACTACTAAGAGAAGAGCAACGTCACTTAACTCAGACCACTTTAGAAAAACAAGGGAATTCTACCAATGTTCTCAATGTTGCTTCTGCAGCACAAGGAAAACGAGTTCGAAATATGACCAACACTCAATGTTACAATTGTAAGGAATATGAGCATGTTGCCAGTCAATGTTCTAAAAAATTTTGCAACTATTGCAAAATTAAGGGACATTTTATATCTGAATGTCAAGCGTCCACAAAATTGTAATCCTCATGCTTTTCACACTTCTACTACCAATATGGTGACCGAATCTCCAGCAGTAGTTGATTCTTTTCAACCAGAAGTTTCATCTTTTAGCTAGGAGAATGTTCAACAAATGATTATATCAGCTCTATCTGCTCTTGGTTTAACTGGTAAAAATACATCTCTTTCTAAAATCTGGCCTTTTGATTCAGCTGCTTCAAATCATACGACTCCATCATCTGATAATCTTCTTACTGTCAAAAAGTATGATGGCAAAATGCAAATTGAGACAGCTAGTGGGGATCATATTCCCATCATTACCACTGGTGATATTTCTTCCTCTTCATCCATTAAAAATGCTTTTGTTGCCCCTGGTATATCGACTAATTTGCATTTAGTTGGACAAATGGTTGAGAATAATTGCAAAGTCATTTTTTCTCCTGCTGGTTGTACTATGTAGGAACTGGTGTCAGGGAAGACAGTAGCAGAGGGACCTAAATGGGGCAGACTTTTTCCTCTTCAGCTTAATGAACCAGCCAAGCCTATGAACGTGTTTTCTTTATTTTCTTATTCCGTTCAGCCCGATTTCAAGTTATGGCATGTTAAATTAGGACATCCAAATGATAGAACTCTTTTATCCATGATAAAGTCTGGAGTGCTAGGCAATAAAATTCCATCTTATCCTGTCAAAATTGATTGTTCTGGTTGCAAAATGGGCAAAAATAAAACTCTTCCTTTTCCTTCTTGTGAAACAAAGTCTTCTCAATGTTTTGATTTAATTCATAGTGATGTCTGGGGAATTTCACCTGTTATATCTCATGCTCAGTACAAGTATTTTGTGACATTTATTGACGATCACAGCCGTTTTACTTGGATATATTTCTTGAGAACCAAATCTGAAGTCTTTGATGCTTTTCAAAAATTCTTAGGTTTGGTTGAAAATCAATTTTCCAAAAGCATTAAAATTTTCTGTTCTGATTCAAGTAGGGAATACATTTCTAGAAATTTCCAAGAGTTTCTTCAACCAAAGGGAATTGTTTCTCAAAGGAGTTGTCCATATACACCCCAGCAAAATGCAATCACTGAGAGGAAAAATCGTCACCTTCTTGATGTGGTCAGCTCCTTATTCATTGAATCTGCGGTACCATCAAAATTTTTGGTCGAAGCTTTGACTACTGCAGTACATTTAATCAATCGTATTCCTACTACTGTTCTTAACAATCAAAAAATATACTTCCTCCTCTATCACCAACAACCTGAATATACCCATCTCCATCCATTTGGATGTGTTAGTTTTGTTCTTCTTCCTCCTCATGAACGCACAAAAACTCTCTCCTGAATCAATCAGATGTGCTTTTCTTGGATATGCACCACACCAGAAGGGTTATATGTGTTTTGATCCCTCCACTTAACGAATTCGAATTTCTCGTAATTTTAATTGTTTTTGACCAGCAATATTTCTTTCCTTTTTATGTGTCACTCCAAACATTTCTAGTTACTCCTTTCTTCCTTCTTTTGAAGAACAGTCGAGTCATCTTAACAATAATCCTCTTGCTCCTGTACGTTTTAAACCTAGCATTGTGTATACAAGGAGAAGCAGTAATGAGGCTCGACTTGTGGCTCTTGGAAATGGCCAAGAATATGGGATCGATTATAAGGAAACTTTTGCTCCAGTTGCCAAGATGACTACTGCTTGTACGATCTTGGCTATTGCAGCTTCTCAGAATTGGGATATCCATCAGATGTATATCAAAAATGCGTTCCTTCATAGTGATCTTAAAGAAAATATTTATATGCGTCCTCCACCAGGTTTGACAACAACAACTACTGATGTTTGTCATTTGAAGCGCTCCTTATACGGGCTTAAGCATGCTCCTCGCGCTTGGTTTGAGAAATTTCGACAGACTCTTCTTCATCTCTCTTTTGTGCAAAGCAAGTATGATCCTTCACTATTCTTGCGTATGACTCCTGCTGGTATTGTTCTTTTACTTGTTTATGTAGATGGAATTGTAATCACTGGAATTGATTTTGCTGGAATTGAACAACTTAAAGCTTCTCTTCTTACTTCTTTTCATATGAAAGATCTTGGGGTCCCTTTCCTATTTTTTGGGCTGGAAATTCATAGAAGTAGCAAAGGTATTTTTGTGAATCAACACAAGTATCCCAGTGACATAATTCAATTGATAGGCTTATAAAATTTAACTCCATCTGATACATCGATGGAAGTCAATATTAAATATCGTAAAGATGAAGGTGACTTTCTATCAGATCCTACGTTATATCAACGCCTAATTGGGAGTTTAGTTTACTTGACAATCACTAGGCCAGATATATCATTTGCAGTCAACTTGGTGTGTCAGTTTATGGCTTCTCCAAGTCATTTACATTTGGCAGCTGTTAAGCGAATTATTCGCGATCTTTTGGGTACCTCCAATCGTGGCCTCTTTTTTCCATTTGGTTCATCACTTCAACTTATAGCTTACAGTGACGCTAATTGGGCTGGTTATCCTGATACACGGCGTTCTACTACTGAATGGTGTGTGTACTTGGGTGATGCATTGATCACTTGGAAATGTAAGAAATAAGAACGTGTTTCCAAATCCTCAACTGAAGCAAAATATCATGCAATGTCTGTAACATGTTCTGAAATTACCTGGTTACGTGGTTTACTTTTTGAATTGGGTTACTCACAATCTAATCATACTGCACTACATGCTGACAACACCAGTGCTATTCAAATTGTGGCTAATCTAGTCTATCATGAACGTACCAAGCATATTGAAGTTGATTGTCATTCAATTCGAGAAGCATTCGACAACGGTGTTATTACTCTTCCTCACATATCTATGGGCATTCAAACATTTACACAAAATTCTTTCTTGTGTGTTCTGTTTTGTTAACTTTCCCCTTAACAATATGCCCCCATAGTAATTGCTATTTCTTTAAAGGAGAAAACAGGGTGAAATGGCTATAACCTAACATCCAAAGCAATCATAGGCAAAAGCTAAGACTAAAAACTTGTACGCAACATTGTGACTAAGTGAAGTACATTCAACAAAAGCTTTACCAAAAAGAACACTAAGTGAAGTACATTCAACACAAAGTTTTACCAAAAAGAACTTCAAACATGAAAAGACTATTATGTTTGGCCATAATATTTTATAAAGAGCCTTTATCAACAAAATCCTTTTATTCCTCTTTATCATTGAAGAATTTAGTTCCGAGCAAAAGCATTACTAGCTCTCAAATCTCCATTGGTTTAAAGAATTTAAAAATCAGTCAAATAGATTTCCAAATACTATGGTTAGTTTAAAAGTGCCTGTTTCCAAAGCAATGGTAAATCAAATAGGAACTTAATTGATTATTTCTCCAAATTATTCAATGCAACTGTCAATTACAAAAATTAACATGTTGCCTCATAAGGATCTGAAAAAGAGTGATTGCAACAGAAAATTAAATCACATTAATTATGCATCAAATTTTCAGTTCTACTAGAGAACAAAAATTATTGTAGGTAGCATATTCAGGCAGCAGATACTATTCGTAGGACCAATAACTTATTAACTTATATGAGGAAATAAAACAGCAGAATCAGAAACCATACCTCACTTTGAGGCACATCCAAGATCTTTGATGCAGCTAAGAATATATCAGGAGCTGGTTTTAAATTCTCAAAAGCATCTGCTGATACAATAGCATCAAACCTGATAAGAAAGACAATTAGGAGCCACTTAACTTTCCATATAACTACTTTTGTGCTAATATTTCTTTTACAGACCACAGTTTAGCATCAAAAAAAGAAAAAACATGCAGTCAGAAGATTTCAACTTTGGATTTCAAAGCAACTCCATAATGTGAGTGCATTGGCTTAGGTTTTGGATTTTGAAAATCATGTTTACGCTTTTAGACCAACTACATTGTGCTCTTAAAAAGAAACAAAACATTACATATCTGAAAATATTATAATTCTGAAGTCCTTGACAACTGAAAGACAGGATAGATATTTAAGTAGCCATAAGCCATAAACTTGTTTTTTATATAAGAAATGGAAATTGCTTGATGTAGATTATACATTCCATGAACTTGAGTAGCATAATGAAAGGGAAGTCAGTTTACATTTCCAATGGTAAGCCAGCAGCTGCCAAATTTGCATCAACTTTGATACGATCAGCACTAGACGCAACTGCAACTTTGAGGCCTTTGTTTTTACACTGTTGTACAGCATCAACTATGAAGTAAATTTGTCCTGGCAATGCAGTTGAAATAGATATTATCGTATGAAGCTTAAATCTATGACTAAAATACCTCAGTGATGAGTTCAAGGGCTCCTGGGAATCCTATCCCAGAATTTGGTTTTGCATACTGCACATGCCAAAAAAATTTGTGAATCCCGTGACAAGCTCAAAAAGCATTATAAACATCTAAAGATTTTAAGATGAGCCACCTTATCTAGATATATCTCAAAGAACCTTCTTTTTGCTGCCTCAGGATCAAATCCCTGAACTCCCTTAACCTTAGCCACACCTCCTAAAAAATTTGCTTCACCTACATAAAGATGAAATTTATTTTAACAAAAAAAGAAAAAGAAAACTTATATCCGAATTGTACGAAGAAGGCTTCAGAATGTCATTTGCATATCGACTCAAATAACATAAGCACATATCAAATTGCCATAGATACACCGAAAACATCATGTTGCTAATAATATTTGCCGTTAAGAGTTTAGATAATCATCCCAAAACAAAGCAAAAAAGTAAGACGCCGGGACTTTAGTCAAACGAAGAAACACAAGAAGCTGAAGTTCAGAAAAAGATAGTTGTTGCTTTCATTTCCTCGTAAAATTGAATGAAGCAGAAAATTAAAGAGTTGCATAACATTGTACCTGGATCTTTTGAATAAATTGACAAAAAGCAACGGTCCTAACAGCAGAGAGGAAGAGTGATTCTGGTTTATGTAAAAAGTATTACACTGGGATAAGCAGCAGAGAGTAACTAGCCATTACCACGTTCTTACACTCAATCAGCACTATTTCCTAGTCACTACTGAATTTGCTTACAGTGTAATACTTCTCGTTTGATTATGAGTTATTGGTTTACTGACCAAATATTTGATCATTACATCAACTTTAACGAGTTCAAATAGAGATATTTCTTACCTGTGCCCATAAACGGCACAAAATCCTCCACTGTAACTTCAACTCCCATCTCAGCAAAAACATCAACGCCAGCTTTTCTTGAAGGTTCTTCGCTGTTGCATAACACTCCATCCATGTCAAAAAGCACCGCTGACACCTTTCCCCATCCACTTCCTGCTACTTCTGAGGGATTCTTCTGCTCCACATCCACGCATGCCTTAACCACTATTTTTCTCGTAAAGATCAAGTCTTTAGAACTCCATTGGAAGAGGTGAACTGATTTCGAAATGGGTTTCGGCCTTTTTAAGTTGGGCGTGAAGAATAACAGAGACTTGGGGTGTGAAAGAGAACAGTGTGGTGACATTAGCCTCACGGCCATTGCTAAGCTTTTAGAGTTCAAACTAACCCTGTTTACGAGTGGCAAAGTCTGGTTTTCGTCAAAGCAAGTTCGACCTTGCTTGTGGTTTACTGCTCAATGACTCTGTTGGACAAATGGTTTGGCTTTGAGGTTGTTTGTCATCCGAGGAGGAGAAGCTGACACAACTTGAGTATTATTTTAGTGGCAGAGAATGTCGTCCGGCTTTCTTGAAGCAAAATGAGTGAATGGGCTACTTTATCACTTGGTGACCACACTTTAGTCTCTCATTTTCGCCTGGCTGATGTTGCCGCAAATCTCTGTTACGCAATGCAAAATTCAGCTCCGTGGATCCATCATGGATTTGAAGGTTGATTGCTGGGCTTTTAGTTAATAATAGGATCATTGGTAGCCTGGTTTTGTCCAGACTGGAGTTTAAGCTTTTGTCCAATCATTCATTTTGATAAATTTGAGATTTTGTTCAACACTATGTAATAAGCTTTTTAGGGTTCATTATGTAAAGTGCTTAAATTTATAAGAAATTGCATCAAAGAAAACAACCAAGTTGAGATATAAGTTTCTCTTTCTTTTGTTACTTCAGGCTGAGAGAACATGTAGCCAAAAATAAAACAACAGTGACTGGATTCTATGTAATTATATGTAGTTATCAACTGTAAAACAGTAGTATCCCTAGATTATTCAAGCTATTCTAATAGCTTGATTCAGCTACGTATACTCACTATCATTGATCTTGGTAATGCAATTCAATTCTAAAAAATTGTCCCTTTATTTTTTAGTAAGTGATGCAAGTGACTAGAGAGGGTTGCTTTGATTGAAATTCAAATATAGTTTTCTGGTTAATTTAATAAAATTTTAAAGATAAATGATATTTTAATTTTGAAATTTTGCTTAAATTTGTAATGTTAGTTAGAAGTATAAAAAATTATTAATCAAATGCTAAAAATTTAAATTTTTGTAAATATAGTTTATGAATCATTTCTTAATCTTTGCATTAGCTTCATTGATATAGAGTTAGAGTTGAAAATAGACTGGGTCATACTCAATTCACTTATGATTGGATCCTAGCCCAAAACTTAAATGATTGGACGAAAGTTCATTGGCTCGAAGCTTGATCAAGTCGGGCTAGGCCTAAAAGTCTTACAAAAAAATCCCATCCTCTAAATAAATTAGAAAAAGAGATAAAGAAATTCGTTGCCTTGCATTATCCTAATATTGAAGCTTATGAACAACTTTCTCATTAATGAGCAAGTCCCTTGCTAATGAATTTAAAGACAGACACATGAGAAGAAAAGAATTTAAGTAATAGATTCTATCAAAGTTTTATGGTGTTAAGGTCATTAATTTCAATGGTCATTATTAGGGATATCAAAATATGAATTAAGCAACATCTAGGGAGCACTAAGTAAACTAGATCCATCAAAAGGAAAAAAGAAAAGGAAAAAAGAATAATTTTATCTAACAACTGTAATATATAGTATATAAGGCATACATTGGGATTGTATAGCTCCATCCTTAATCCCAAATCATTACCAATTCAAATAACCCAAAATTAATACAATTAACCAAATATTTAAAACTCTTAAGTCAAAACTCACATAACATTTTCTTAAACCATTTACATTAGACAATAAATTTAGAAAAAAAAACTTACAACCTCTATCCTCACTAACAAGAAAGAAGAAAAGCTTGAAACCTTGAAAGTAAAAATACTTCAATAAAACCTAAACTATAAAACCTTGATAAGTAGCTGAAAAAGGAAGTACTTTTAATTTTTTAAGAAAGCTTGTCAATATTAAAGCACCAAAACCATTATACATCATAACACAAATTGAACATATCATTTTCTTTGCCTCCTCTTTACTAAAACATTATCATGTCAGGCTTGTAACCGACCTAAATCCCTAAAGACGTAGCTTAACTCATTCGAACTGTCCAAGACAACATCATTTTAGGGAGTTTTCCCAAAATGATTAGGCTACCTATTTATTAAACTTAAAATTGTCTAAAATAATGTCATTTTGTTGCCGGAGAATGGATCGTTTGGGCCACTAGGGATAGCCTAAGGCTGGCCCTATGCCTGAGCCATTCAAAGCTTGATTTAACCAAAGCTTAATTAGTTGATCTTAGGCCAAATCGGGCTAGGATTTAGGCCATCTGCCACCCTACATGTGAAGTATGTAATGACTAAGAGTGAGATTGAGAGTTGAGAGCAAAATTCTGTAAGAGATGAGAATGAGAGTCTAAGTATTAAGACTAAGAGTGAGATGAGATCTCTATTGGCTTGGCTGATGGTTGCATTTATTGTTTTTCATACACAAAATGCAAAATGATGTTGTTTTGTTAATATGACAAAACAATGTTATTTTATGTTAAAATAAAAGCTCAGACTTTAGGTGACGTCAAGCCGTAGAGCCTAATCCTAATTCTAACCTGAAGCCTAAATTTAAAAAATAGTTTGAACTCAATTTAAAGTCTAGACAACTAATTAGATTAAGCTTGTTGACTTTAGGTTAAGTTAGACTATACCTAATATGGAGTGCAATATAAGTTGAGCTCATCTTCCTCAACATATAAATGAAAATTTTAATAAATCAATTATTATATTTTAAATTAAGAAACTAAATAATTAAAAATAAAATTTGATTGAACACTTATTTATTATTGTTAAAAACAACTCCATTAAATTTAAATTTTATTTTATTAAAAATTTTACTTCTAATTTAACCCATTGTCTATGGATGGATTTAACTTATGTGATGGTCCATAATAACAAAATTAACAATACGAATTAATAACTTCAATATTTGATACAAACTGAAATCTTTTGTATTTGGTTGATTTTTTGTACTTTTACTTAATATTGCAAAAATATTTATGTTTAAAATATAATTATATATTAAATACTAAATTATAT
>JANZXP010000007.1:17075636-17086972 GCA_027576715.1 Erythroxylum flavicans | reverse complement strand
AATTTGGATGATTCCTTATGGACTGAGTAATGCTGTGAGGTGAGTTTTTGCTGCTAATAAATTCCTTCCAATTGGGTCCTCAACTGTGACATTTAGGATAAGTACTTTGTATAGAAAAACGAACAAAATCTAAAATTGAGCTGTAACACAATGGAGAATGCCTCAGCCTGCCTGCAATTTTCAGTTGCCTATTTACAGTTTAACACAATAAAAATGTTTCTTCTGTATAGCACTCGAGTCTCAAATGAATTAGGAGCGGGGAATTCTAAAAGAGCACGCCTAGCTATATATGTGGTCCTTGGCTTGGCCATGACTGAGAGTGTTCTGGTGGGAACAGTACTGATATCAATTCGAAACATATGGGGCTATGCTTATAGCAACGAGGTTCAAGTGATTAAATACGTGGCAATCATGTTACCTATAATTGCAGGATCCAACATATTCGATGGTGTCCAATGCGTTCTTTTAGGTGAACTTAAGAATATTGTTCTATTAACCTTTTCCTTTTCCAGTTGAAATACACAAGCTACCATCCTCATTCACCAACCATTATGTTACAAGACTCTCAAACAAATTAGGCTTAAGAATAAACATAGCATAGTAAATGTGGTTAACTATGGGTGTCAAACAATTAGGCGCCGCTAGAGGATGTGGTTGGCAGAAGATTGGTGCATACGTCAATCTTGGATCCTTTTATTTTGTGGGAATTCCATGTGGAGTTTTATTAGCTTTCGTTCTTCATACTGGTGGCAAGGTAAGAATTCTGTTAATCCTTCCATTCCCTTAACTGCTTTCTTTTTATAATGCTCATTTGGTCTTTTCTAAAATATGGGCATACATAGGGACTTTGGCTGGGAATCATAGGTGCACTAGTGGTCCAAGTATTGTCTCTCCTAACTATCACCTTCCGCATAAAATGGGACAAAGAAGTGAGATACTGTCTTCTTTTCTTCCCCTTTCTTTGACGCATTAAAATTTCTTATGATTAGCGTCTCATATCTATATATATATATATTTACTTTCAGGCACAGAAGGCTACTATGAGAGTTTTTGAAACAACACTTCCTGTTTAAGGAGAATGGGAATGGTAACCCGTTGTTGGCAAAGTAAATTCCAATCTGACTCAACGTATTGGCCAATTTCATATGTTCCTATCATAAAAACAGACAAGAGGAACTTCTGTTATGCTCATGGTCATTGAATTTAACAATGCAAAAGCATGACTTATGAGGAAGGTCCACTGTCTTTGTAATTATATGAAGTCATTTGTGTAAAGTTTTGACATGTGACAATCTAACACGAGTACTAAATATAAAAATTCTTACTTTGCTAAACTTTAATATAATTAATCTCAAATTAAAAATAAACATGCACATTGTAGACATTAATATGCATTTATTCTACACTTTTTTAAAAATGAACACCGTGTATATATATATATATATATATATATATATCAAATGCTAAAAATTTAGATTTTTGTAAATATAGTTTATGAATCACTTCTTAATCTTTGCATTAGCTTTTTTGAAAGAGTTAAGGTTGAAAATGGACTGGGTCAAACTTAATTCACTTATGATTTGATCCTAGCCCAAAACTTAATGATCGGACTAGTCATTAGCTCGAAGCTTGATTAAGTTGGGCTAGGCTTAAAAGTCTTACTAAAAAATCCCATCCTTTAAATAAATTAAAAAAGAGATAAAGAAATCCGTTGCCTTGCATTATCCTAATATTGAAGCTTATGAATGACCTTCTCATTACTGAGCAAGTCCCTCGCTAATGAATTTAAAGACAGAAAAAAAGTGAAACTTCTCTAACATATGAAAGAAAATAATCAAGTAGTAGATTCTATCAAAGTTTTATGGTGTTAAGGTCATTAATTTCATTGGTCATTATTAGGGATATCAAATATATGAATTAAGCAACATCTAGGGAGCATTAAGTAAACTAGATCCATCAAAAGGAAAAAAGAAAAAGAAACAATCTCAATTAATTTTATCTAACAACTGTGATATATAGTTATATAAGGCATACATTAGAATTGTATAAGTCCATCCTTAATCCCAAATCACTACCAATTCAAATAACCAAAATTTAACACAATTAACCAAACATTTAAAACTCTAAGTCCAAACTCACTGTCAACATTTTCTTAAACTAGTTACATTAGACAATAAATTTAGATTAAAACTTACAACCTCTATCCTCACTAACAATAAAACCTAAACTCTAAAACCTTAAAAATAAAAATGCTTCAATAAAACCTAAACTCTAAAACCTTGATAAGTAGCAGAAAAAGGAAGTACTTTTAATTTTTTAAGAAAGCTTATCTAATATTAAAGCACCAAAACAAGTATACATCATAATACAAACTACATGTCGTCTTCTTTGCCTCCTCTTCATTAAAACATCGTCATGTTAGGCTTGTAACCAACCTAACTCCCTAAAGACATACCTTAACTCGTTCGAACTGTCCAAGACGACATCATTTTAGGGAGTTTTCCCAAAATGATTAGGCTACCTATTTATTAAACTTTAAATTCTCTAAAATAATGTCATTTTGTTGTTGGAGAATGAATCGTTTGGAACATTAGGCATAGCCTAAGGTTGGCCCTTATGCCTAAGCCCGTCCAAAGCTTGATTTAACCAAAGCTTAATTAGTTGATGTCAGGCCAAATCGGGCTGGGATTTAGGCCATCTGTCCCCCCCACATGCGAAGTATGTAATGACTAAGAGTATGAGAGATCGAGAGTTAAGAGTTGAGAGTTGAGAGCAAAATTCTATAAGAGATGAGAATGAGAGTCTAAGTGTTGAGACTAAGAGTGAGATGAGATCTCTATCGGCTTGATTGATGGTTGCTTTTATTGTTTTTCATACACAAAATGAAAAATGATGTTGTTTTGTTAATATGACAAAACAACATCATTTTATGTTATAAAAAAAGCTCAGACTTTAGGTGAGGTCAAGTCGTAGAGCCTAATCCTAATTCTAACCTCAAGCCTAAATTTTAAAAATAGTTTGAACTCAATTTAAAGTCTAGTCAACTAATTAGATTAAGCTTGTCAACTTTAGGTTGAGTTGGACTATACCTAATATGGAGTGCAATATAAGTTGAGCTCATCTTCCTCAAACATATAAATGAAAATTTTAATAAATCAATTATTATATTTTAAATTATGAAATTAAATAATTAAAAATAAAATTTGATTGAACACTTATTTATTATTGTTAAAACAACTCTACTACATTTAAATTTTATTTTATTAAAAATTTTACTTCTAATTTAACCGATTGTCTAATATGGATGGATTTAACTTATGTGATGGTCCATAATAACAAAAATAACAATACTAACGGTGACAATATTTGATACAAACTGAAATCTTTTTTATTTGGTTGATTTTTTTGTACTTTTACTTAATATTGCAAAATATTTATGTTTAAAATATAATTATATATTAAATATATATATGTTTAGTTTATTAGAAACACATGAGTTTTCATGTGTGTGTAATTAACAAATATTTTAAAGAAAGATTAATATTTGACTAAATTTGTAATTAATTGTTAGTTCATATATTTAGCTGGTGCTTGGTTAGTTGATATGAGAAGAAAGGAATGGGCAAGGAATGAAAAAAGATGGTTAGTAATATATTAGATTGGATGAATAATATTTTTATATCTCCTTTTAGGACAATATTCCATACGCCCTAATATAGTGAACAATAAGAGATAATAAGCTTAATTACAATTTAAAATATTAGATCCGAGAAATTCTTTTCTAAAGTTGGACTCTTATACTACTTGCTATTATATTATATTATCTCATAACTCATTTTGAAAGATCATTTCACTCGATTACCGATACAATTTATTAATACACCACCTACTATTGCTTTAGTTAACTACATAACACCATCACCATTAATTTTATGAGTTTATTAGTTAGAGGACCTAAGTTAATAGTTTACTCATAAGCACCCTAATATCTAAGCCATTGAAATATCTTTGATACTTTTTTAAATAATATTCAAAATGTGGCACACAAACCATTATTTAGAAAATTAACTTTGATGAATAAATTATTTCACCATTATATATCTTATTTTAGATTCATGACAATTCGATTGTAGATTTTATGATTATGTACTAGTTTCTCCTACATTTTATAATGTCTCATACCTTGCAAAACAATTATATATTTTCACATATTATACATCAGTTGTGTTCAGTATCAATTGGTACTAACCATTTCAATTGGTACAGGTCAGTGTCACTCGATATATCAAATAATAGTTAATAACAGGATTTAAATTGAAAATAAAAAAAGTTTAAGAATCTTAGTTCTCATTCTTCGCTATTGATCTCTCCTCTCTCAATCTCTCTTCTGTTCACTATCGTGCTGCCAATGATGTCGTTAATTTCCTTCATCTTCTCCACCGTCATCATCTTCTTTGTTGTTGTTTGGACTATCTGCTTCAACATTTGCTTGCCACTCATTTTTTGCAGCACTATACCCTAACAAGAAGCAAAAATATAAAGCAAGAAGAAAGTGATTTAGTGTTATGATAGAACTTAGATCTCAGTTAGAGAGTAGTAGTGTTGTGTTGGAATTTGAATGTGAGTTATTAGAGTAGCCAGTAGCAGTTGTTGTGTTGGAACTTAAATCTTAATTATGAGGGTAGCTACCATTTTCAATACACAATATAGTTTTAAACCATTTTGTTTCCATGGAGTTCAAGTAAATGACGAGCTTTTATATAGGAAGTCACAAAAACTTTTTTATATTAAAATTTGACTCAAGTGAGTTAAATAATTTTTTTAGTTAATGATAAATGATGTCTAATTTGATCTTTGGATTTTATTGAGATATTATTTATTGTAAACAAATAAATAGATGATAATAAGTTGAAGGATTATTTTGTCATTTTATAAAATTTAAGGATTATTTTGTAATTTAAAAAATATCTTAAAAAATACTCGTAGTTAGTATCGTACCGTACCAAAATCCAATTCATTACTAAGTCTAGTACAATATTTACAACATTAGAGAAAACATTGATTTTTCTTTTTTTTAAGAAAAGAAAAGTTATAAACTAATAATAAAGTTGTATAAAATGGCTTAAGAATATCTTTGATTATAATAGGGAGACAATCCTGAAAAGAAGTGGTAAACCTGGTCAAACTCAAATGAGCTAAAAAGCTCAAAATAGCAAGCATATTAGCATATTAGTTTTAATTGTTATGGATAAACATTATATTATAAGACCAGCGTTTAAGAATCATAAACTTAAAAGAAGTAGTTTTATCATACAATTAATGCTGTTGCTTATTGTTGGTAAGATCTCCAAATCATACAATTTAGCAGTAAATTCAAAAGACATATCCAAACCTGCAATAATTTTGGGAGAGATATATTAGGTACATGCCACAACGTCCATCTTCTTACAAAGATGTAATGCTGGCTAAAAGTTTAAGCCCTTCCTGTCTTCTACATCCGTAAAGGATATGAGAAAGAAACCTTTATCCATATCCACCAAATAAATCTTATCTCTTTAGGATTTGATAAGTCTATTAGTTATATATAAAGAGCTAATAACCTATAAATCTTCCTAAAACATTAACTATTAGTGTAAATGTCCGTGCTTTCTTAATGCAATTCTTCATTTCCTTTGTAACTTTAATTTTGGGCCATTCTATTGTCTTTATTGATTCTTCATATAAGGAGTCATCATAACAACCTTCTAAAGAATTATCTTATATTTCCAAAAATGATGGTATCATCATCAACGACTTTTGCATCATAATTTCCATTTATATTATATTAGCACATCTTTAAAGGATATTTGGGTTTTAGATGGCAACTTCTCTCGAGGGGATTTAGTTTTTCAAATGGAATAGGACCATAGGTTGGCGGATCACCCATCTTCCCAAGTAAAAACTATTAATATTGTTGCATATTATGTGTGAAGTTGTTGCATATTATGTATAAAGACACTATTCCTAATAAGGATTAGGAATGTCAAAGTCTACCCATCCCGGCCCATTTTTGGCCCGAATTGGCCTGGTCATAGGTGAGCTATGGCCGGCCTGGCCCGTGGCCTGACCATTACTTCCGAGACGACGTCATTTTGAAAATTTTTTATTGAAAAAAACAAAGAACGGGGCGGGCTGGGCCGCAAACCGATCCATCCTGATCCGCAGGATATGATCTCCATCAGTATACGAGATTATATGTTTATGACCATGATCTCTATAATTTAAATAATTAATGTAGTAGTAGTATATATGATAGCTGCAAAAATGTGTATAATATTAATATGCTAAGTTTTAAGTTTGTGGTGAATCATATCAAGATTATATTGAGTGAATATGTTACCAAAATTCTCCTTATATTATTGCTCTCATACAATATAAGGATAAGATATCTTTCACTTATGAAAGTAGGCCAATTTTGCTAAACTACAATTTATAATTTTTCCTCTTTGTTTGTTTTTCCTTTACAAATTCATATCTTCTTATCACTTGCATTACCAATTTAGTACAAGAGTAGGTTTCCAAATTTGTTTAAAAGTCATGACAATGAAGAATCTTATAAGATTTAGCATACCATGCTTTGATGGAATAAAATTTTCATTCTAGAAGTTGAAGACGAATGTCGTACTTGTGAAATATGGCTGTACAATTGCTATTCTAGGAAAGAAAAATAAAATGAAAATGATTTGCTAAAAGGGATGGTTTGGCTCTAGCAAGAGAAAACCATTAAAGGGCTGTAGAAAATTTTAAAACTATATAAAGAAAATTCATTGTTGGATAAGAGTTGTTGATGATGAGATAAGAAATCTGTTCAAGAGCACTTTAACCAGTTTAATTAACTCATCAACAAAATTATGGCCTTTAACGCTAAAATCTATGATAAAGACAAAGCCAGCCTTCTTCTTTATTCCACACTAGACTCATGGGATAACTTTATTCTATATGACCTGACATTGTTCGAGTAGTAGGATTTATTAGTAAGTATAAGGCAAATCTAGATTATGATGGTTAAACAATAGTAAAATGGATTCTTAAATATTTGAGGGGCACTTCAAATATACTTTATGTTACAATTTTGCAAATTTAAAATTTATTAAGTATATTGATTTAGATTTTGTTGGAGATTTCTAAAAAAGATCTACTTCATGTTTTGTATTCTCAATAGCAGGTGGTGTGGATTGGGACTTCAATTTACAATCTATTATAGCATTATCAAATACGTAATTTAAGTATATAACCATTACTCATGCATGTAAAGAAGTAATATGGTTGAAGAGACTTCTTGAAGAATTTAAGTTGAAGCAAGACGATATTTGCATTATGGAAATCAAAGTGCATTGTGTTTAGCTCAAAATCCAGTTTTGCATTTTCGGACAAACCATATTGATATTCCTATTATAAAAATCGACACTAAATTAAATTCTACAAACATATTGAATTTTTTTTATAAAAATAGAAGTTTATTTGGTTTAACACTTATCTTGAAATGAGACTAATGTAATTGATAGCAATTGGCACGAGATTCTTTGCGTCGGTGTGTGTATATGTTTTTTTTTATATATATATATGTATACATATATGCCAATTTTATTGAATCACGTATATCATTACATATTCATTTCCCTTTTCCTTTTCTTTAATTATTTAACCTTTGTAAATTCATATTTTTATATCACTTATAATATAAAAAACAAGGATTAAATCAAATTGCTAATATAAAGTGGTTTTTAGGGATTTCCTCTCACTAACTTTCTCACTCCCTAACACTTCACACTTGGTTGAAAACACAAACTTTTCTAGAATAATCAAGAGTGAACCATATTTTGACTATGAACTAGCTCTAGATGTATTGCCAGTTCTAAGATAAATATTGGAGATAAATGTGTTAGAAAATTAGAGCGAGATTCAATCTTATGTTAAAAAAACTTTTTGTTTATTTTTTCAAAAGTCAAAATTATTTAAATTCTATAACGTAATTTATGTATTAAATTGTAACTTATTATATAACTTTATTTTTTTATTATAGTTTTTCTTAAACCATTTTTTAAATTGGTTCATTGCAACCACCGTAGCTGTATATGTGTTTGAGTTATAATGGTATTCACACGAACTGTTTGAGAAGATTCTATAAGTAGTGTAGAGAGAGATAATAAGAACTATGAACACCTTTAAAGCTTACCCATATTTATAATAGGACATAAACCTTTTAAAAATTTAGTTGAAATATAATTCTAATTTTAATTAAATTTAATTAAAATTACAATCAATTCTAATTAAATATCAATTAGAACTAAATAAGATCTAATATCTCGTAATTTATTAAATATCTTTTTTTTAATTTTTAAATTTCTCAAACTTTACAACCAAGTCTAATTTGATTAAATTACCTTTTTCTTCCATTAGTCATTCTTTATGCGTGATCTATTAAGTTCCTAAATATGATGACAATGAATATAAATTGTAACCTTAAATCGTATTTAGGATTAGATAAATTAATCTCCTTTAATTTATCTTTTATTTTATAATTAAATAGTTTATATCCATATATTAAGATTGATGTCCAGTAATGTTTATGACTATTTAAATATTATGAATGTCAAAATAATTTTCACTAACCTTTTTACGTATAATTTTTTTGTATAATTCAATTTCTTCATCAAACAATATTTTGATTGAACATAAACATAGAACTAATATCTACTCTATTTGAATCCAATCATATTAGGTTTTCACCATTAGTAATTGATTTTATTAAATACATTTGAAAAATATTTTCAAAATGTCATTTCACCTTAGTGAAGGATTTTTTGAATTAAATATTAATAGAGAACAAAAGAGCATTTTCCTTAATTATTTTAGAAAGATGAATCCTGTAGTGATCACTCAACTACTTCCATATAGTTAATTTTATTCAATAACTGTTGATTGAGCTACCCTTGACAAGGATATATCATAAGTATTATCAAGATATACTAATTATTATATGAGATACTTTGGAAATCTCAAGTCAAGTTATCACTTATACGATCATTACAATGAAATTTTCATAGACATACAAGTAATATTTTAAATGAAATTCTCATATTAGGTCAATTTGATAAATTTATTCTCTAACAATCATCCACATATTGAGTTAAGTATCGTTAGTCTATAGGATCGATTCCTTCATAAGGAAAAATTATAACATCTATTGGTTTTTCTACTCTATTAATGTTTAGTCTTAATAGAATAATAACCAAAAATAATTTAGAGATAATACATAAATATAATATGAACCTAATGAATATGATCTTATCATAATTTCATTTGTAACATGCATTTATCTTATAAATATTATCTTATACGTCAATTAATTACATAAAGAAATATAAGATAAAATGTATTTAAATAATTAAATACAAAAATTATAATCAAGTTAGATGAATTAACAATACGGTAGCTATCAGTGAAGGTTGTTAGAGGTATTTTTTTTTGTAAATGACACAATTGTAATTAGTATTTCTTGTCTATTTTGGACTAACTTACATAGAAGGTGGAATGAGGTTCTAGATCAGATGTCGTTTAATTAGAAGTCCTCAGTTCCATTCTTGTAGTCGAGATTTGATATTTTCAACATAGTATGGTAAAGGTGATGTAAAATCTATTCTAAGAATAGCTAAAAGTTAAAAACCCCATTCTTTTACTAGCTATGCTTCTTTTTGATGCACTTAGTTATAGAGGAGTATAATTTATTAGTTGATAGTTGTAACAAAAATTTGAGGATTATGAGAAGTAGCAAATTACCAGTGTCTAAAGGACGTGATTAATGGATTTCCCTCTCGTACCCTTGCTCGAAATCTGGGACAAAGGTCAATTTTTAATAGTTCCATCCAAGTTATTAACATATGATTGTATCTTGACACTAGTTGTTCTTTCGTGAGGATCTTCTGTCCTTTCTCTTCCTTACCTTATAATTTAGTATCATATAATAAGTAGTGGCGGTACTCATTTAAAAATCGTCTTTTAAATTCATTTATTATATATATATATGTATATAATTAACCGCTAATTGAACAACAAAACTGCTAATATAATAAATAAAAAATGTGTTTAGTTTTGGTTACTAATTATAAGAAACATCTAATCTTCATTCACTAATATCATACAACTATGTAGAAGATTTTCAATATTTTCCCAAACAAATAACGGTTCATCTGCCAATCATATGTGTCAATGTGAAAGAATAGTCTTGTAATCTCGAAATTGCTTATATAGTCTTGCCAACAAACAACTGAAGTACAGTTATTCTCCATTTGCCAACCTCCTATGTAGAAATAGAGAACGAAGAAGAAATGTAGAAATGCTCTTTGTATTTCTATGTGTATGTAATGTGATGTACATACTCCTATTTATCCACTTTAGGTGTCTCTAACTAAAGTAACAATTCAACTCAATAATACATAGTGCATGATCTTAGGAGAAAATAAAGGCTTAATTATAGTAGATAGTTGACTGAATGAAGATATGATAATATATGTTAATACCCCCTCAAACTTAAGGTGATAGTGAAGATGATAACTGAGTTTGGAGAGAAGATCTTAAAACATCAAGGTGGATGTGATTTGGTAAAAGGATCAGCAATTTGTGTTTAAGATGAGATTTGGACAAGTTGTATGGTTCCGTGCAGCACATGATGATGCACAAGATGAAAATCAATCTCAATGTGTTTAGTTCGTTCATGAAAGACATTATTGTGAGCAATCTGTATGGCACTATGATTATCACAGAAGAGAAGAACTGATGAAGAAAAGGTGACACTGATGTCTTAAAGTAACCATTTTAACCATAAAAGTTTAGAGGCAATGTCAGCTAGGGCTCAATATTCTGATTCAATGCTTAAACGAGAGACAAACTTTTGCTTCTTACTACTTCAAGAAATAAGAGATGTGCCAAGAAAGAAATAGTACCTAGTTGTGATCGATGATCAGTTGGGTCTCCAACCTAGTCGACATTCTAGTATGCATGTAAATCTAATAAAGATGAATGACTAAAGTGAACTCCAATAAACAAGGTATCTTGAATGTATCGGTACGAAGAATAGTAAAAAAGTGAGTGGTACGAGGTGCAGACATGAACTGATTGACAACGTGAATTGCATCAGTGATATCTAGGCTAGTGATAGTAAGGTATATAAGACTCCCAACTTGTAACACCCCCTTACCGTAGGGTACGCACCGGGATGCTCGCAGGTCATTCCGGTACATATCCTATGATAAGGGAGCGCTACGTGCGATCACTACAGTCACTCCACATGGCATCAC
>JANZXP010000007.1:17052085-17075536 GCA_027576715.1 Erythroxylum flavicans | reverse complement strand
GCAATCAGAAAATTTTAATGAGGCTAACACTTAACTTGAAGCAGTAGGTGGTAGGGATCGTCGTGGGAGGATATTCAGCTTAGGATCATTTGCGAATATTTGTTATTCGCAATCCTCCACGTTTAGTACAGCAGCATCTGCTAGGCAGTCCAACAACAATAAAGTGGAAGCGCTTGAGAGCACAGTGTAGACATTGTCGACTAAGTTGCAACAAACGTTGGAACAGTTGCATCAATTGCAATAGTCGATGGCAGCTCAACAATAGTCAATAATGTTGTACGCTCAGCTCCGTCAGGAGATAGATGAATTGAAGGGTAAGGACAACACGTCACCGCACCAACCAGACGATCCACCATCTCCTGATCAGTAGTGTAGTTTTGGTCATTTAGTTTGTATTATAGATACTTATTATTTACATTATAACGTTTTTATTATCAATTAAGATATTTTAATTTTTAATTATTAATCAAGATTTCTATTTAACTAAATTAAATGTATATTATAAATATTTAATTATTAAAATTATGTATCAACCATAATTTAAATATAATGACAATATATTTTTTAAAAAATTTAAGCAATAAATTTACCGATGGAAATAAACATCCGTCGGTAAGTTTTTAAATAACTTACCGATGGTAAAGGCTATATTCTGTCAGTAATTCATAAAATATACCGATGGATGTTAAATTCCGTCGGTAATTGTTCAGCATATTAATGGACGGAAAACATGTTATTGTCGGTACATTTACCGATAGTCGTAAACATTCTGTAACTAAATTTACCTATAGTTAAAGAACTTACCATCGGTAAATTTAGCGTTGGAAAATGTTTAACTGTCGACAAATTTATAGACGGAACATTTGATACAGTCTTTACATTTTCAGTATATTTACCGACAGTTTATCATTTTCCAATGCTAAATTCACCGATGGTAAATTGTTGTATCGTCGGTAAATTTAGCTACGACCGATTCTATGACATTTTTATCTGTCGGTACATTCCATCGGTAATATGTGATACCGACGGAATATTTATATTTTCTGTCAGTATTTTCTGTCGTAAAATGACAGTTTTAATGACAGTTTTCTTGTAGTGTTTACCGCCATCTTGTAAAAAGAAATGAAAATAAATTATTCCATAATCGATAATGAGTTAAAATATTCTTAACACCAAGTTAAACGTATAGATAAGAGTAAAGCATAATTGAACCCAGTCATTAGGAAGTCCATTTGGTCTAACACTTCACCTATTTTAAATCACATCATAATTGGTCCATTTGTATGAAACTTTTTAACTTAAATTATATCTTTTGCTATGTAAGCATAAATGGAAATAATGAACAACCAAAGGGAGGAATTATATAACAACAAAAATTTTGCCCAGACATTTAGATTAAAATATGCGAAATAGAAAATGGATATTATATTAATCAAGTCTTCTAGGAATCAATAAAAAAGGATATAATCAACTTATAATTTGTAGTAGTTGTTATTGTTATTATTGGACATATATAGTACAGGGACACAAATATTGGTCTTTAACACATCGTTTTTATACTACTTACTCTAAATTGAATTTGACTTCTAATAGATACTCATAAAGTTGTAACATACATTTTCCCCCAAAAATGAGCAGGAGAAAGAAATCAACTATTATATGGAGTACTTTCATAGAAGAGATTGTACAGGTGTAGAATTTCTTATACCATCATGCCTGCGAATAACATAAGGTGACGCTTTTCTCTTTCCACTTAGGTGAATTTCTTATGAGACACTTTCTAACATTATGGTAAGTAAAAAAATTCCTCTGTACTACATGTTTTTCGATGAAGTTATTGTATCTATATGTTATGAACTTATAAGTTTTTAAGATCTAACCTTTGCATCAGTAGCATTAATGCCTACTTAGAGTAAAAAGTAGAAGCCAACTTATAGTAAGTGTTATTTTTCGTAGCTAGGTTTAGGATGATAGAACAAAGAGGTTATCTGATAAGTATAGTCGTTTAAGACTTTTGACAAACATATTAAGTATAAAAGATAAAAATAGAGTTTTACAATTGGAAAGCCCACACTAATCTATACCCAACTATTGTACTTCATGACTGATATAATTTATAAACTTCATAAATAACATCTACTCAATTATACTATTGGTAATCAGTATTCACAACTTGATATACAATGGTAATCAATATGAAATTGGTTTGCCTATAAACTATCAAGGGAAGATTTATCCTAACACAATATACCCTCTGGTAACTTGTTTATGTTAAAACGAAGTAACTTAATATATTTCATTTTATTAATAAAAAATAAATGCCTTTATATACAAACAACAAAAAATAACTATTATATTTAAAAGGATTAAGAAATATGTATCTTACTTCACAAATAGTCACAAATAGCTTGCAGTTCCTCAGTTTTATTTAACAAAAACAAAAGCTATGGATTTTTGGATTTTAATATGTTTTGGTTGCTACATGAATGAAGTATGAATAATAGATCACCATAAAAATTAGGAAAATATAATAACAAGACACTAAAAATATCAACCAATAAAATGTGTTTGAGTTTGTCTAAAAAGTAATATATAAAATAAAATAAGAGGGACACCTACCTCGACAAATACTTTGAAATGCTAAAACATAGGAGGATCATGTTCATAGAGACTAAATAATGAAAACATATACACAAATATGATTTTATTTGTTTCATATTAAGATAAAACTAAAAAAATATGAAAATGGATTATGACAACCTATTCAAACAATAAGGAACCACATCCTCATGATTCCAAATAACCAAGTTCCTTCATTGTTTTTTTTTTTTGTGATTCCAAACAATAGTAATTAGTGTTCAAAGGCATAATATGATTTAGGTTTTGAAGATGAAAGGGGATTTTGTTGACTAATTAGTTGATCAAATGAGGACAAGGTTTTAAGATAAAAAAAGATTTAAGTAAGAGTGTAGAAAGGAGATTTAGGGTTTGAAATTCATTAAAGAAGATTAAGAGAAATTGGTTAGATGTTACTATAATGGGGGCATATTGAAATTTAAAAAAATAATCTAATTAAAATTAATAAAAGTTTTATTTTTAAAAATAACATAAATCTAATAAATTTTAAAAAATCATTAAAGGCATGTTAGCGCCTATGCGGGCATTATGGCACAGTTGACACATCTCATGTTCTTTACAAACATCGTGATATCCATCTGATGGAAAAGAAACGAAGCAAGGTGCAAATTATGCTATTTCGTAAATGTTAAGTTGTGAATTAGTATCTAAGATAATAAAAGTGCTATATATAACCTTTTGCAAAATGTTAGGGGCAAATCACACCTTTTATCATAACACTTAATAATTTATGAAGTTTTATTTTTTTTAATTTATTAATTTTATATATGATAAGTTTTAACTTAACTTTTTCTATTTTCTATGGACCCATTTTTAGGTAAAACCATATATATATATATATATTTCAATATAATTACAATCACACTTAAATCAAATATTTTATTTTAATGTGATTTATCATATTTATTGGATTTGTTTATATCTACTTCCTATTTTAGTGTAAGACATTATTTGTAAATATGAACTACTATTTTGCAGATAGATTAAAAACATAAATATTCTAATTTAGCACTTGTGAATAAATGTTCTTTTACATATATGTGTGTGTGTGTGTGTGTAAGTTTTAATATACGTCTTTTAATAAGTAAATAATAACATTTTTGTTATTATATATATGTAAGTTTTTTTTGTTGGATTTACCATAAACTACATAAATTTCTTTTTAATAAAAAATTCAATTTTTAATTAAGTTAAGCTTTATAAATTTATTTAATTGATAATAAAAGAACCAAGATCAAACTCTAATTTAGCACTCTCTTAACAATCAAATTAAAACTATACAAAAGTTTAACTTATTAAAAGTTGTGAATAACTTGATTGCAAGTTTCTTAAAAATATTATTACATATATTTTGAAATACTATTTTTAATATACGTCTTTTAATAAGTAAATAATAAATTTTTGTGTTATTGTTTTTCATAAATAAAACTCAAATTTATTTTTATTTTTATTTTCATTATGATCAAAATTAAGAAGTTTAGTTTATATGCTATACTAGAGTTTAAATTTTCTAAGTAATTGAATTCAATTTTATGTTTAAACTCAATTTAAAAAGCTAAGTAGAATTTACTAAGTTAAAATTCCACTCCATTCAATTTACTAGTGCTCTCATATGCTCATTTTTACCCATCGACTTAAACCCAAAGACATCTCCTTAAGAAAAACTTGGGCACAATTCGTGGGAGACCATAAAACTAACTCTAAGCTCATCAACAACCTCCCAAGTGAGACCTCAGAAGATATAATTGTTTCTTTACAACTAGAAACTTTGAAAACAACTGCTTTAAGATGGAATGCCAACATAATGGGATTTTTCCTTAACAAAAGAGTGGCCTTTCCTGTTAAAAAGGAATGGGCCTTCAACAATTGGAGAAAGAATGGATTGTAAGAGGTATTTATAAATGCAGATGATATTTTTCTATTTAAATTCTCGCATGAAGAAAAAGTTACACAAATTCTGGAAGATGATCCATGGCAAGTGTTAAACAAACCCCTCCTACTAAAAATATGGAAACAAGGTTTGAATTTTGATGGCATTAAGTATGAGCATTGATAAATGTAAATTGCATCGTATTTTAGGGCATAGTTTGATATGTGTTTAGGTGTTAATTCAATCATTTAGTATGTGTTCAGGTTAGAATTGTGTTAGTTTGTTAATTATTTATGTTTTAAGTGTTTTATAGGTTAGTATAAGTCTTTAAGCTTAAATATTATGTTTTTGAGGTACCCTGATGTATTTGCTAGTGTTTCAGGGTCAACATCGAAGAATGGAGAAGTTTTGAAGACATTCAGGCCGAAACTGTAACACCCCACTCCCATCATACATTTGTTCTAGTACGTCCATCAGACATTTGGGCACATGCCTGATAGAAATAGTGCGCTAGAGCAATCACATCATTTATCTCATGGCATCATAAGTTAAAACATGAATATCACGATATAAGAAAAACACAATTCCTTATTTTCATTTCATAAAACCAAATATAGATTGTAGCATTACATACTTAATCTTTATATACAATATCAAAGATCTATCAAAGTCTATAGCTCTATTTACAAAATACGCTACATGCTACATAAATGAGGAACTATATAAATTTCTATCTAAATCCTTTAGTCTCAGCTGGCCAACCTTTGAGTCATTTCTTCTATCCAAAAGCAATACTAGATCTTTTCTAAGTTTCCTTAGAAGCTATGTTGGCTCTCTCGTACCTAAAAAGTCAACATTGCAACTTTGATGAGTTTTGCGAACTTTATGAGCTACCCATCATCTATGGCTCACTCGTAACACATAACATATACAGTTCATGTTTCAAGTTCACAAACAATTCATATCATCATATAATGCACATCTTTCATCAATTATCAAATAGCACCACATAACACTTTGTTCACTTATTCACCTTTTACATTCATAATGGTTCATACAATTCAATAGAATCATTCATATAATGCATATTAAATTGTATATACAATGTTTACGAGACTCACTTTCATTTATTACTTTGTTGTGACCTAGTGCCTTTTTCACTGTCCCATATCCATTGTGGATGCCAGGCTTATTGATAACTGCCCCTTATTTGTTAGGGATATAGGGCTCATTATATATAGTGAACCAAAAGCTCTTATCACATTCTAAGCTTTAAGCTCTTTTTCATTGGCGACTCCAGTCACAACTGCCTTTATGTTATCATACATTCATGTAATGAAATGCATCACATATATTCAATAATTCACTTGTGCTCAATTTTACACATGCACATTCACATTTGTCTTCGAACCTTGGTTTAACATTCAATAATTAAGTTGAATATCACTGATTCAGTTAAATTCACATACAATGAATACTTTCAATGATTTTCATACATCAAACGCCTCAGGCATTCAATTTAATTTAGAATTTAAACAAAACAAAAAATCAATGTGAGACCATCTAGGTTACTCACAGTTTGCTCAAGATAGCTTATTGCCTCGATATCTCGGCAACATCTAGATGTTATCTCTCTAATTGCTCTTCTATATCATGTAACCCATACACATTTACACATTACTTATTTGCACAATCACATTAATAATCAATCTTACACATATGTATATGTGTTATGTATAATGCATGCTCAATGACAATCTGGGGTATATTTCCTTAATTTACATTTCATAATCATTCAACATCCTCTTTCAATCATTCTTTAAGATCTAATACACTTTACTCACTTTAATCACCATATCCATTATTAACTAGGTTCATTCTAAGTCTCATTTAAGCCTAAATACATCATAAGGAAGTACCTTGATATTAGTTAGATCAAACATCACCCAAAAGACTACTTTTTACTCCATGTGTCTGTCTAGGATCATGGTGGTCCTTCCCATAATCGTGACAGAAGCTTATGGGACTAGCCATGATCGTGGGGATTCTACCACAATTGTGACAGAACCATATTTTTGCCAGGCTACGATCGTGCCCTGCATTTTCTTCCTCTATTCTCACAAATTCAACATATAGGCTAACATCATTTTCACTCCAAATTTTCCAATATTCACATCCATTTATGCAACTTCATTAAATACTAATTCAACTACCATGTTATTTGCAACCACAAAACCCTACTCATTTGATTCATCATCATTCACTTAATCTTATCAAATATACATTCTAACTTTCTCTGTATTATACTTAAGACTTCTTATGCCAAAATAATCATTTCCATTTCATTTTCCTCTTCATTCTTACTTCCATTTCAGCTCAATATCATTCACAAACAAATCAAAATCTATGATTGATCATAAACACCAAAAACAGAATATATACCAGTACATATTCATCAACAATTTTCTGCACATGTTCATCTTCATTTACACCTTCATTTCATCTTTAACTTATCATTTTAATTCACCTCATTTCAAGACTCTACTTTAGCCTTTTCTTTAAGCTCAAAATCATTCTAACCCATCTCTATAATACCCAAAGAAATCCACGTTAATGTATATTGAAACAATGGAACATGAAAACTCCATTTATCTATCAAAATTTCTGCACTTTTTCCTACACTATTTTTAATGATCTTTCCATCTCAAATTCATCTCTACAACATCTATGAATCATTAATCATCTCAAATGTGAAAGCAAAACATTTATATGCCCATTCATCACTCATGATTCTCATATATACACATCACCAACTATCATCACATAAGTTTCATTCAAAAATTCATAAAGAACAACATGCTACTTACTTTCAAGATCTTCAAATAACATTTAACCCTAGCTTTAACACATCATATTATCTTCAAATTTCATAGAGGAATGGGTTGGGTCTTTTTGTAGCAAGGTGAAGAAGACAAAGAAAAATGGAAGTAACAAGTGAAGGATGAGAGTTGATGAAGGTTGGTGAGTGTCGTGGATGAAGAAAAATGAAGAAGATGAGAGTAGGAAGTAACAATGAAAGACAACGAAAATGTGTCTTCCAAATGAGAGTATCAGGGGTGATGAGTGGTGAATGGCAAGTATGGTGACACTTGTCACTTGCCACTTATCATCTTTTTATGGTCCCCAATTGGTCCTCTTTAATAACTAGTCCATTTGTCTCCAATTTCTAATCTAACTATCTTCTAATTTTCTATGACATTTGTCAATAAATCCTAAAACCATATATCAATTATTTCTACTGTCATTTGACACTTATTTTTATTAACATAATTAATTGTCCTACAACTTGGCATTTTTCTAGTCCAAAATTACTCGAAATCTCATAAATTTCACTTCAAATTCTAAATCAATATCCATACACACCAACTCAATTTTCAAGACATATAATATCCATAATTCATAATATAATCACATTAAAAATCAATTATACCTAGAAAAATTTCAAATGAGTGCATGTATAGTCATTGTAATATGTGCAATTATCAAATTCATATGTATGTATGCTAAATGATGCATGAGCATGAAATGCATGTCCTAGTTTCTCAATAATATCTCTCACATTCAGTATTTTAGGGTTCTTATCCTTAACATGGGGAAAAATGGGATATTAAATTCTCCCCTCCTTAAGAAATTTTGTCCTTAAAATTCTTACCTAATTGTCCTAATAGGTGGGGATATTCTCTCCTCATATGCTACTCTATTTTCCATGTAGCCTCCTCGCTCGAGTGATTCTTCTAAAGGACCTTTACTAATGGAATTTCTCAATTTCTTAATTATTTGGTCTTATATCCCACTATCTTGACTGGCTCCTCTAGATAACTCAGATTACTTGCTAACTCAACCTCTTGAGCCAGTAATACATGCATCGAATCATATCGATATCTTCTGTGCATACTTACATAACATATTATGTATCTCAAACATCTCAACTGGTAAGGCTAACTTGTAAGTACGAGTCTTTGAGCTTAAATATTATTTTTTTAAGGTACCCTGATGTGTTTATTAGTGTTTTAGGGTCAACATCAAAGAACAGGAAAGTTACGAAGACATTTGGGCTAAAACAACGACCCATGATTATGTTATGTCAGGCCATGATCATGACAGAAGCTTTAGAGTTGGCCCACAATCATGGCATCATGGCCTACATGCCACGATTGTGACAAAAGCCCAGGGAATGGCCCACGATCATAGCTTGTAAGGCTACGGTCATGGCCTACGTCGAGCAGACACATAAACACTCAAAAACGTCAAGTTTTGAGGGACTTTTCAGACCTTTCAGACCTTGGAAAAATCCTAGGGTTACCTAAAACATAAGAGGATATTTAAAGAACAAGAAAAGAGGTAGAAAGGGAGCTTTTGCATCAGCCACCTTAAGAAACCCTAGAGAGAAATAATCGAGAGATAGACGGAGAGAAGAAGGAAGAGAGAAGAGGAGAAGAAGCTGACTCAAAGTACTTCCCATATCAGGAGGTTTCCCAATGTTGTTGCCTATCATCATCCATTTTAGATTGTATTTCCTGTTATTTTTAGTTTTATCATTGTATAGAATTAGATTGAACAGTTGATGATAGGATCTAGAATGTCGAGGATGTTATAAACTCAACTTTAGAATTTTATTCTTAAATTAATGAGAATTTAAATGTTTATATGTTTATTGGATATTGTTGTGGTTTGATTTTATGATTGCATAATTTGATAATAAACTAAGAGGGTGAATTGAATAAAAAATGATTAAATTAGACTAAAGAGAGTTAGGTGATTTAATAGAAACAAGAATTGAATCAGATCGAGAAATAGAGATCTTGGATAGGTTTTTGATAGTTTATTAAAGAACTTCAGAGCTAATTAGGGTTTTGGATAAGTTGTGAATTGAGATATTGCAACTTCTATAATCTGATTAGGGTTTATGATTTAGGGTTAATGGTTATAACTCGAGAGAGAGTGATCAACCCTAGGATAGTCTAAAACCAACAATTTGATACTTCATAATCAGTTAGGTTAGCATTAAGGATAGGTAAAATTCCCTTTCTCTCAATTAGTAATTTTCTTTTGGTTATATTTTTTGCAATTGCTTAATAATTAGTATTTCGCGTTTGATTCTTAATTTGATTGGTTGAATTAAATTCATGTTTTTGTTTCGCTGCATTTTAAATTTCTGTAATTTGTTTCTAGTTTTAGATTTTAGGATTAGATTAGTTCCCTCCTCGTGGAATTGACACATTTGTTAGTACGCTAACGAACTATACGCTTGCAGGTTATTAATTAAAATTTACACATAATCAAACCATCGATCAAGTTTTTGGCATCCTTACCGCGGAGGCAATTAGTTTAATTTTAGTAGTCTAAGGCTTTTTCACCTTCCTTTCAATAATAAAAAAACTGGGCATAAAGTAGACGACATATCACTGGATAATAATGGGAAATCTCAAGTGTTGAATGCCAAGAAGAGATAAAAAAGAATGATCATAGAGGATGTATATTATAGGAAGCAAATCTTGAGAATTTCAATGAGCCCCAATTGGGAAATCATCATCGTTATATGAACCCTTACACTTCAAGGTGACAAAACCACTTAGATTTCTATTGGTCCAATAATGTAAGTACTCACATAGGACATCGAGACCTCTTTAAATTTTATCAAGATGAGTCTAGTTCATGAGACTCCAAATTGGATAAAATCATTGATAATCTAACAGACATGGAAGAGACCCAAAAGAGACTAGAAGAGCAAATTCATCAAGTAACGAAAAATCATGCTTCTTCTATTCATAACCTAAAGATTCAAGTGAGAAAACTTTCCTGTGAATTTTGTAAGAGAAGTGTGGAAGACTCTCTTAGCAATATGGAATTACATCAATAAGAGCAATATGAGGAGATCATAATTAAGAATGGGGAAGCGCGAAAAGAACCAGTGAAACACTAAGCTGAACTCATCTTGTAGAAGACCAAGAGACGAAGGAAGAGGATGAAGAAAAGAATGTCAACCTCCCTATTACTCCTTAGATCTTGGTACACCATGTTTGAACGTCGAAAAGACTTGGGTAGATGTCCATGAAGAGAACCTCATCATTCAGATTAGTGATGACCAAATGACATTCAACATAAATGATGTATTAAAAAATCCAGAGGAGGGCGACACATTAAAAAAAAATGATGTGTCAAATCTTTTAAGGAATGAGAGGACAAAGAACAGTTGATAGTAGAAATCAAGTTTGAAGAAGCTATGGAAGTCTCTATTCAAAAACCTAAAGAAAAAGAGGAGATGAGGGCAAATAAGGAAGAACCAAGAAGAGAACAACTTACCTTCTTATCGGACAAACAGCTGGATTCTATGGAAAATTTAAAGAATTTTGTTATTCCCTATTTGTTAATAGTTTGCTAGAAAAAAGGACATTACTGAGCTTAATCGGTTTTCCTAATGTTATCAATATTGTCCTTCTAATTATTTTGTAATTTGTAGCTTACTTACAGGCTACAAAACTGATGTTGAACAAAAAAGGTGAAAGTAAGTCTCTTATAATTGATCCTGGCTAAGTTTCCAAGGAAAAAGAATCTAGCAAAAAGAATTCAGTGGGTGAAGTTTATACACTTCCAATATCCTATCTACCAGGAGCTCACTCTCAAATTCTTCACTTCCCTTTATTTCGAACCTAGTAACCCTAAGAAAATATGGTTTTGGTTGCAGGGATGAACTTATGAGCTAAACATTGAAATCATGTGTGATATTTGTGGGTTCCCAAAATCTTCCATTATTGATAAGCATGGTGATTTTTGTACTTCTTGCTATTGGAATGAGCTTACTGGGTTAGAGCGATTCAATGCTAAAAATGCCCACAATAACATTATACGAACCCATAAGCACTTGTTATTGTATAAATTCATATGTCAAATGGTTTTTGACAAATCAAAAACCAACAAGTGCTCAACAAAGGAACTTTTTTTGTTGTGTTGCATAAATCATAGCATCCCAATGTGCACCTCCATACATGTGCTGAATGCTATTATTACAATTCTACGTAGGAGGAGCAATAATTTAGGTATGGGGTAATTGGTTTCTGCTATTGCTGAGTACTATGGCATGGATGGTAATAGCCTAACCGTCTACGTCCTTAATTTCTAAATCACCATCATTTATAGCGTACTAAAATCCTAAAGTCCCATAACGTGGAACTCCGAGCATCAGTCAAAAGACTCATATGAAGATCAAGGCTAGCCAGGCGAGTTTTAGCATAGTGCTGCCTTAGCAAGCAGAAGAGGACTCAACTAGCGAGGAATCCGAAGAGGAAGAAGACACAGAAGAACCTAGCTGGAAGAAAGTGTCCAATATAATCTCCATCAACACCAAGGTAATTATAGTTACACTCATGGAGAAATATAGAAGAATGAAGGAGATGGCTTGAACAAAACAACTTCAGAGCCAGAATATACGCCAGATTCATCGATATTTTAAGACACAAGGCATCTAACTATCACCGCCGACACCATCCCCGTCTCCATCACTGTGAGACTTTGTTTCTAACCCTTTTCTTTTAAATTTATTCTTTATTTTTTTATTGTATTTATATTACTTCTCACCATATGTGTTTGTTTGTCACCTTCTCACATTGAGGACAATGTGTTGTTCAAGTGTGGGGAGGGTTGTGTATTTTGCTTTGAGTGTGAATTTTGCATATTGCATGATAGTTTGTTAGGTTACATATTGTGAATGTGTCAATGGCTTAGATGGAATGAAATTGATTTAATTTTGAACATAATCTATTAGGTTGTGAAGAGACAATAACTTGCAAAATTAGTGATTTGGGTTCTTTGGCTAAAATATACAAGTTAATATGATTTAGTGTTAGTTTACCACCCTATATGTTGTCACATTTATTCATAATTTTAGGTCTTTCTACTAAGTAACTTAGCTAGAATTTTTTTCATTAAAAAGAGTATCTAAAGAAACAAGGTAGGCATTAAATAAAAAAAGTGTTTGTTAATTTTAAATAAATAACTATGCTGCTGGCCTTCAGGTTATGAATAGAGCTAGTAGCTAGTTGATAATGGGATGTATCTGAGTAAATGGATCGACACGCATCACAAATATGTGCCTCCGTGTCAAAAGGCTATAATGATGTTCCAACCAAAAACTTAATAACAACATGACTTAGTTGAGTAATCAGATTGACATTCATCACCAATGTTTACCTCCGTGTAAAAAGACTAGGTTTATGTCAACTAAAACTATATAAAAAAAGGTTTCTAATAAAACTTACTAAACTTATAAGTAGCTTGACTTTTCATGAAAAAGTACTTAGGATTAATTACAAGGTTTGAAGGACTAAATAATTATTAATGTGTGTGTATAATTGAAAGGGGTGAATAAACTTAACATTTAAGTTTTGATTAATATGTAAATTTATTCTAGAATTACTAGATGCAGATTTTGCATGTTAATGATTTGGAACAACTATAATGATTATGTTTAAAGTTAAATTTATATCATGAAGTTGAAGCCGTTACCTCATTATTGCATTGTGTGTTATGTGATTTTGTGTGTTTATTGTTATATTTGCTTGAGGACAAGCAAACGGTTAAGTATGGCGATGTTGAGTATGGCTATGTTGATAAGTGTAAATTGCATCATGTTTTAGGCCACAGTTTGATATGCGTTTAGCTGTTAATTCAATCATTTAATATGTGTTTAGGTTAGAATTATGTTAGTTTGTTAATTATTTATTCTCTAAAAAAGATCCATATGTTTATTTAAGTATCATTAGTCTGTAAGATCGATTCCTTCATAAAGAAAAACATAACTTCTATTGGTTTTTCTACTCTATTAATGTTCAGTCTTAATAGAATAATAACTAAAAATAATTTAGAGATAATACATAAATATAATATGAACCTAATGAATATGATCTTATCATAATTTCATTTGAAACATGCATTTGTCTTATACATCGATTAATTAGATAAAGAAATATAAGATAAAATGTATTTAAATAATTATATACAAAAATTATAATCAAGTTAGACGAATCAACAATACGGTAGCTATTAGTGAAGGTTATTAGAGGCCCTTTTTGTGTAAATGACATAATTGTAATTAGTATTTCTTTTTTATTTAGACCGACTTACATAGAAGGTGGAATGAGGTTCTAGATCAGAGGTTGTTTAATTTGAAGTCCCCAGTTTTATTCTTATGGTCGAGATTCGATATTCTCAACATACTATGATAAAGGTGATGTAAAATCTATTCTAAGAGTAACTAAAAGTAAAAATTCCCATTCTTCCACTAGCTCTGCTTCTTTCTGATGTGCTTAGTTGTAGAGGAGTATAATTTATTAGTTGATAGTTGTAACACAAATTTGAGGATTACGAGAAGTAGCAAATTAACAATGTCTAAAGGACGTGATCAATGGATTTACCTCTCCTTACCCTTGATTGAAATATAGGACAAAGGTCAATTTCTAATAGTTCTATCCAAGTTATTAACATATGATTATGTCCTTACACTAGTTGTTCTTTCATGCGGATCTTCCATCCTTTCTCTTGCTTACCTTATAATTTGGTATCATATAATAAGTAATGGCGGTACTCATTTAAAAATTGTCTTTAAAATTTTTTTGTTATATATATATATGTACATAATTAACCGTTAATTGAACAACAAAAACTTCTAATATAATAAATAAAAAATGTGTTTAGTTTCAATTAATAATTATAAGATACATCTAATCTTCATTCACTAATATCATAGAACTATGTAGAAGTTTTTAAATATTTTTCCAAATAAATAATGGTGCATCTGCCAATCGTATGTGTCAATGTGAGAGAATAGTGTTGTAATCTCGAAATTGCTTATAAACTCTCGCCAATAAACAGTCGAAGTACAATTATTCTTCGTTTGCTAATCTCCTATGTAGAAATAGAAAACAAAGAAGAAATGTAGAAATGCTCTCTGTATTTCTATATGTATGTAATGTGATGTACGTCCTTTTATTTATATACTTTAGGTGTCTCTAACTATAGTAACAATTCAACTCAATTATACATAACGCATGATCTTAGGAGAAAATAAAGGCTTAATTACTGTGGATAGTTGTCTGAATGAAGATATGATAATATACTTTAATAACCCCCTCAAACATAAGGTGGTAGTGAAGATGATAATTGAGTTTGGAAAGAAGATCTTAAAACATCAAGTGGATCTAATTTGGTAAAAAGATTAGCAATTTGTGTTTGATATGAGATGAGGACTAGTTATATGGTTCTGTGAAGCACATGATGATGCACAAGATGAAAATCAATCTCAATGTGTTTAGTTCATTTATGAAAGACATCATTGTGAGCAATCTGTATGGCACTATGATTATCACAAAAGAGAAGAATTGCCAAAGAAAAGGTGACACTAATGTCTTGAAGTAACCATCTAACCTAACTGACATTATAGTATGGACATAAATCTAATAAAGATGAATGACTAAAGTGAAATACATGAAACAAGGTACCTTGAATGTATTGAAGTCTACGAAGAACAGTAAAACAATGAGTGGTACGAGGTGTAAACGTGAACTGACTAACAATGTGAACTGCATGAGTGATATCTAGGCGAGTGACAGTAAGGTATATAAGACTCCTAACTAGTTATTAATAAAGATTACCACCACTCAGAGGAGTTCCATTAGTGGCAGATATATGATCATTAGAGTTGAGTAGGGTGCTAGCATTCTTAGTGTCAGTGAGATTAGCATGATAGATAAGATCAATAGCATAATTGGCTTAAGATAAGTAGTAACTTGAATCATCATAGGATACTTCAAGGCCTAAAAAATAGCTCAAGGCCTAGACCATGAGCTCCTTATTAGCATTGTTGAGATTAGGTAGAGTTCTTTAATAGAGAAGAGAGCTGCGAATAGGCTAAAATTCATCCTTGAGAGTCATATGCAAATGCCACATATGTCAACGATCTCGAAGATTTTCATTAAGCAAAGCAGTATTAGGACTAGGCCAGATAGGATCACCAAGTGCTAGTTGATCCTAAAGTTCTTATAATTTATACACACAACTGTGTATTATCTAAGTTATTATGTACAATGGAGTCTCCTATATAGCTGAAATTAATCGATGGACATCATCTAATACAAAGTAATGATTTTTTTCAAAAAATTCCATATCTCTTAATTGTTTCAAACCATCGAAAGTCAAGGTTGATGGTTTTGGAACATGTGTTTGGAAACCATATTAAGATTTGATGGTTTATTTCATCTCATGCCACTAATCATTCTGTGAATATATGTCTTCATCTTTCTTTTGAGTGTGTTTAAGTATTTCTCTAGTAACAATATGCCAAAAGAGTCTGCCTTAAGAAAATTACACATTTCCTCAGCCCAATGATCATAGTTGGAGCTATCAAAGATGATATTGATAGGGTCGGGAATGTAATAGGGAAGTTTATAGGCATCTATAGTAAAAGAATATAATAAAATAGGAGAAAACCTAGTTATAGAGATAAATTTGGTTATTTTGACCTTAAAATTAGATTAAGAGCGTCAAAAAACCTTAAGAATCAGTTTGGTTTGCACATAACTTGAATTAAAACATACTGAACCAGATGGTCAAAGTAACAATCAACTTATTTTTGAACCGAACAAAGGAGTTGACATATAGACAAATAAGGAAGTAACAAGTTTAAAGATGATGTGGCAATGCCTAATAACGTGTTAGTGATGTGGCAAGTATGTGACTAATGACATGCTAGATGATGTGTCTGTTGGTGTGTCCGATGAAATAAATGCTGACTAGGATCTTGGGTTTGTGTTAGGTGACGTGGCATGTGCTTACGGATGATATGATGCATGCATGCATCTTCCTTAATATGACTAAATAGTGTCACTTTTCTTGGAACGAAACTACGTCATTGAGGTCATCTTCTTCCTAACAAAACCCTACAACTAGGGTTCGGTAATGTACTAGCTATTAGTGACAAGTATAAGTACGTGGAGAAGCATCTAAGGGTGAATTTTACATCGTAGTGACCTGGGGGAGATGAGGAACAATTTGGTATATGACAAAATTATTGTTAAAGCAGATTTGGAAACCCAAATTGCAAAAATAAAATGCTTGAGAGAAAGAATGGAGAAGCTCCAGAATTTTGACTCCTTTTGTTGCAAAGGAAGCTCTGATACCATATAGAAATAGAAAATGAAGAAAACATGTAGAAATGCTCTCTGTATTTTTGTATGTATGTACTGTGATATACATCTTCCTATTTATACACCCTAGGTATCTCTAACTAAAGTAACAAGTTAACTCAATAATACACAGCATTAATGTCCATAATCTTAGCAGAAAACAATGGCTTAATTATAGTGGATAGTTGACTGAATGAAGATATGATAACATACGTTAATATCCTATATGAAAATTGGAACATTAAAAAATTGCTTAATTTATCCTATATAAATTGATGATATTATTTCTCTTTATTTCTTGTTTATTTGGTCATTTCTTTGCAAAGAAAACATGATAAAATTAAATATAATGGTAAAGACTATTAACAAATAGTACTTTTAACAATTAGTATATAGTTTATAAAGATAAATGTGCGTTTATACCTTGAAAGAAAAGAAATTGAATCACCGTGCACACAATTCCTCAACCTGTTGACCAATCCATAGCATTGCATATAAAAGTTCTACTGTTACAAGACTTTGAACTTTGATTCAATTCACAAATATGATTGATCTAATTGTTGAAGAATATAGATCATAATCCATTTTATCTCTCACTTCTTGTGTCTTATGACATATACTTTATAAGATAGAAATCCTATGTGATATAGGTAAGAGTTGCATATTAGAATTTTCCATAGTAAACCTATTTTTATCACTTTATCTATGTACATGGATTAGGATAAGATAAGCACCTTTTTGATATATATCTCTATAGATCTTTATTCCTAGAATATAATTTGCTTCTCCTATGTCCTTCATGGAGAAGTTCTTGGATAACCAAATGTGTACAGATTGAAGCATTAGTAATTTTCTTTGAATGAGTAATATGTCATCAACTTATAGGAAGGCCTTTTATAAGAGAGTAGGATGCAAGATAAATAGGGGGTTTGATGACTTTTAAGTCTAGAATGCAAGCTAACTAGTTAGAGAATACATCTATGCCATTGGAAACAATCATATGGCTTTTTTCTTCATTGATGGTCAAGCCTACAAGTGCTATAAAATTATTTAGTAACTATATAAGTTGGGGCTAGCTCTAGAGACAGAGATGAAATTATCTACAAAGGATAAGCTTATAATCATCATGCTCTTACATAGTTTTTATCCTGATTAATCATGCTTTTAATGAGCTTAGCTAAAACCTCTATTCCTAAGGAAAATAGGTAAGGGAAAAAAGGATCCCCTTTCCTTAGACTTCTAGCTCCTTTAAAATTTTGTATAGGCTCACCATTGAGCAATATTCTAAATGAAAAAATAGTTATGCATTATGTTATTCAATGAATCAACATAGTAGGAAATATAAAAGTATGTAATGTTTTTATAATTTAATTACAATTTAATGAATCAAATGTTTTATATAAGCTAAATTTGATAGTATAATTCTTACTTAGATGCTTTCTATTATAGTTTTTGAAGAGCTCTTGAGCCAATAACACATTATCCCCTATTGTTCTACCCTTTATAAATGGCCCTTAAGAAGAATTAGCTAATTGTGGAAGAATTAGTTTCAACTTTTTAGCTAATAATTTGGCAATCATCTTGTATAATGTATTACAATAAGATATAAGTTAACAGCCTTCTAAGGAGTTAGGAGATTATACCTTAGGAATCAGGCATATAAATGTCTTATTGAGCTCCATTAATATGCTTTCATTTTTTAAAAATTCAAGTACTGTATCAGTCACTAAGGTTTTTGTGAGAGGTAAAGTTTTATGAAAGAAAAAGGCATTAGCCCCTAATTCCTTATTTAGATGTAGATCAAATAAATCCTTCCACATCTTTGATCAAAATATTTTATTAAATAGTCAACTGCTCATAATGATAATTTTCTCTTTGATTATATATTTCAAAATATTAACAAAAGATGTAACTTCAGTGTTGGTTCCAATTGTTTTACCAAATAAATTGAGTTTTTCCTTATGTGATTCCTCTTTAGAGGTCAACAAGCTACCATTCTTAACCCCTAAAAAGAATATGTTATTAATATTTTTCCTTACTAACAGTGATCTATAGCAAAAGTGTTACTTTTTTCTCCATTTGTCAACGATGATATCCTTTATCTTTGCTTTAATAAGGAAGGATTAATTTCAATTAATTGTAATGGATAAGTGCTTGTTTCTCATCTTCCTATAGAACTACGTTATTAAAAGATCCATAAGAGAGCTTTACATGCCATCTAGTTTGTCTTTGGCCTCTTTGATAGCCTTTTGGGTATTTGATCATCTCTTGCTACTAAGAATTTTTAGTTCATTCTTAACCCCTTATAGTTTTCTTATACAGATGAAGAATTTGTTTCCACTTATTAGAGTATTAAAGCCCTTGGAAATTGCTTCATCAAACCTATCCACATTAATCAAGTAGTTGTTAACTCAAAATAGAAAGCTTCTTTTATATTGATTAAATATTTCTTACACTAGAATAGGTGTACTATCTAATAAAATATGATTATTGAAAATTGATTTTCTCTCTAAAAAAGTAGCCATCCATTGCTTATCAATTATAACTCTATTTAGTTTTTTTAAAATTATAAACCAATTGCTTTTTCATTTATTGTTCCAAGTATAGAAGTGGCACTAGGTTCTTAAATTAGTAACCTACAACCAACTAGTACATTCCATGAGTTCATCAATATGATTCATCATCCATTCCCCCTAATCTCCTAGACCTTGTTCCATAAAGAAGCACTCTAAAGTTGTAATTAAAGGCACAATCAAAAATAATATATAACCTTAATAATGAACTTTCATTTCAATGAGAAAATGTATTAGTCTTTCCCTCACAAATTTAAGTGTAGCCTCTACTTCATTAGAGTCAAAAGCAACTAGTATTCTTCCATTGTAATGATAATGGTGGTTTGTAAAGATGGACCAGCCTCTTTTTTTGAAAAATATGGATCGACCTCCTTAAAAAGCTTAGTTCTTTACATTTGACTCCTTGATTTTGGTCTGCAAAGACCTATTAGTAATTGTTTAGTATTATGAATATAGTCTAAAATTATTTTCTATCTATTAGGCTATTGAGCCCTTTGGTGTTCTAAGCTAGGATGGTCATTTGGAGGAGAGATTGAGGCTTTCTTTTTCCTCTTAGAACTTCTTCTTATATTTGGAGGAGAGATTGAGGCTTTCTTTTTCCTCTTAGAACTTCTTCTTATAAATCTTTGAAAATTATTCTTAACAAAAGTATCATTGGAGGTTTTATTGATTTAGTTGTTTGGTATTCCTATTAGGGATTATGTTGGTTCTTGTTGCTTAAATATAACCTCATTCCTTAACAAGGATGAGTTCTAAGGTTACTCAGATTCTATAGTGGAGACTGTGGGAATGTGGGTAATTGCCTTCCTAGTAGATTCCTCTACAGTTATATGAAGTTCAATATTCATGTTGTTATCAATTCCCAAAGTGTTGATAGGAAGGTCCTCTTAGGATAGTTCCATTACCTTTTCATTCCAGTAGCAGTATTGATAGCTTCATAATTGAATTCTTAATGCACAAGCTACTAGTATTCACTAGTTTGGAATTGTTTCCATGTTAGTCTCCACACTTGCCTTCGCTTAACTTGAGCTAGCTTCCAAATGTAAAAAACTAAAACATGGTCTTCAAAGAAATTGTTAGCTTCATCAAGTATTAATAAGTGAATGCTTTCTAGTAGCTCTTTTTGATGTCTTTTAGAACACAAACCTAGGTATAAATAACTCTTCTCAATATAGTTCTTGCTTTATCTATACACGCATATCTTTCCAAATGGCTTAAGCCTCTAGTTATCCAATATTCAAAGGGAATATTATGGATATTCAGCCAGAGAGAAATTTTCTTCTTCCTCGAAGTCTAATCTTGATTTTTTAAAGTTATAAAAGTAAAGGCTTGAAATTTTAATGTCATAGGCCAACTTCTAATACTTTTTGAGCTTGGATGGATGAGCAGAATTTGAAAAGGAACATTTTTTTATTATGAAGTGAGACCACCTGTAGATTAAGATGCTTCTAGTGGTAGTTTTCCTAGTATTTAAAGTTGAGATAGCTATCCTTTTGTCTATGAAAAAGCCAATAAGAGTAGATTCCCTTTCAACGACACCTTCTTTGAGAATATCTTTCTCTAGAGCCACTATGCTTTGGCCTTTAAAGGAACAAGAGGCAAATAAGCTTTCAAATATGGAGCTTCAAAGATGGTGAAACATCCCCTAAAACCTACTTGAAGATAAGCTTTCAAATATGGTGTGGTAGAAGATTGAGTTGCATAGGGTACCTAAGTTCCTATAAGTGATGGACAATGAAACCAAGTATTGGAGTTGGCTAAAGGAGGAAAGTCCTCTATGATAAGAGTTAAAATTGTGGTTAAAAGTTCTAACATTAATCTTAAAAAGTAAAAGTGTAAAAGAGAGAGAAAAAGCCAATCAAGGAAATTGAGAAGGATGCCAAATGAGGACTAAAAGTAAGAAAGAAGAGAATAAAGATCTCAACTGAAAGAGTTATAGAACCAAAAATAAAAATAAAAGACAAGAAGAAGATGTTTTGAGACGAGGAAGAAAAAAGGACAAACTACAGGTGGTGATAAAAGAAGGATCAAAGGAGTGAAAACTAAAAGATCCAAGGAGCTTCAAAAGAGTTAGCAAGGGATCAGGAAAAAGAGACCAAAGGAAAGAGGGTAGAATAAATCGTTAAGAGAATACCAAAACTAGAAACTATCTAAAGGGAAACCAATATTAGAGGATAAACCCACCATGCAAATTATATAAAGTTTAGAGAGTAACTAGAGTCTCTCTTTCTAACAAAGTTTAAAAAAATTTGAAATCTAATAACCTTCTTATAAATGCATATAAATATTTTTTATTTTTATGCTATGCATTAATTTTATAATATATCTTAGATTTTAAAAAAGAGTTTATTTCACCACAATACACTATTTGCATATATCATTTTTATATTTTTATAAATGTTGATAGATTAAAATTAATATATATTTATATTTATTCTATGTTGTTTACTTACTTATTGTATAAATGATACAATACAAAACATAAAATGAAAAAGTCTAAATGCATTTAATTTGGAAGTTGGTTTTTTTTGTATATATTTTTATGGTTAAAATGGTATATATATATATATATATATATATATATATATGTATGTATTTATTTGTAATATATAGATACGGTGTTTGTTTTAAAATTAAGTGTAAAGTAAATGCATATTAATGTCTACCATGTGCATGCTTATTTTTAATTTGAGATTAATTATATTAAAGTTTAGTAAAGTAAGAATTTTTATGTTAAGTATAGTACTTGCGTTAGATTGTCACATGTCAAAACTTAACACAAATAACTTCATATGATTACAAGGATAGTGGACCTTCCTCATAAGTTATGCTTTTGCATTGCTAAAAAAAGGAAAGAAAATGTTCAACGACCATAAGCATAACAGATAATCAAAAGTTCCTCTTATATGCTTTTATGATAGGAACATATGAAATTGGCCAATACATTGAGTCAGATTGAAATTTACTTTGCCAGCAATAGGTTACCATTCCTATTCTCCTTAAATAGGAATTGTTGTTTCAAAAACTCTCATAGTAGCCTTCTGTGCCTGAAAGTATATATATATATAGACATGAGACGCTAATCATGAGAAATTCAAAATTCATAAAATATGTGAATAAGAAAATTTAATGCATCAAAGAAAGGGGAAGAAAAGAAGACAGTATCTCACTTCTTTGTCCCATTTTGTGCGGATGGTGATAATTAGGAGAGACAATACTTGGACCACTAGTGCACCTACGTTTCCCAACCAAAGTCCCTATATGTGCCCATATTTTGGAAAGGACTAAGTGAGCATTATAAAAAGAAAGCAGTTAAGGGAATGGAAGGATTAATAGAATTCTTACCTTGCCACCAGTATGGAGGACAAAAGCTAATAAAACTCCACATGGAAGTCCCACCAAATAATAGGATCCAAGATTAACGTATGCACCAATCTTCTGCCAACCACATCCTCTAGCGACACCTAATTGTTTGACCCATAATTAACCACCATTTAGTTATGCTATGCTTATTCTTAAGCCTAATTTGTATGAGAGTCTTGCAACAAAATGGTTGGTGAATGAGGTTGGTAGCTTGTGTATTTCAACTCGAAAAGGAAAAGGTTAATAGAACAATATTGTTAAGTTCACCTGAAAGAATGCATTGGACACCATCGAAGATGTTGGATACTGCAATTATAGGTAACATGACGGCCACGTATTTGATAACCTGAACCTCATTGCTATAAGCATAGCCCCATATGTTTCGAATTGATATCATTATTGTTCCCACCAAAACAATCTCAGTCATGGCCAAGCTAAGGACCACATATATGGCTAAGCGTGCTCCTTTAGAATTCCCCGCTCCTAATTCATTTGAGACCCGAGTGCTATACAAAAGAAACATTTTTGTTATGTTATGTTGTAAACAGGCAATTGAAAATTGCAGGAAGGTTGAGGCATTGTCCATTGTGTTACAGCTTAATTTTAGATTTTGTTCATTTTTTCATACAAAGTATTTATTCTAAATGTCACAGTTGAGGACCCAATTGGAAGGAATTTATTAGAAGCAAAAACTTACCTCACAGCATTACTCAGTCCATAAGGAATCATCCAAATTGTTGTAGCTGTATTAAGGCTGCAAAGAGATCTTCTT
>JANZXP010000007.1:17030341-17047557 GCA_027576715.1 Erythroxylum flavicans | reverse complement strand
TCTGTCTATTCCCAAGCTCATCATCCGCACCATCGCATGTAACTCCAATCAAAGGAGCATTCAGAGACGACCTTTGTCCGACAGAGGAGCAGTCGAGGGTTCATTTTGTTCATCTACCTTAACACACTACAAGTTGTCAATTAAGAAAGTTCTTCTGCTTGATTGGAAATGAATAATTTGCACACTACAAGTTGTCAATTAAGCAAGTTTGTTCTGCTTGATTGGAAATGAACAATTTGCACACTACAAGTTGTCAATTAAGAAAGTTAGTTCTGCTTGATTGGAAATGAATAATCTGCGTTATGGTCATCGCCTATTTTTTTTTAATATTTCAATTTAAGTGCTTGCATCGAGAAGAATAAGTGTTTTTATAAGTTAACATAAAAAAAAAGCACTGACAATACATATATAAATTATTACTCTTAATGTGTAAAGGCATGTGAACCCATGATATGAAATACAGTATTACATTTCTTATTATCGTTACAATAAATGTCATATTCAATTAGTTGCTCAAACTCTCGATTTCTTAAATCAAAATGTTATTTTATATCAAATTAATAACTTAGGAATTAAAATTTCATAAGTTAGCTGCAATTCACGTCTTAATATTTTGTAAAAGATTTAAAGTAACTCCAATTGTTATCTTCCATGTCAATTCACTTGATAACATTTATAAAATAGTGTAATTTGTATCTCCAACATAATTTCATTTATCTTTTGTTAGATGGATGTCACAATGTCATTAGCAATGGATATTTGACATGTCGACTATGCCATAATGCTTACGTGGATGTTGACATGTTTTAAATAATTTTTAATTTGTCAATTTATGTTATTTAAAAGAAATAAAATTTATTTTAATATTAATTTTTTGATTAGATTGAATTTTTTAAAAGATATAATAAGTTCCTCAACACCCAATCATTTCATCCTAATCTTTCATGATGAATTTCAATTCTTAAATTCCCTTTTTACCTTCGAAACTTATATGCCTTTCTACATTTGAAACATATATCTCTTTTATCTTACAACACTAAATTCCAACATTTAACCCATCTCTCTCCTCATCTCCTGCGCCAAAAACCCTACTTGAAGAATATATTATTGTCAATCACAATTTTATAATTAATTTGAATAATAACTTGTCAAATGTGAAAGCTAGATTTAGTCTATTATTTGAGTTGATCTTAGAATCCGACTGTTAATTTTAGTAAGACAATTATCCAATCATTTCTCTTAATCATGCATAGGAAATTAAATTAGCAAAATTAATTCTTAAGAGTCTTCCATTTCGATTAATCTATTTGTCTCTACTTCTGGTTGAATCGTTTACTTTTTAGGCTAAATTGTGATTTTCTTTTAAAGCCTTCACTCAACAATCGGGTTAGAATGTTAAGGATTGCATCTGTTTTTATTTTTTCTTCAAGATTAATTTAAGTTAACCAATTTCACTTTCGTGGGAGACAACCCTGGGTAATCACCATAACTACCTCGTATACTTGTGAGTAGGATACCATAGGTCTTTTTAGAACTTTTTAGGCACAACAAGTTTTTGACGTCGTTGCCAGGGAGGTGTTTAGCATTTAAACTTGAACTAATTTTGATTGTTTTTATTTGCTTAAGTGATTTTGATTGTTTGCGTTTGTTCATGCATGCACATTTTATTGTGTTATTTTGTTAACGTGTTTTGTAATTTTTGTTATTAATTTACTACTTTTCGTAGTTAGTTTGTGTTAAGTAGGAGAACTTTACGTAGTGATTTCACTTGGTTTATAGTGGGAAGGAGACCTTTAGATGGTGAACCCTTCCCTTTTATTGATAACATAAATCAAAGATAAAGATCTTAAGGAGACTCTGAAGATGATTGTGAGGAACTCAAGCATGAAGATCAAGTGAATAACCACAAGAAGGGTGAAAGGTTGTTAGTGGTGAAGGAGTTTGCTAGACCAGTGATTGGTATTGCCACTTCGTGCATAAGTTTGGGAAAGGCAGCTAAGAACTATGATTTAAAGAGCATCCATTATAACATGCTGCCATTGTTCTATGAAGTTCCTAATAAACGCCCTATAAACTTCATTCGGGAATTCTATACCACTCTCCAAACTTATCGTTAGATGGATTAAACAAAGATCAACTCAGAATGAGATGCTTCCCGTATACATTGAAGGATCGGGCTAAGGCATGGTTAATGATGACCCTTCCTTCTGAGTCTTTGACTACATGGGAGGAGGTGTACACCAAATTCACAGGAAAGTTCTATTCCCAAAGAAATTTAAGTTATGCAACAAGATAGCTACCTGGAATTAGATGGAGAGAGAGTCATTCCACGAGGTATGTTTAAGCTCTTGTTGATACAATTTTCACACCATCATTTTTTGCTTCACATGCTAAACCAATACTTTTATAATGGGTTAACACAACAGTGATAGTATATGGTGGACAAATGTAGCAAAAGGAGCTTTAGGAGAGAGGACGGCCAAAGAAACATATAAAATCTTCAAAATGTTGAGGGCTAATTCTCAATAAAAAAGCATTAAGAGAAGAAGAGCTGGAGTTCATGAAGTGAGCTCGAATCAAGAATTGGCTATGTAATTAGCTGAGTTGATGAGGCATGTGAATATGCTAACTACAAGGCTACCCCAAAACGTTCTAAATTAAGAGGTGTGTGGTATCTGCGGAACTTTTGGTCATGGAGCTAATGTTTGTTCGTATTCTTACAAACTTTTGGCCGATGGGGAAGAACAAGTTAACTCATTTAACAATTGTCAACCAAGGGAGGGAAATGATCCATACTCAAAAATCTACAACCCTGGTTGGAGAAACCACCCCAATTTCTCATGAAAGACCAACAATCCACCGATGCAACCCCAACCACAATATCATAATTTTCAAATGTCAAATTATACTAAAGGCAATCCTCACTTCAGAACCCACCAAGCAAGCCATCTTTGGAGGAGAGATGAATGCATTTATTCAGGTCACAACTCAAAATCAAGAAATGAACAACAAGAGGTCCAATTTTTTAGAGGCATCTATGAAGAGGATTGAGATCCAAATAGGGCAACTTACTGCTCAAATGCACAATAATCAGAAAGGGAAGTTGGCCAGTCAACCCGAGCAATCCCAAGCAATTATTGTGTTGAGAAGTGGTAAAGTGATTGACAATTATGTTAAGTTTCCTTCTGAGCTACCTGATACTGATAATCAAGAGAAGGAAAGCCTCACCAAAGAAGAAGATGAGCAAAATGAGAAAAGCAATGTGAGAAACTCTTCAAGTCATATTCAAAAGGGTAAACAACTTAAGCATGACACCAAGGACAATGAAGGACAAAAACTGTACAAGGCGACAGGTCCTTATCGACCACCAATCCATATCCAAGCCACCTTAAGGAATCGAAACAAGATGAGCATGCTTTCCTATCTATATAGCATGCTTTGTAAGGTCAATGTTAATCTGCCCTTGCTAGATGTGATCATGAATATTCTAGCTTATGTCAAGTTCCTTAAAGAACTAAGCACCAAGAAACGAAAGTTTTAGCCTACCAATAACGTGCTATTTTTAGAAGTAACAAGTGCAATTCTGCAACAACCTTTACCCCCAAAACTAAAAGACCCAGGACATTTTATCATGAAAGTATCAATGGGTAATAGAGATGAGGTTACGGGTTTGATTGATCTTGGAGTAAGTATAAACCTTATGCCCCACTTTATTTATAAGAAACTGGATCTAAGATAGTTAAAACCTACCAATATGTGCTTACAATTAGCTGATAGGTCAATCCGTTATCCGAAAGGAATAATGGAGGATGTGTTAGTAAATGTTGGAGGATTAATTGTTCTAGTAGACTTTATGGTCTTAGACATAGGAGAGCTTAAACAGCAAGGGAAGAAGCACATCATACTCTTAGGGAGACCTTTTATGGCCACTACCAATACCTTGATTGATGTGAAGAATGAGAAACTGAGCATAACTATTTTGGGATAAGTAATAGAATTTTCGATCTTTAATGTTGAACCTATTTCTACTACTACTGTTTCTAAAGATCGTTCGTTTGTTGATCAAATTGATGTTGCATATTGTGATTTCGCTTTGTATGAAGAAGAAGGAAAGAAGCTAGACGGGGTTAAGGATAGTGATGAATGTTGTCAATTGCTAGTGGATGCAACTGAGGAAGTATTTAGGAGATTTTTGGAGATAAATTTGAATGAAAAGGGGGAAACGGTGGAATCAATCACTTTGAGCAACCAACCTTGAGTATGACCCTTGAGGCATCCAGTTAGAAGTGTTCAAGAAGCAACCTATTTAATTTCTGTTTCTTTTTTAATCATCTATAGGTTGTTATTTTTCTTAATGAACCTTAACATAGTTTGTTATCTTTGTGTGAGAAAGCTTACTCTTCCTTCTTTTCTACCTGTTTTCTTTGCAGTTGTTCTTCATTCTTCGATGCAATACACCACATTTCATACCAGATCAATGCAGTGATCACCCCCACATTTGTATCATATTTTTATCCCTTTCTTTGTTGCTTGTTAGTTTAATTTGTTTTAGTTTTAATGCTTGTCTTTGTGTTAATTTTTATCTTTTATCTTAAACTTCTCTTTTAATTTTTTGTATCACATTAGGAATAGTGTGATGTTTAAGTGTGGGGGTGAGTATTGGTAAATATTATTATTATTTGTGTGTTGTGTGTTTGTTTTCCCATTTAGTAGTTAGAGATGCGTGGTTATTAAATGAACTCGATTTAGATTAGAAATGCATAATATGAGTGAATGAGTATACTTGCATGCTTAGACTGATTAACTTGGATTTTGATTAAAAGGACATTAGCTTGTTGTGATAGATGCATAACGCTTTTCATTTGGTAAGAATTTGAGCCTTTTTGAACTATTAAACACCAAATTCAAGTATTCATTGATGAGAGTGTTCTTTCATGATTAGGGAACTCTAAAACTTGCTTGCAAAAACTAATCAAGATCACATAATCTTATGTAAATATTGAAATGATGAAGGCAATTAGAATTAACCCTTTTTGCTTAAAAACCCACCATGATGTTACATTTAGTGAACCCCCTTTGAGCTTAAAATGAAACCTTTTCTTTCTTTAAACCTAAAATATGAGCATTAACCTTGATTATTTATCCTCTTCATTATACCTACCATAAGGAAAGTTGAGCATTTGAATGTGTATGAATGGGTTTAGGGAATAACTGTTTGAACAAGTTAGGAATGGGTATGGTTGTAGTAATTATCTCTCCTCTATATTTTTCTTCTCTGGATTTAGTTGTTTTAAATAAATAATTACTTAACCAAAAAAGAAATAGAAAAGACAAGGAAGGAAGGAAGAGAAGATGACTAGAAAATGAAAATAAGAGGAGAGAAGTAAAAATGGGAAATGTTAATTTTGTTAATGAGAGGAAAGAATTGAGTGTTTTATGGTTCATTGTTTTGTATTATTTTAAATGCTTAATTTGTGTTGTAGTTTTAAACTGTTATTTTCCTTTTTCCTATCCTTAGCTCGGCCCCATTACAACCAAAATAAAAAACTTTGGATTGATGTTTTTGTTTGATATAAATGGTGGAGATTGGATTGGTAAGCAAGCTTATGGTAGATGCCTTAAATAAAATGAACAATAAGTGAATACATATCCTACCTTGTTGATGGTTCTTTGAATGGAAGTGCTTATTGATTTTGGCTAAATATGCAAAGAATAGCTTGTTCATTGAGTATTATGAGCTTCAATTTTTTAGCTTATCTTTATTAAAATCATCATTAACATCTTTAACTATTATTTGGGAAAGCTGTTCATTCCATTGTTTGTCTTTTATAGTCGTGTTTTTTTTAATGCTTGAGGATAAGCATAGTTTAAGTGTAAAGGAATTATTGTATCTAGTTTCTATTGCTTTTAATTGTCTTCATATCTTGATTTTGGTTACAAATTCTTATGTTTTGATCCAAATGTGAGAGAAATTGAGTGAAAATGGTGTGACTATTGCATGGATGCTAATTGGTTTCTTTTGAGAATTTTGCATGAAGGTTGAAGGGAAAGTTGACATAAATTTGCATAAAAGGAAAAGAAGAAAACAAAGAAAGGTGGTGACTAAAGGAGTCACCACTGTGATAAAGCTTGTCATGGTGATGACTAAACACGGTGGTCACATGCTTAGTCACCACCTCGTGACAAGGTGGTGATTAAGCATGTCACCACGTGACATATTAAGTCACGATGGTGACTTAACTTGTCACCACCATGACGAGTTAGTCACGGTGGTGATTAAACATGTCACCATCATAACCATGATTGCACAGGGTGACAATGAGTCACACCTATGACTACTATACTCACCTCCATGCAAATTCTTATGTTAATCATTTGTTTTATTACACGGCAGCTATAATTTGAAGGAGCATAAAAACCTGAACCTAGAAGAGGCTACAAATAGAAAGGATAGGAGTTGGCGGCAACATATTTCATTCCACTCTTCATTCTTCATTATACATAGACAAACACATTCGGGGAGGCATAGAGGGATGACAGAAAGAAGAGAGAAATAGAGAAGAGATATAAAGTGAGTCGGTAAAGAAGAGAGAATCACAACAGAGAGGTGGAACTAGGGACAGAGGTCGAAAGAGCTGGAGATGAATCCATCATTCTGTTGGGTAAGAACAAGCTGAAGCAAAAGGCGAGAGCTAATGTGGGAAGCTTGAGAGGGGCAGGAAACCAACCGCATTCACTCATCTAATCCTTGTTTGCTTATTCTATTTTTCATCTATTACTTAGTTTCTTGTTTATTTATTGAACTATGTACTTGTTAGCTTAACCGATTGTTATTTGTTTTCTTTTCATAGTTCATTTAGTATTCACTGTTTTATTGCTTTGATACTTCTGTTGATAGTAACATAAGACTGAAGTGCATGGAGATGATGAACTTTGATTATGTTATGATGGGATTATCTCTTTTTTTTTAGGATTAATGTAAGTATTTTAGTCAAATATGCATGACTGAGGGATTGTGTTGTTGTCTTATGCTTGCTATAGTTTCTGAACTAAATGGATGTAATAGAATGGCCAAAATTTGCATCACTTTTAGTATTAAATGAAAGACCGAAAGGAGAAATTTAATACAAATTAAGAAACTATAGACTTTTAGGTTAAGAACTAGAAATTTATCAAATTAAGTTGTAATTAGTAGTCGAGTTTCCATAATTAATTCGAATAATAACTTATCGAATGTGAAAGCTAGATTTAATATATTATTTAAGTTGATCTTAGAATCTGACTGTTAATTTTAGTAAGACAATTATCCAATCATTTCCCTTAATCATGCATAGGAGGTTAAATTAGCAAAATTAATTCTCAAGAGTCTTCCATTTTGATTAATCTATTCGTCTTTCCTTTCAGTTGAATCATTTACTTTTCATGCTAATTTGTGATTTTTTTTAAAACGTTCACTCAACAATTAGGATAGAATGTTTAAGATTGCATCTGTTTTTATTTATCGTTCAAGATTAATTTAGGTTAACCAATTTCACCTCTATAGGAGACAACCTTGGGTAATCACTACAACTTCCTCATATACTTGCGAGTAAGATAGCCTAGGTCTTTTTAGAATTTTTTATGCACAACAAGTTTTTGGCGCTGTTGTCGGGTAGGTGCTTAGCGTTTAAACTTTATTTAATTTTGATTGTTTTTATTTGCTTAAGTGATTTTGATTGTTTGTGTTTGTTCATGGATGCATATTTCATTATTAAAATCATCACCAAAAGTTTAACTTTTAGTGATTATTTCTAAAATCATTGCCAAAATTTTAATTTTTTGCTACGATTTTTGGAAATCAACACCAATTGTTGACCTTTTGTAATGATTTCCAAAATCATAGAAAAAAAACCTAGCCAAAGGTCTATACTATTATAGTGAACAAAAACATGTTACAATATGGATTAAAGGCATCATACTTCAGATCTTCAACTAAAAATAAACCGTCAATCGAGTGAAAAAGAAATATCTTTTATAATTTGAAAAATTGGAACATAAGTTAATTATATTAATAAATGTATGTTTTAGTGATTATTATAAAGTTCAAATTTGCAAGTTCATCTGTTAGCATGATGACATATTCACAGATAGAGCTGCTAATTTTTTTACAGATTAATGATTGAAAATGATAACTTAAAATAACAATTAGCTATAACTTATCAATAATTAAAGATAAAGAAGTACATGAAGAAGATATTAAAAGGCTGAAACATAAGGAACAGATGAAATAAATTGAGTTAGAAGGGAAAACAAAGAAAATGGAGTAAGACATTAGGCTTGCTAAAAATGAAAACATGTAGATGAAGAAGATGTTAATGGCATATTTCATTAGTTTAATGTTGATATCTATTATTATCTTCCTGTTTACTCTTAAAACCATCGGGGCTAATGATATAAGTACTTGTCTATAAAATGATATTGTAGGACTAACGAAGAAATTAGGTTTGAGAACTGAATTCTTGATTCCTAACTTTCTACCACAAACCAATCCGAATAAGGAAAGAATTTTTTTTGTACTATATCTTTGATTTGAAATCATTAAATTAGAATACAATAGAAATTGACACATAGATGGTTATGATCTTAATTACATAATATAATAACCTATAAATTATATTCACTAAAAGCAGCTCATAATGTTTATTAGTCATGATGCTAGTTAAATACTTTGATTTTATAGTAAATGATTAGGCTTATATCTTTGAAACTTTTACACTCTTACTTTACCATCTTGTATTCTTATTTGAAATTTGTGGATAGAATGTCTATATTACAATTTTATTGATTGACAATTTAGTTTAAACTACTAAAAGTCTAAAATTATAAGTCTTTTCGGTTTGATGAAGATAATGCTAGTAAGTTTTAGAAAATCTAGAACAATGAGTTATAACATTCTTTTTCTCTTCTTTGCAATATGAAATATAATCAAATTACAATAGCAGCTAACAATACCCTTGTTTATTCATACTCTATCATGATAAGATGTAATTGATAATATTCATAAATATGATTTACTTGAAAATTTCAGAGATCAACAAAGAAAATTTTAATAAGTAGTAAGTGAGAACAAAGTCTCAAATATGGCCTAATATTCATTTGTTAGTCTTTCTTCCATCAAATTTGCAAAGTAAAAGTTAATAGTTCATACAATAAGGTTCATACTCTATAAATTACATTCATTATATACAAAAAGGGATTAGTTATCCTCTTTAACAATTTACCCCAAAAAAAATGCAGCTAACAAGAATTCATTTAACTAAAATAAGTTTGCTTATAGACAATTAAACCCTAAAACAAGTTTATTTTAACTTAAGTTTATTCAACTAAAATAACAACTAATTATCATTCACACTCTATTGACTTCTAATTTTAGTGGTAATTGCTTATTCATTAGATTTTGTACAACATTTCATTCTGAAACTTGCTCTTGCAAGTAGCGTGGTTTGATACTTAAGATACCCTTCTACCATAACCCTCTTACTTGGAATGAAAGTTGAATAGTATTTGGAACATTTGGCATAATTTTCTTAATATCGTCATAGTTGGAGTTGATGTCGAATGGATGTAGATGGGTGTGATCGCCACATATTTTATAAGGTGTAGTAGATAGTCTAATAATTAAAAAAATAACAATAAGGTATTCATGTAATATATGTATATGGTAAACAAACATTTAAGTCAATTGTACCTCAACTCCACTTACTTCATTATTATTTTAATTGGAAATTAAGCTATAGGCTTGAAAATAAGATGATATTCTTGTTTTTGTATCTCCCATAAGTATAATGGACTATCCAATATTCATATAACATCAATAAGGTAATCATGTAATAAACATATATGGTAAACATATATTAAGGTAAGTCTAGCCCCACCTCCAACTTAACTAGAAGGAAGTGGAGTATTCTATATATCTTTATAGGATCTTTTTTTATGATCAAATTTACCATGTTTTCTACATAATTAGAATTTCCGTTTTTTTATAGCTTATGAGGAGTCTTCAATATCTCCAATTCATCTTTATCTTTTCTCCTTTTTTCGTAGGCATATTAGACATAAGTCTTTCTGTCAGGGGATGGCTTTCCTTATATGTGTAATGTGGTTAGAATTTTTGCTCTCTAATTAGTTGTAAGAGATTATCATAAACTTTTATGAACCTATCTATATGGTAGCACTCATTTATAGATGTCTCGAGTTGTTACTCAGTATAGATTATGGAACTAACAACATGAGTGCAAGGGTATCCATAAAGTTCCCACTCTCTACAACTACATATGTTCCCCCTTCTTAAATGGACAATATGATAAGAACCTAAGCTATATAGAGCTTAAAATCCAAACTAAATATGGAATAACCCTAAGATTGAATTGGAAAATAAGAAAGATCTTGAACCCAACCAAACCTATTGATTATAATTGAAGTTGTAAGCTTTGTTTTTTTTGCCACAAGTTGCCTTATTATGATCATATTTAGTTCTTAGGTAATGAAATAAGAAGAAACAGTCATAAAATATGAGAAAACCCCCCAAAATTCATAGTGTTGATATGCTGAATATAATACATGAATGTAACCTTTATTTAGTGCTTTTTTAGAATCCGAATGTTATTTGTTATAGATTGGGAAAACAAATATTCCCTGTTAAATACGAGTCGCAACTAAAAAGGAAATAAACTAAAATCTGAAAAAAAAAACACTTAATTAAAGAAAGTCTCCTTAATAAATCAGAAAATAGGTAAACTAAGATATGATTTTACTAAACATTACTAAACAACCCATAATACATCTAATATGTGAAGTGGTCCTAATGAAAATGTGAATTTAAGCCTCTAAAGTTTGGTCCCTCATGTTGAACATATATTCACTCCTTTATATTGCAAAAACAAAATCAGTCTTGGAAACATATTAAGGTCTTCACGAACAACCTCCACTTTAGTTTGAAATTTGCAAATTAACCTTTGTATTGCTTGCTTTATGATCTTGGTCTTTGATCATATCATTGGACCTCCAATTCCTTACAAAGGATTTTGAGAATGCTTAGATTTACGAACTTAAATCTCCATCATATCTTCCCTCTTTGAAAGGATTCGTCCTCAAATCGCTTATATTATATAAGATAAATTAGCAACAATAAAAATAGCTCTCACATTACTATAGCTACTTAGTAAGTTAAGCTTGTAGGCATTGTTGTTAATATTCTTTATCACTTAGAAAAGCCAATCTTCTTGAGGTAGTAACTTGGATTTTCTTTGAGTAAAAAACCACTCCTTCCTTAAATGAACCTAGACTCAATCTCCTAGTTCAAATACAACCTTAACTAGCTCCTTATTAGCTTACCTTACATATTGCTCATTCTTTCTCTTTATGTTGGCAAGAACCTTAGTATGTAAATCCCTAACAAAAATCTCTCTTATGCTTACCATCTAAATTGGCATGCTTATTAGTAGTTAAAGGTAATATATTCAAAGTTGTTAAATGATTAAAGTCATCCACAATTTCAAAAGGAGAATAAAAACCAGTAGAATTAACAAAATGATTATATTTAAACTTAATATATGGTAAACACTTCTCTTAATGTTTTAAATTCTTTTAAATGATAACAAACAACAAAGTAGTCATATTAACTACTTCAGTTTGTCCATCCATTTTAGGATAAGCAATAGTAGAAAACAAGAGTTTAGTTTCAAGTTTATTCTATAAATTACGCTAAAAGTGACTTAAGAACTTAACATCTCGATCACTTACTATTTTTCTAGACAAACCATGTAAACGTACTATCTCTTTAAAGAACAATTCAGAAATATATGTTCCACTATTAGTTTTAGAACAAGCAATGAAATGTGAAATTTTACTAAACCTATGAATAATAAGAAATTATTATTGATTATGTGTAATAAGTGCTCACCATATGAACACTTATCACACATAATCCACACTTGGCTGAAATCAACATATTAACATACAAATCTTTAATAATTTTAAAACCTATTAATTTAGTTTGCAATATAATAAGTAATGTATAGCTCCTAGATAACATATTAGCAATAATGGTTTCCTTCCCCTTCTTATATTAATTCCATAAGGAAACATTTCAGTGAACCTTAACCACTTTTATTACGTCTCTTTAAGCTTACCTTAGGATTTCAAAAATTCCAATCTCTCATTATTTAAATTTATGATGAATTCCTTTGGCCTTAAATAGTGTTGCCATGTTTGTAGAGTTATCACCAACATGTATAATTCCTTATCATAAGTAAAGTAATTTAATACTATCCCACTAAGTTTTTCATTGAAATAAGCGATTGTTTTAGATTTTTGCATCAAAACACCTCTAATTAATCATACTCAATATTAAAAGCTTTATCAAAGTTAGGTAAACATAATAAATATGTATTAGTTAACTTATCTTTCAAAGTATTAAAAAGCCTTTTCATGTACATTACCATACTTAAATGTAACATTCTTTTTAATAAGTTCATATAAAAGTGCATATCTAAAATACTATTTGAACCTTTTATAAAAGTTTGAAAACTCCTTACCACATTTGCATTCCTAGGTATAGGCCACTCCCTAGTTACCTTAACCTTTTCTTCATCTAGACTAATTCCAAGTAAACTCACAAGAAAGCCAAGAAACATAATGAGCTTCATATAACATGCACATTTCTTAAAATTAACATACAACTTTTGCTATCCCAAAGCATAAAAAATAACACATAAATGTTCAACATGATCATCTAGATTTTTACTGCATACTAAAATGTCACCAAAGTAGACATCTACAAATTTTCCAATGAAAGGTCTCAAAACATTATTCATTAATCTCATAAAAGTAGTAAGTGCATTAGTACACCTAAAAAACGTTGCTAATTACTAAAACCATATTATATTTTAAATTTATTTTTTCATTCACCATCTTTTTCATATGAATTTGATGATAGCCATTCTTTAAATCAATTTTAGAAAACACACACAAACCATGCAATTCATCAAACATATCATCTATATTTAGGGATAAGTTGTCTATAATTTACAGTGATTTTATTGATGGCTCAACAATCTATATATATGTGTGTTTTTAGGCACTAAAATCATAAGAATTGAATATAGGATAATCTCCCTTATGAACCCTTTTTGAATCACCACATTAACTTGCCTTTGAATCTCCTTAGACACTCCAGGGTTTAGAATTATAAGTTGGCCTATTAGGAATTGATAAACATGGGACAAAGTCTAATGGTGCTCTATACCTCTTAAAGGAGGTACATATGGTAATTCCTCATGAAACAAATTTTTAAATTCCTATAAGAAAGAAACAATGACATTAGGCAAAAAAAGGTAAAGATTGTAAGTTGAAAAATAAACATCTTTATACAAAATTACAAGTTGTCACTACCTTACTAACATAGCACTCTTAATCTTACTTTTTTAAGCCAATGCAATGACTCTTTTTTTAATCTAAATTATATCCCATAATCAAAAATTCTCTCATTACTCAACACTATGCTTTTCCACTCTTTTGCTCATAATCACTATTTTTTCACTCTTCTTTTTGTTTTATACACTTATTTGTTGTGTTATTAATTTACTCTTATTAGCTATCATAATCTAATCCTCATATGCTTCCAATGATTTAAGAGGTTTTAATACAACAATTTGGTAATTAATTTCAATAGTATATATATTTTCTTATAGCCACTGATCGAGTTATTGAAACACTCAAAATTAATTTTGTTCTTCAAACTCTTGTAGCAGTCATAGAACTAGGTCGCATTCTAAAAGAACTAAAAACTAATTTCTCAATTTCAATTAACAAAACAAAGTGGGGGCTTATGATTGATTAACTAATAAACTAAATTTAACAAAGAATAAAATAAATCAATTGAATATAAAAGTGACAAATTCAAGAGTACTTGACTCAGATTCAAAGGAAAGATCTCATATAATTGTGAAATTGATCATTGGTCTAAAAATAATAATTTTTACGATTCAAGTTGTTAGTCCGAAATATATTAGGATAGCCATAATAAGTCTCAAAATTTTCTAATTTAATTTAGTCAAACCCACTTACCATCAATTGATTAGGTATGATAACATTCTATGTAAATTAAATGATAGTAATAAGCTTAGTGAAAATGACTAGGCCCTAAATTAAATAATTAAGATAGTTACAATTACTCAATTTAGTTTTTTTTGTTTCTTATAAGTTAAATATGTAAATTCATAAATAACCAACTTGCTACTTGTACCAATCCTTCATGACAATTATGGAAAATAGTAGAATAATCAACATTAAATTAATTTGTCAAATCAATCAATATTAATTATTCATGAAATGTAAGAAAACAAAATAAGAAATACTTGAATGAAAACATGAACATAAGTTTAGAATAAAACCTCACAAATTTACAACTAGAGTTTTGGATCCCCTTTAATCGGGATATTCAAATTTATCCACATATGGACTTAGTTCTAACACTAGAAATAGAAGAAAAGATAAATATTGAGAGAAAATTACTAAGAAAACAAAAAGAGATGTTAGATATGGTGTTGGGTGTGTTTTTGTCTTCTTTCCTACTCAAAACCTAGTCTAATTCTATCTTGCAAATATTCCTATCTAAAACAAGTCTAAATACCTACATAACAAGGATTAAAATGAGTTTCCTAATTAAATTCCAACTCTTGAAATAAGTTGGGAATTAGGCATGATCTCGCCTTATCCATCCCAGTAATATGTTCACTCTTTCCAAAATTTGTGATTTTGAATAATAATGATCCAATTTGATACAATCTCCACTTGTCATCTCCTAAAACAAATCAAATATTACTTTTCATATTTAAAAACAAAAATACAGTCAAAACAAAAGATATAATTCCAATTAGCATAATCAAATATTATCTTATCAAATTCCCTCACATCAAACTTGTGCTTGTCTTCAAGCATACATCAATTTAATACATTAATCATCCTCTTAACATCCTCTCATCTTTTTCATATTATCCAAAAATTTCTGAAAAGCTAATTAACATTAAAAGTTTAGGATAATATCACAATTAATTGAATAAGCACTCACAAGACACATTGTTAAAATGAAAAATAACATTTAATCAATTCCACTAAAATGAATGAAATAAGACTCGATACCCTCTCATGGATTTCATACTATAAAATTAAAGTATTTAGGGTTCATTAAGCTCTCAAATCAAAGCATAGAGAGTTATTTTCGTAATTTTTCTCATGAATCATACTTCACCCCTTAACAAAGATAAACCCAATGTATAAATCAAGAAGACTTAATAAGGTTTATAATATGGCTTAGGTAAAGTATGACAAAAAGAAGTTTTTAGGTTAAATAAATTAAAAGAAATCATGCAAACTTATTCACATGAATTTTAATTCAATTTCGTTAAGACTCACTTGATTCAAATAGCATCATTTCCAATCACCTTACTATTACAATTTTTTCTTTTCTCATTTTTTTATTTTTTATTTTAAACAAGAATTTCAAAAAGGATACTCTTTTTTACTTCTCCCCCATCCTCTATATATATATATATATAATGAAAAATAAAAACAATGTAACTTGAATCAACTAATTTATTTTTCATAGAAATAGTCAAAATCCTTTGCACTCGACATAATTCCTTCAATTTAAGGGTTTCAAATTATTAAAGATATCAACAAAAAGAAGGGTAAAAGTGGCTTGTAATAAGCTCATTACGAAAGAAAAGAAAGAGTGAGGTTCAAATTGGTTTTGTAGAGATAAAAAGTAAGATAGGCTTTATAGGTCAACAATGATTATCCTAAGTGCCCTTATCATCTTTGTGCACAAATTCATCAATAATGTAGCCTCAACATGTATTCAAAAGCAAGTTGTAGCATAAATAAGCTATGTTTGATAACACACAATAAAAAGAAATGAATGACACAAATGTGATGAATACTCTTAGACTCAAGGCTCATATAGGTGTCAAAATGCATAAAGTCTTGTACATTTTTATTTAACAAAACGAATAAGATACTTGAAGTAATTTAATGAAAAAATGTTGGGACCCCGCCCTTGCGAGTCACGTTCCCGACGTCCTAAGTGACATATGTACGCACATCCCACAAGGGTGGCATGCCCACACCAGTCAATCATCAAAAAGAACTCACTTTTCCTATTTCTGAACAGATTTTGGGAAAAATCAAATTGAAATTTCAATTAGACCTCTTCAAAACATTTGTTCCCCATTGTCTTAAGTCTCTAATGAAACAAAATCATTCAATTTGGTATAAAAATCTGAAAGTTCTAGCCCAAACATTTTCAGACTGTTTTTTCACTGAAATAGTACACTATACTCAACTTCACTCCAGAAATTGAAAGTCTTAGGGACTGAATCAAAATTACATTCCTTCAGATACGTTGTAGCTATATGTCTCTAGGTTATTTAGAAACAATAATCATCTCATTTGGAGCTCTAAAATTTAAGATATCATCAAAATACTGAAGCATGTTTAGTAAAAATATCCAACTCACACTCTTCCAACCAATCCCCTCACTTTGATCCAATCAATCTTTTTTGAGAGATAGAGGAATGTGTTAGGAATCTAATGCTTTAAAAATCAGGTCATTTGGAAATCGGATGATAAAGTTATGGTCAAAAGAGTGAAATATGTTCAGGAAGGACCTGTCGCGATCGCGATTTGGCGCAAGAACCTGCAGGTCGCCTTTGCTCTTCTCTCTTTTCTTCCTCCGACCTGTCTTGGTAAAAAGGGCATAACTTTCACTAAAAGTATCGGATTAAGGTCATTAAAAGACCGTTTTAAAGAAATCTTCTAGATCTACAACTGCTATGAAGACCTCAAAAACAAAAATTTACTCTAAGTGGGTCCAAATTGCAAAATACTGTAGCTGTCCCGAAAGTCCATCCTATGCAACATCCCAAACTTCTAATAATCATATCTCTCAACTCCAATGTCAAAAAATTTCATACTTTATATCAATGGAAAGCTAGAAAAATAATCTACAACTTTCAAGATGAAACTTTGTCTAATTCAACCTAGATCAATCCAGATTTTCCACTGAAGTCAGAACCCAATTTGACCCTTATGAAAAACTTGAAATTTGCAATGTACAACTTGGAAAGTCATGAGCATAACCATTCAACTACCAACTTTACTTCATTAAACTCCCTAAT
>JANZXP010000007.1:17011774-17030241 GCA_027576715.1 Erythroxylum flavicans | reverse complement strand
ACCCAAAATTTGCAATTATTTTTCAGGACTCAGAAGAATACCCCGTTAGACAACGGGAGTATGCCTATTGCATGCAATTCAAGGATAGAGGTCGGGATCAGTTCGCGTCTGCATTGATTTTCTTTATTTGACACTGAATTGTATTTTTCGCAAATTGTTGTATTATTTGAAATCAAATATTACAGTTTGTAATTTTTGTAATCGAATATTTCAATTTGTAATAATTTTGGGAAATTGAAAATGAATGATATGGTTTGTATTTTGTAATTTGAAATGGGTCCAAATGGCTAATAAAAGTTTCTGTTGATTTCATTATTTTGTAACAAATGGTTATAAAACAAAGTGGAATGTTTTGATTATCGAATTGCTGTACTTTATGTTTATGGTTTAAAAAAAAATTATGCCAACTTTTAATTGTTTAGTGATGTGGCAAACCACCCTCACGGGGCACGAATTCGGATATCACTATCGATATCGGGTTCGGGTCCAGCAGGAGTGGGGTGTTACAATCTCTCTGTGGTAGAGTATGTGATAAAGTTTAATAAACTAATGGAGTATGCTACTGCCTTGATTCCTACTTAAGAAGAGTATAGGAGGTTTGGAAATGGATTAAATATGGAGATGAAGACGAGGCTAGCTATAACAAATCTGAACAGTTTCACTAAGTTGAGAGCGGCCTCAATCCAAATTGAACAGTTATTAAAGGATGGTCATGGAGAATACAGACAAGAGTTTATTATGAAGAGACCTAGTGAATCTTAGGTTGGTTCTGGCAGAAGGCTTAGAAAACACCAGAATAGATCATTTTAACCATCGCCTAGATCACAATAGTCAAGGTTCAGATAAAAAGGCAGTGTTATGCAATCTAGTAGTGGAAGAGGTATAGTATCAAGACAAATGCTTAGATCTGACCACTGTGGGAAGAAGCATAGTGGTGAATGATAGAAATTATCGGGAGCTTGCCTTTGTTGTGGCTCTTTAGAACATTAAATCAAAGACTGTCTCGCAGTTTATAGAGCACAGTCTATAATGAGGGGAGGAGTGATAATAGAGACAACGGTCCAGCAGAGTTGAGCTAATGGATCTAGATAGAGAGGCAGAGGTAGAGGTCGAGTGAGTTCAGGGAGTCTTACTATTAGGACTGAGATGCGAAGCAATCAATCACAGTTTTAGGCTCAAAACTCCCTAGATGTTGTTGCAGGTGTGTTGCATATCTTTAATTTTAAAGCTTTTGCATTACTAGATCCAGGATCTATACATTCTTTTATTGCACTGCATCTGGCAGCTGGCATCTAGATTGCATTATAATAGAGAAAAGGTGTTTGATTCAAATTGACCAGGTTTATTCAAATTGATCAGGAAGAGTTAGAAAGTAATTTGATTGTATTGCAGATAAAGGAGATTGATATTATTCTAGGAATAGATTGACTCACTGCTCATAGGGAGATTATGAACTGCTATACTAAAGAGGTAATACCAGAATCTCCTAATCAACAGGGAGTAGTATTTAAAGGTATTAGTCAAGTAGTGCTAGCTAGACTGATCTCATTCGTGAGTTCTTTGCGACTGATACAAGAAGGATGTGAGGCTTATCTGGCCTACGTAGTTGATACTTGAACTGAGCAGACTACTCAGGATATTCCTATTGTTAGGAAATTCCTAGATGTGTTTCCCAACGAGTTATCTGGTTTACCCTCAGATAAGGAGATAAAGTTTGTTACTTAGTCCCAGGTGTTGCTCCTAAATCTACTCCTCCGTATAGGATGGCACCTATGGAATTGAAAGAACTTAAAGCTCAGTTACAGGAGTTATTGGATAAGGGTTTCATCAGACCTAGTGTACCACCATAGGGAGCCCCACTTTTGTTTATGAAGGAGAAAGATAGGACTCTGAGACTGTGTATCAACTATAGAGAGTTGAATCAGGTAATAATGAAGAACAAGTACCATTATCGAGAATTAATGATTTTCTTGATCAGTTAAACGAGCTTAGTTCTTCACTAAGTTAAACTTAAGATTAAGGTACTATCAATTGAAGATAGCAGAGGCTGATGTACCGAAAAGTGCATTCAGAAGCAGATATGGGCACTTTGAACTTTTAGTATTGTCGTTTAGGTTGACTAATACTCTAGCTGCTTTTATGGCTTTGATGAATAAAGTATTTCAACCTTATTTAGATCATTTTTTTATTGTGATTATTGATAACATCTTGGTGTATTTGAAGAGTAGAGAGGAACATGCTGAGCACATAAGGTTGATCTTACAGATCATGAGAGAAAAACAATTGTATGCCAAGTTCAATAATTGTGAACTTTGGCTGAATCAAGTAGTGTTTCTACATCACATAGTATCTGGACAAGGAATACAAGTTGATGCAAAGAAAGTAGAAGCAGTAATAAAATGGGAAGCTCCTTGAAATGTATCGGAGCTCTAGATTTTCCTTGGATTAGCTGGATACTACTGGAGGTTTGTCGAGGGATTTTAAATAATTTCAGCCCCTTTGACAAAACTTCTGAGAAAGGATGTGCCTTTTCAATGGAATGATGAATGTTAGAGGAGTTTTGAGGAACTAAAGCATCGGTTAACTACAGCACCGGTGTTAACTATTCGATTAGGATTTAGAGGTTATGTGGTGTATAATGATGTTTCACATTAGGGATTAGGATGTGTACTGATGTAGCATAGCGGAATGATAGCATATGTATATAGACAATTGAGGTCTTATGAGTTTAATTACCCAGTACATAATTTAGAACTTGCTGCAGTAGTATTTTCCTTGAAGATTGGGAGACATTATCTATATGGAAAGACATTTTAGATATATACTGATCATAAGAGTTTAAGGTATTTGTTGAGCTAGAAAGAGTTGAATATGAGACAAAGGAGATGGTTAGAGTTACTTAAAGATTATGACTGCATAAATGAGTATCATCTGAGAAAAGCTAATGTAGTAGCTGATGCATTGAGTAGAAAATCCAATAGGAATATGGATCAAATTCAGATATCGAGGTTATTGAGCCTAGTTCAATTGATAGCATTAAATTTTTGAGTTAAATTTGGGGCAGAAAGAAGCATTATTAGCTACACTAAAACTAAGACCAATGTTACTTGACAAAATTAAAAAAACTCAAAGTAAAGATCCGAAAATTGTGAAGCTTATTGAGAAGTTAAAGATGAATTCAAATTTTGAGTTTGAATTGAGAGATGGTATATTGTAGTTGAAGTAGAGATTGTGTGTACCTGATATTGAGTATCTGAGGAAAAAGATTTTGGAAGAAGCACATATAGCAGCTTATACTATGCATCCTAGTACTAACAAGATCTATAACACTCTAAAACAACATTTCTGGTGGCCAGGAATGAAGAAGCAAGTAGCTGACTATGTGGCTAAGTGGTTAATTTACCAACAGAAAAAAGCCAAGAATTATGCTATTGTTGGGAAGTTACAGTCACTACTTATATCGGAGTGGGAATGGCAGCAAATTACGATATATTTCATTATGGGATTATCGAGAACTCTGAGGGAACATAAGGCTATATGGATTATAGTGGACCGCTTGACAAAGTCGGCCCATTTTTGACCAATGAGGGAGAATATGATACTAGATTAGTTAGCTTAGAGATATGTGAATGAGGTAGTGAGATTACATAGAGTCCTAGTGTCCATTGTATCAGAAAGATATCCTAGATTTACTTCAAGATTTTAGGGAAGCTTAAAGATAGTTATGGGTACAAAGTTAAACTTCAGTATTGCATTTCATCCTCAGACAGATGGACAATGTGAGAGGATGATTAAGACTATTGAGGATATGCTCAGAGCTTGTGTATTGGAGTTCAATGGAGCATGGGATCAGTATATGGCTCTAATTGAGTTTGCTTATAATAACCATTATCACAGTAGTATCATAATGGCTCCATATGAGGCATTATATGGCAAATAATGTCGATGGCCTCTGTATTAGGATGAAGAGGGTCTAAGGATGGTTGAATACCACGAATTGATTCAAGACACAGTTAATAAAGTGAAACTGATCTGAAATAGAACAAAAGTAGCACAAGATAGACAAAAGAGTTATGTGGATCAGCACCAGAGGGATATAGAGTATCAAGTAGGAGATAGAGTGGTTTTGAGAGTACACCTTGGCGAGGAGTGCTGAGGTTCAATAAAAAGGGTAAGCTCAGCCCTAGATATATTGATCCTTATGAGATTATCGAGAGAATTGGACCATCAGCATATAAGTTAGCCTTACTGATTGAGATGCCTCAGATACACGATGTGTTCTATGTGAATATGCTCAGAAGATATCGATCTAATTCGATACATGTGCTGCCACCACAGGAAGTAGAAATTGCTAATGATCTGGGTTAAGTAGAAGAACTAGTCAAGATATTGGGTTATCAAATTAAACATTTGAGAAACCAAGTGATTCCTTAGGTGAAAGTCCTTTGGAAGAATCATTCGAATGAAGAAGCTAAATGGGAAATGGAGTAGCACATAAGGAATCAATACCCCCATCTATTTAAACAATTAGGTAACAATTTCGAGGATGAAATTTCTTGAGGGGGAAGAATTGTAATATCCCATTTTCCCATGCTAGGGGTTAAAACCTTAGATTTCTATAAATGAGAAATAGAAATGAGAAATTAGGGAATGCATTTCATGCTCATATGTAATATTACCATAAGCACATATTATTATAACTATTTACGCACTCATTTGACATATTCTAGGGTATAAATGATTTTAAAGTGATTATGATATGAATAGTGAATATTTTTGTCTTCATTTTTGATTTGGTGATTATATTTATTGATTTAGAATTTTTGGTGAAAATTGGGAAATTTCTAAAATTATGGGTATTTCTATACTAAAAAAATGCTAAGTGTCAAGATAATTGATTTACGATAGTAGAAATAACTGACATGTGACAGTAGAAATAATTGTTATGTGGTATTAGGATTTATTGATAAATGTTATACAAAATTGGGAGACAATTGGATTAGAAATTGGAGACAAATGGACTAGTTATTAAAAAGGGACCAAGTGGAACCATGGGGAGGTGACAAGTGTCAATTTCCTTGGCAAACCTTACCTACGACACTAACCTAATGAAAGACCATCTTTCATTTTCTTCTTTGGATCATTTTGATCTTCATCTTTTTCATTTCTTATTTGATCTCTCATCTATGACACTCTCTTCTCACCCACTCCACGTTGATACTTGCTATCATCTTTCATCACTTATTTCTTCAAGACCCTTGTTGGCTTCATCATCTTGCCACTAGAAAACCTAAACTTCCCACCTTAGAATGATGATGATCGTGTAATATGGTAGAAGTTAGGGTTTGTGTGATTTTGAAGAAGCTTGGAGCTTGATCAAATAAGAGCATATTAATCTTCATAGGTTGTTATAAATCAGACTAATATGATGATTATTTTGAGATTGAATGATAAGGATAATGGTCTTAAATATATGTGTGTCATGGATGAATAAAATGGACATATTCATGTCTTATTTTTGTATATTGATGAGTAATAAATTATTAAATGTTATTAGGACGATTTTTGAGGTTTATGGATGGTAAAATGGTAATGAATGAGTGATAAACGTAGATGAATAAATATATATGCTTATATCATGTTTTGGGTGATGATTAGTGCAAAAAATTTGATGGATGAATATATGTGTTTGAATTCTATTTTGAGAGTCTAAAAACCATGAGTTATAAGTTGTTATGTGAGGAAATAAATTGATCTTAGAAGTTAAAGAAAAGACTAATATAATGTTCTTAAAATGAGAAGAAGAAAGAATTTGGTGTAATAAAGAATAATGATGGTATGTTCTATTTTTAAATGATTAAAGAACCTTAAGCTACAATTGTTTTGTGGTTGAAATTGAGATAGAATTGAGGTAAAGATGAAGAGGTTATGAAGTCTAAATGGTGAACTATAGAGATGATTTGTTTGATGTATTATGAAAGAGACAAAATATGGAAAGAGTTAGGATTTATATGAATGAATAGGATTAAGTGATTGATAAAGAACTAATTGAGTAGAGCTTTGTGAGTTTTAATGAAATCAATATGATAGTTAGATTTGTATGAAATGAAGTGGTATAAATGCATATGAATTTTTGCAAATAAGTAGTGCAAATGATGTTTTTATGTATTTTGAATTCGTGGGAAAATAAAGAAAGAAAATGTAGGGCATGATCATAGCATAGCCCCCACGATCGTGGCCTGGAAAATTTAAGGTTTTGTCACTATCGAGGCAGAGTCCCTATGATCCTCGCCAGTTCCACGAGCTTCTCCCACGATTGTAGGAAAGTAGCCTATGATTATGGGCAAGCCCAAAGAGAGAAATTTTGTCTTTTAAGTGATGTTTGAAACAGTTAATGCTAAGGTACTTTATTATGATATATGTAGGCTTGAATGAGGCCTTGAATGAACCTAGTTTGATGATGGATTGGGTGATTAAAGTGAGTAATATGTACTAAGTATAAATGAATGATTGAATGATGATGTTAAATGACCATAAGATAGGAATTAAGGAAATATACCCAAAATAGTCAAATTGAGCATGCATTATACATGATACATATACATATGTAAATGAATGAATGTTTATGTGATGGTGCAAATTAGTAATGTATGTAAATGTGTATTGCATAATATAGAAGCGCAAATAGAAAGACTACATCTAGACATTACCGGGACATCGAGGGAATAACTATCTGGAGCATACTGTGAGTAACCTAAATGTTCTCACGAGACTTAATTGTAATTGCCTAAAACTTGATTATTGAATTGATAATTATTTGAATGTGGAAAATTCCAGAAATTGATGGTCTGAGGAGTTTGATAACAGAGAACGTATTAGAAGTGCTTCATTGAATGTGAATGAGAAAGAAATAAGTGTACTCAACATGTTTGTTGAATGTCAAACTTAGGTCCGATGAAAATGTGAAAGTTATTGTACATGATAAATGAAAGTGAATGATTGCATATGACGTGATAATTGATGCATTTCACTACATGATATGCATGATCAGATAAAGGCAGTTATGACCAGAGTAGCCAGTGAAAAAGAGTTTAAAGCTCAGAATGCGTATAAGAGCCTCAAGCTCACTAATAAAATGCACCTGATATCCGCAATAGATATGGGGAAGTTATCAATAAGCCCGATATCTACATGTCCCTACAATGGACATGGGACAGTTAAAAAGGCACTCCGTCACAACAACATAATAATTGAAAGAGAGTCACACGTGCATTGTATATACATTTTGAATTGTATGTTTTAAAAGAACGAAATGAATTGTTGAATTGTTCTGAATGAGAAATGTGAAATAAGTGAACAAAATTATATTTGATGCAAAATGATGGTTAGTGAAGTAATGTGCATTATATGATGATATAAATTATCTGTAAACTGTTTATGTGATTTGATATGTGTGAGTGCATCGATGATGGTCTGCTCACTGAGTACGCAAAACTCATCAAAATTGCAATGTTGATTTTCAAGTACAACAGAGGGGACATAACTTCTAAGACGTTCTAGGAGAAGTATAGTTCTTGTGTTTTGGACAATAAGAAATGACTCAAAGGTCAGTTAGCTGAGACTAAGGAGTTAATTAAAATCTTTTCTATAACTAAGGAGTTAATTAAAATGTTTTCTATAATTCTCATTTCATGTAAACTATATTGTAAAGAGAAATAAACTCTTATAAGCTTTGGCTCTGTATAGATAAATGGCTTATGTATGAAAAGCTACAGTGTATTTTGTTTTATTAATGGAATGAAAAATGAATCGTTTAGATATATTATCTTTTATAAATGATGCCATAATTGATGAATGTGATTGCTCTTGTGCGACGCTTTCGTGGAGTGTGTGCCGAAACTTCTACGAGAAGTTGGGTATACACTCCCTGATAGTGGTGTGCGACATTAATCATTTGTTTTTTTACGTGGCAGCTGTAGGTTGAAGGGGCACAAAAACTTGAACCTAGATGAGGCTACAAAATGAAAGGTTAGGAGGTGGGGGTGACATCTTTCATTCCACTCTTCATTCTTCATTCTACATAGACAAACACATTTGGGGAGGCACAGAGGGATAGAGAGAAAGAAGAAAGAAAGAGAGAGGTAGAACTAGGATAGAGGTCAAAAGACTTAGAGATGAATCCATTATTGGGGTGGGTGAGAACAAGCTGAAGCAAAAGGTGAGAGCTAATGCGGGAAGCTTAAGAGGGGCTAGAAACCAAGCACACTCCCTCATCCGATCCTTGTTTGCTCGTTATATTTTTCATCTATTTCTTAGTTTCTTGTTTATTTACTGGATTATTTACTTGTTAGCTTAACTAACTGTTTTTTTCGTAGTTCATTTAGTATTCACTGTTTTATTGCTTTGATACTTCTGTTGACAGTAACATGAGACTGAAGTGTATGGAGATGATGAACTTTGTTTATATTATGATGGACTTATCTCTTTTTCTTGATGATTAATTTAGGTATTTTAGTCAAATATGCATAATTAAGGGATTGTGTTGTTGACTTATGTTTGCTATAGTTTCTAAACTGAATGGATGTAATAGAATGGCCAAACTTTGCATCATTTTTAGTATTAAATGAAGGACCGAGAGGAGAAATTTAATACGAATTGAGAAACTATGGATGTTTAGGTTAAAAACTGGAAATATATTAACTTAAGTGGTATTTAGTCATCGGGTTTCTATAATTAATTCTGGTAAAAACTTGTCGAATACAAAAGCTAGACTTAATCTATTATTTGAGTTGATCTCAAAATTTGACTATTAATTTTAGTAAGACAATTATCCAATCATTTCCTTTAATCATGCATAGGAGATTAAATTAGCGAACTAATTCTTAAGAGTCTTCCATTTCAATTAATCTATATGCCTTTGCTTCCGGTTGAATCATTTACTTTTCAAGCTAATTTGTGATTTTCTTTAAAAGTCTTCACTTAACAATCGGGATAAAATGTTTAGGATTGCATTTTTTTTATTTGTCGTTCAAGATTAATTTAGGTTAACTAATTTCACCTCCTTGGGAGTCAACCTTGGGTAATCACTATAACTACCACATATACTTGCGAGTAGGATAGCCTAGGTCTTTCTAGAACTTTTGAGGCACAACAAGATTTTGGCTCCGTTTTCGGGGAGGCGTTTAGTGTTTCAACTTAAATTAATTTTGATTGTTTCTATTTACTTAAGTGATTTTAATTGTTTGTGTTTGTTCATGCATGCATGTTTTATTGCTAAAATAATCACCAAAAGTTTAGCTTTTAGCTACGATTTCCAAAATCGTCGCTAAAATTTTAATCTTTTGCTACAATTTTTCCAAATCATTGCTAAATGTTGACTTTTCACGACGATTTCCAAAATCATAGGAAAAATGTAGCCAAAAGTCTTCATTATTATAGTGAAAAAAACGTGCTGCAATATGGATTAGAAGCATCATATTGCGAATCCCCAGCCAAAAATAAACCTTAAATCGAGTTCAAAGTTTATGTGAATTTAACATTTGTCTAAGAACTTCATAGAGTGAAAAAGAAATATCATTTATACTTTGAAAATTGGAACATAAGTTAATTATATTAATAAATGCATGTTTTAGCGATCATTATAAAGTTCAAATTTGCAAGTTTTTTTCTTGACACATTGAAATATTCATAAATAGAGCTGTTAATATTATTTATAGATTAATGATTAAACATGATAACTTAAAATAACAATTAGCTATGACTTATTAATAATTAAAGATAAAGAAGTACATGAAGAAGATATTAAAAGACTGAAACATGAGGAACATATGAAAGAAATTAAGTTAGAAGGGAAAACAAAGAAAATGGAGTAAGAGATTAGGCTTGCTAAAAATGAAAACAAGTAGATAAAGAAGATGTTAATGGCATATTTCATTATTTTAATGTTGATATCTATTATTGTCTTCCTATTTACTCTTAAAACCATAGGGGGCTAATGATATAAGCACTTGTCTATAAAATGATATTGTAGGACTTATGCAAAAATTAGGTTTGAGAACTAAATTCTTGATTCCTAACTTTCTACCACAAACTAATCAGAATAAGGAAAGAATTTTTATACTATATCTTTGATTCGAAATCATTAAATTAGAATACAATAGAAATTAACACATTGATGGTTATGAACTTGATTACATAATATAATACCCCACAAATTCTATTCTCCAAAAGCAGCTCATGATGTTTATTAGTCATGTTGCTAGTTAAATACTCATGTTTGATTTTACAATAAAAGATTAGGCTTATTATATCTTTGAAACTTGTACACTCTTGCTTTACCATCTTATATCCTTACTTGAAATTTATGGACAGAATGTCCATATTACAATTTTATTGATTGACAAATTAGTTTAAACTACTAAAAGTCTAAAATTATAAGTCTTTTTGGTTTGTTGAAGATAATGTTAGTAAGTTTTAGATAAGTTATAACATTCTTTTTATCTTCTTTGCAATTTGAAATATAATCAAATTACAATAGCAACTAACAGTACCCTTGTTTATTCACACTCTATCATGCTAAGATGTAATTAATAATATTCATAAATAAGATTTACTTGAAAAATTTAGAAATTAACAAAGAAAATTTTAATAAGTAGTAACTGAGAACAAAGTCTCAAATATGGCCTAATATTCAGTTATTAGTCTTTCTTCCATCAAATTTGCAAAGTAGAAGTTAATAGTTCATATAATAAGGTTCATAATCTAAAAATTGCATTCATTATATACAAAAAAGGATTAGTTATCCTTTTTGACAATGTACCCCCCAAAAGAAAATGCAACTAATAAAATTTCATTCAACTAAAATAAGTTTGCTTATAGACAATTAAGCCCTAAAATAGGTTTGTTTTAATTTGAGTTTATTCAACTAAAATAACAACTAATTGTCTTTCACACTTTGTTGACTTCTAATTTTAGTGGTAATTGCTTATTCATTAGATTTTCTATAACATTTCATTTTGAAACTTGCTTTTGCAATTAGTATGGTTTGATACTTAGGATACCCTTCTACCACAACCCTCTTATTTGAGATGAAAGTTAAATAGTATTTGGATCATCTTACATAATTTTCTCAATATCCTCATAGTTGGAGTTGATGTCGAATGGATGTAGATGGGTGTGATCTCCATATATTTTATAAGGTGTAGTAGATAGTCCAATAATTAAAAAAATAACAATAAGGTATTCATGTAATAAATGTATATGGTTAACAAACATTTAAGTCAATCCTCCTCAACTCCATTTCATTATTTTTTTTAATTGGAAATTGAGCTATAGGTTTGAGAATAAGATGATATTCTTGTTTTTGTATCTCCCATAAGTATAATGGACCAATATTCATATAACATCAATAAGGTAATCATGTAATAAACATATATGGTAAACATTTATTAAAGTAAGTCTAACCTCACCTCTAACTTGACTAGAAGGAAGTGGAGTATTCTATATGTCTTTATAGGATCTTTTTTATGATCAAATTTACCATGATTTCTACATAATTAGAATTCCCCTTTTTTTATAGCTTATGAGGAGTCTTCAATATCTCCAGTTCATCTTTATCTTTTCTCATATTTTTAATAGGCCTATTAGACATAAGTCTTTCTGTCGGGGGATGAATTTCCTTATGTGTGTTATGTGGTTAGAGTTTTTTCTCTCTAATTAGTTGTAAGAGATTATCATAAACGTTTAGGAACCTATCTATATGGTAGCACTCATTTACATATGTCTTGAGTTGTTCCTTAGTATAGATTATGGAACTAACAGCATGAGTGCAAACGTATCCATAGAGTTCCCATTCCCTACAACTACATATGTTCCCCCTTCCTAAGTGGAAAATATGATAAGAACCTAAGCTATATAGAGGTTAAAATCCAAACTAAATATTGAATAACCCTAGGATTGAATTGGAAAATAACAAAGATCTTGAACCCAACCAAACTTATTGATTAGAATTGAAGTTGTAAGCTTTTTTTTATTGCCACAAGTTGCCTTAATATGATCATATTTAGTTCTTAGGTAAAGAAACAAGAAAGAAATAGTCATAACATATGAGAAAAACCCCAAAAATTCATAGTATTGATATGCTGAATATAATACATAGATGCAACCTTTATTTAGGTTTTTTTAGAATCCGAATGTTAATTAGCACAGATTGGCAAAACAAATATTCCCTATTAAATAGGAGTCACATCTGAAAAGGAAATAAACTAAAATATGAAAAAATTTAATTAAAGAAGGTCTTCTAAATAATTAAGAAAACAGGTAAACTAAGACATGATCTTACTAAACATTACTAAACAAACCATAATACATCTAATATGCGAATTGGGCCTAATGAAAATGTGAATTTAAGCCTCCAAAGATTGGTCCCTCATGTTTAACATACATTCATTCCTTTATATTGCAAACACATGATCAGTCTTGGAAACATATTAAGGTCTTCACGAATAACCTCCACTTTAGCTTGAAATTTACAAATTAACCTTTATAATGCTTGCTTCATAATCTTGGTCTTTGATCATATCATTGAACCTCCATTTCCTTACAAAGGATTTTGAGAATGCTTAGATTTATGAACTTAAATCCATCATTCCCCCCCTCTTTGAAAGTATTCATCCTCAAATCACTTATATTATATAAGAAAAATTAGCAACATTAAAAATAGCTCTCACATTACTATAACTACTTAGTAAGTCAAGTTTGTAGGCATTGTTGTTAATAGTCTTTATCACTTAGAAAGGTCAATCTCTTGAGGTAGCAACTTAGATTTTCTTTGAGGAGTGGACCTAGACTTAATCTCCTAGCTCAAATATAACCTTAACTAGCCCCTTATTAGCTTACCTTGCATGTTGCTCATTCTTTCTCTTTATGTTGGCAAGAACCTTATCATGTAAATCCCTAAAACAAATCTCCCTTATGCTTACCATCTAAGTTGTCATGCTCATTAGTAGTTAAAGGTAATATATTCAAAGTTGTTAAATGATTAAAGTCGTACACAATTTTAAAGGAGAATACAAAGTAGTAGAATGAACAAAATGATTATATTTAAACTAAATATTTGGTAACACTTCTCTTAATGTTTCAAATTCTTTTGAATGATAACAAACAACAAAGTAGTCATATTAACTACTTCAGTTTGTCCATCCATTTTAGGATAAGTAATAGTAGAAAACAAGAGTTTCGTTCCAAGTTTATTCTATAGATTACGCTAAAAGTGACTTAAGAACTTAACATCTCGATCACTGACAATTTTTCTAGGCAAACTATGTAAATGTATTATCTCTTTAAAGAACAAGTCAGTAATACATGTTCCACTATTAATTTTAGAACAAGCAATGAAATGTGACATTTTACTAAACCTATCAATAATAAGAAATATGTTGTCCTTATCACTTTGAGACTTGGGAAAACCTAACACAAAGTCAATAAATATATCAATCCAATAGGTATAGGCAAATTTGTATATAAGTCATATAGCAAAACTTTGGATTTAACTTGTTTTTATTATAATATTATCGTAAAAAATTACATACTACCTTTTATGTTAGCCAATAAAAATGCTGATGCAATACATCAAACATTGTTTCACACCAAAATTTCCTATTAAATTGCCTTTATGAATCTCCCTAACAAGAAACTCATGATAGAAAATTAAGCACACAAAGTTTATGTTTCTTAAATAGTAAACAAGCATGCCTAAAATACTCCCCATAGAACACTTATTACATATAATCCATAATTGGCTAAAATCAACACATTAACATACAAGTCTTTAATAATTTTAAAACCTATCAATTTATTTTGCAATGTAATAAGTAATGTATAACTCCTAGACAACACATTAGCAATAATGGTTTCCTTCCACTTCTTATATTAATTACAAAAGGAAATATTTTAGTGAACTCTAACCACTTAACACGTCTATTTAAGCTTACTTTAGGATTTCAAAATTTTAAAACTCTCATGATTTAAATGTATGATGAATTCCTTTGGCCTTAAGTAATGTTGCCATGTTTGTCAAGTTTTCACCAATATGTACAACTCCTTATCATTAGTAAAGTAATTTAATACTATCCTACTAAGTTTTTTGTTGAAACAAGTGATTGTTTTGGATTTTTGCATCAAAACACCTCCTATACCAATACCTGATTCATCATCCTCAATATTAAAAGCTTTATCAAAGTTATGCAAATATAATAAATGTGTATTAGTTAACTTATCTTTCAAAGTATTAAAAAGCCTTCTTAAATTTAACATTCTTTTTAATAAGTTCATTTAAAAGTTCATATCTAAAATACTCTTTGAACCCTCTATAAAAGTTTTAAAACTCCTTACCACATTTGCATTTGTAGGTATAGGCCACTCCTTAGTTACCTTAACCTTTTCTTCATCTAGACTAATTCCAAGCGAACTCATAATAAAGCCAATAAACATAATGACCTCCATATAACATGCACATTTCTTAAAATTAACATACAATTTCTGCTCTCTCAAAGCATAAAAAATAACAAGTAAATGTTCAACATGATCATATAGATTTTTACTGCATACTAAAATGTCACCAAAGTAGACTTCTATAGATTTTCCGATGAAAGGTCTCAAAACATTATTCATTAATCTCATGAAGGTACTAAGTGCATTAGTACACCCAAACAACATTGCCAATTACTAAAGCCATATTATATTTTAAATGTACTTTTTCATTCACCATCATCTTTCATACGAATTTAATAATAGCCATTCTTTAAATCAATTTTAGAAAACACACACAAACTATGCAATTCATCAAGCATATCATCTATATTTAGGTATAAGTTGTCTATAATTTACAGTGATTTTATTGATGGCTCGACAATTTATATATATGTGTTATATTTCATACTTTTTAGGCATCAAAATCGTAGGAATTGAATATAAGATAAGACTCTCCCTCACGAACCCTTTTTGTATCACCACTTTAACTTGCCTTTAAATCTCCTTAGACTCTCCAGGGGTTAGAATTATAAGTTGGCCTATTAGGAATTGATAAACATGGGACAAAGTCTATTTGTTGCTTAATATCTATTAAAGGAGGTAAATCATATGGTAATTCCTCATGAAACAAATTCGTAAATTCCTACAAGAAAGAAACAATGACATTAAGCAAAAAAGGGTAAAGATTGTGAGTTGAAAAATAAACATCTTTATTCAAAAGTACAAGTTATCACTGCCTCACTAACATAGCACTCTTAATCTTACTTGTTTTAGCCAATGCAATGACTCTTTTTTTCTCTCTAAATTATGCCCCATAATCAGAATTTTTCCCTCATTCTTCAACACTATGATTTTCACTCTTCTGCTTATAATCACTACTTTTTTCACTCTTCTCTTTGTTTTATGCACTTATTTGTTGTGCTATCAATTTACTCTCATAAGTTATCATAATCTAATCCTCATATGCTTCTAATGGTTTAAGAAGTGATAATACAAAAATTTAGTAATTAATTACAAAAGTATATCTATTTTCTTATAGCCACTAATTGAGTTATCGAAACACTCAAAATTAATTTTGTTCTTTAAACTCTTGTAGCAGTCATAGAATCAGGTTGAATTCCAAAAGAACTAAAAGCTAATTTGCTAATTTAATTTATTCAAACCCACCATTCAAATCAAAACTTACTATCAACTAATTAGGTATGATAACATTCCATATCAATTAAATGATAGCAATAAGCTTAGTGAAAAAAACTAGACCCTAAACTAAATAATTAAGATAGTTACAACTACTAACTTTATTTTTTTACTTATAAGTTAAATATCTAAATTCCTAGATAACCTATTTGCTAGATATACCAATACTTCATGACAATTATGGATAACTATAGAATAATCAACATTAAATTAATTTGTTAAATCAATTAATATTAATTATTCATAAAATATAAGAACTCAAAATAAGAAATACTTAAATGAAAACATGAATATAAGTTTAGAGCAAAACCTCACAAAATTACAACTAGAGTTTTTGATCCCCTTGAATTGGGATATTCAAATTTATCCACATATGGACTTAGTTCTAACACTAAAAATAAAAGAAAAGATAAAATATTGAAAGAAAATTACTAAGAGCACAAAAAGTGATGTCAGATTTTTATGTTCTTTTCCTATTCAAAACCTTGGCTACTTCTATCTTGTAAATATTCCTATCTAAAACAAGTCTAAATCCCTACATTGTAGGGATTAAAATGAGTTTCCTAATTAAATTTCAACTCTTGAAATAAGTCAGGAATTAGTCTTGATCTCACCTTATCCATTCCAGCAATATGTTCACTCTTTCCATAATTTTTTATTTTGACTAATAATGATCCAATTTGATGCAATCTCTAGTTGTCATCTCCTAAAACAAAAAAAATATTACTTTTCCTATTTAAACACCAAAATACAATCAAAACAAAAGATATGATTCCAATTAGCATAATCAAATAACATCTTATCAAATTCCCCCATATCGGACTTGTGCTTGTCTTTAGGCATACATCAATTTAATACATCAATCATCCTCTTAACAACCTCTCATCTTTTTTCATATTATCCAAAACTATCATTATCCAAAAATATCCCAAAAGCTAATTGACATTAAAATTTTAGGATAATATCACAATGGAGTGAACAAGCACTCACAAGACACATTGTTAGAATGAAAAATAACATCTAATCAATCCAACTAAAATGAAATGAAATAAGACTTGACACCCTTTCATGGATTTCACACTATAAAATTAAAGTATTTAGGATTCATTAAGCTCTCAAATCAAAGTATAGCAAGTTATTTTTGTAAGTTTTCTTATGAATCATACCTTTACCCCTTAACAAAGATGAACCTAATGAATAAATCAAGAAGACTTGATAAGGTTCATAATGTGGCTTAGGTAAGGTATGACAAAAAGAAGTTTTTAGGTTAAATAAATTGAAAGAAAGCTTACAAACTTATCCACACAAGTTTTAATTCAATTTCGTTAAGACTCATTTGATTTGGATAGTATCATTTCCAATCACCTCACTATTATAATTTTTTCTTTTCTTTTTTTATTTTTTATTTTTAACAAGAATTTCAAAGAGGAGATTCTTTTTTACTTCTCCCCCTTTCTTTATATATATAGAAAATGAAAAATCAAAACAATGCAACTTGAATCAACAAATTTGTTTTTAATAGAAATAGTCAAAATCCTATAAGCTCGACATAATTCCTTCAATTTAAGGGTTTGAAATTATTAAAGATATCAACAAAAAGAAGGGTAAAATTGGCTTGTAATAAGGTCATTGTGAAAGAAAATAAAGAGTAAGGTTCAAATTGGTTTTGTAGAGATAAAAAGTAATATAAGCTTATATAGGTCAACAATGATTATCCTAAGTACCCTTATCATCTCTATGCACAAACTCATCAATAATGTAGCCTCAACATGTATTCAAGAGCAAGTTCTAGCATAAACAAGCTATGTTTGATAAAAAACAATAAAAAGAAATGTATGACACAAATGTGATGAATGCTCTTAGACTCAAAGCTCAATATAGGTGTCAAAATGCATAAAGTCTTGTACTCTTTTATTTAACAAAACCAATAACATAATTAAAATAATTTAATGAGAAAAAAGAACTAATTATGCTTGTCGCTTTCATGCATTAGTTCTTATCCAAAAATTTATCCTAATTTAGGGATTATTTCTAAAAGACAATGAAAAAATTATAAGGCTATTAAAAGGAATAGTCAATATATGAATCATATTATTCATTTGGTCAAACAGAAAACACAAGTTCATTATAATATATACTCTCACTCCCCCACACCTAAATCATACATTGACCTTAATTTATGCACAAGATGCTCACATGCTATAAAAATAATCAACAAAAAGAAAGCATAGAGTTGATGACTCCCCCAAGTTATGATCATCTAAGATGAGATGTACTATAGTGTTGGTGGATATGGAGGTATCATGTGACATATAATGGAATTGTCTCTTTCATTTCTCTATCTAGCTCATCCTTTGGCTATTCAAACACACTTCTGATGGGTACTAATGATAGGTTCTGTGGCAAATTGTTCTTATGCAGTTGGATTCATAGTAGACATTTCCTTTCATTATTATCTGATTAATATCTTTTAAACATCCTATAATTATGACAATTATAAATAGAAAACTAATCCAAAAATAATTAAAACAACCTAGTAATAACTAAACTTAAAACTAAAACTAAAGGAATTAAAATTATGTAACAAAAATAACTCAAATAAAACTAGAAAAGAAATGGGACTTTATTACAACACTATAGAGAGTCGTGTTGCTTTTAGTGTTGTAGTTAATGATATCTACATTGGTGGTTTGGAATACTTTAGTGCATCCGTTTTTGTTAGGCATGGGACGTTAGTTGAT
>JANZXP010000007.1:16999574-17011674 GCA_027576715.1 Erythroxylum flavicans | reverse complement strand
TAGAGGTGAAAATGAAGTTGAATATGTGTAGGAAGTTGTTGATGAATGGTATATGAAAATGTTTTGATCTTTTTGGTCGATGAACAAGTATAGCTTATGAATTGGTTTGTGAATGATATTGGGTTGAAATGAAGTTGAAAATGAAGTATAAGAGATAGTTTAGGTTTAAGATGGGTTATATGTGAGAGGTGGGAAGTAAGAAGATGGAAAATGCCCAAAACACGTTCTCGGAATGGGTTTCTGGACATTTTCGCCATGGCGAACTTCTGGGTTTCATCGTGGCCACACGAAACATGTTCTAAAAGTTGGTTTCTGGACAATTTTGTCGTGGCGAACTTGGTTTTGCAGCGGCAAACTCAGACAATTTCGCTATGGCAAACTTTCTAGCACAAAACATATTTTGGTATTTTATGCATAACTTTTCTGTAGTTATCCAAATGGAGTGATTTTAATTTGTTGTAAACTAGAGACATAGAGCTACAAACTGTATGATGAAATGGAGTTCTAATTAAGTCTATAAGGATTTGAAATTTTGAATGGAAGTTGAACCGAGAATGTGGTTTTAGTATAAGAATAGCCAGAAAATGTTTGGGGTGTAACTTTTAGAGTATTGAACCAAATTGAATGATTATGGTGTCATTATAAACTTAAGACAATGAGGAACATGTTTCTAGGGGAAATTTTATTAAATTTCTTCATTTACTTGATCAGAATGGTAGTGAAAAATTGACCCGAAAGTTTGAATTTTTGAACGGGTTTGGGGTTCAAAAAACTTAGGAAATACATGGGTTTTAGTGAATATGTTTCTTTGGGTTCTAAATTGGAATTCCTATTGAATGGAGTTTTTGATCATTGTTTAGGGAAATCAAGGAAGGCAAGAGGAGTAAGAGAAAAGACATCTTTAAGCCAATTTCTTAAGCAAGGAATTCAAGGTGGGTCCATTTTTATAATAGAGTAAATAAGTCACTCATTGTTTTTCTTTAAATCAAGGAAGCTAAATGGTTTCAATTGCATCATAGATGTTGCATTTATTTGCTCTTAGTCGGATTGTGAAATTGTTATATGTTTGCTACATGAATTGTGTTAATGATTTATGAAAAGATTTTGAAAATATTTCTTTCAGAAAAGATGCAAGTTTATGAAACTAGGTTTTCGGAAATGTTCTTTTCCGAAATATCTTATGTGCATGAAAAACAAGTTTCCAACAAGGTGCCATTTGGGCAAACTGTTTTTGATTCACGAATTACATGTTATGTGGGTTTGGTGTAATCCATTCAAGAATGTCACATGCATGTTGACCAAGAAAAGGCTTCTCCTACCTGCCTACTAGTGCACGGAGCCCCTTCATGGACTCCCTCATGTTTATGTCCACGTAAGACCACCATATGGAATTGCGATAGTACGTCAAGTTTTACGACTACACAGGACCATTAAGTGGAAATGTATAGTTTGTCATCTTCATGGATTTACCCAAACCATTCTAATGTGCTTATGTGCTCATGATATGTTTGACAAGATGGATGCATACATGATTTATACTATTGAGAATTTTTTGACAAATCGAGAATTTCATGAAATAAGTGTTTTATGATTTTTAAATGCAGAATTACTATGGTTATAAAAAGGTTCAATAAAAATGAGTTTTAAAAAAAAAAGGGTTTCTGCTTGTTTGTCGATTATAAACTTGTTACCTATGAGCTTTAAGCTCACCCCCTTTATCTATCCCATCTTCAGGTAAAGAACATGAGATCAAGTGAAAGAGGGTCAAAGAATCACTTTAAGTTGCATAATTTTGTATTTTAAGCTAGATTTTATAACAATGAGGATTTTAGTTATATTTTGAGTATTATTAGTTCAAGTATCTTATGTATTTTGGGATTATGAGATATGGATGTAATGCGGTTTGAAATGCCATTACGGCTTGGTAAAAACTCTTATCTTTTAATGTTAATGAATTATGAATTATGTATGGATACCATTGAGTAAAAATGTGAATTTGCGTATGGATAAGGTTGAGTTGAAATTAGGGACACTTGAGGAAGTAATTAATTTGAGATGATGAATTTTGAACAGGAATTGCGGTTACGTATAAGTAAAATGTGTTATGGTATAAAAGCATGAAGATTAATCAATAATGGTTAAGGTGTTTTTCATTAGATTACGCCCACGTTATATGACTCCGCATAGTTGGCTAATAAGGGATCTTTGCAATAACCTTACAGGGTAATAAGCTCACGTTTTATGATATTCTAGATAGTTGGGCTCTGAAAATAGGGTCCAATATATTGAGTAGATGACTCCCCCAAGTTGTGATCATCTAAGATGAGATATACTATAGTGTTGTTGGATATGGTGGTATCACATGAAATATAATGTAATTGTCTCTTTCATTTCTCAATCTATCTCATCCTTTGGCTATTCAAACACACTTCTGATGGGTACTAATAATAGGTTATGTGGCAAATTGTTCTTGTGCAACTGGATTAATAGTAGACATTTCCTTTCATTATTATCCGATTAGTATCTTTTAAACATCCTATAATTATGACAATTATAAATAGAAAACTAATCCAAAAAAATTAAAACAATCTAGTAATAACTAAAATTAAAACTAAAACTAAAGGAATTCAAATTGTATAACAAAAATAACTCAAATAAAACTAAAAAAGAAATAGGACTTTATTACAACACTATAGAGAGCTGCATTGCTTTTAGTGTTGTGGTTAATGATGTCTGCATTGGTGGTTTGGAGCAGCTTAGAGCTTTGTTTTTGTTAGGCTTGGGATGTTGGTTGATTGTGTTGCATTTGGTGGGATGAGCGTGGGCTGGATGCTGTGGTGTTGTTTTAAAACATTAGCTGGGATATTGTGGGGTGAGTGTCTGATGGCTTGGTACGTTTAGCGGGATAAAAGTTGTGGACATTGGCTAATCGATACTAGGCATTATAAGGCTACTGGTTAATATGTCTACTAAAAGAGAACAATAAGACATTATGGTTTTTTAATAAAGTATTATTTTAATTTTATCAATTATCTATTTTATTATTTTATAAATTTATATTATTTTATTTTTATTTAAAAATTACAAATTTCTTTAAAACCAAACAGACTACTAACATGTATAAGATGTGTTCACGCCTTACAAATGTTAGTATTTAGAAAGTTTAGAGGTTTCATTCCATAAAACTAAATTGCATAAAACGTGATCTGTCCTTATAAGATTTAGTATTACGAAATTATGAGTCTTCGATCCTAGAAACTGAATTATATAACGCATATTATAAAATATATTATTTTAGAATTTTAAGACACATTCCCCCTTTAAGATAATAACTAAATTCTCAAAAACAAGCAAATAAGAAATATATAACTAAAACAAAACTATAAAACTATCATATTTTAGGTTGCTTCCCAAAAAGTGCAATTATTTAACATCATTATGCTCGATGGAGATTTTTTTCTCAAACTTCTACGTAATTATAGTTTCGTACTCCTTAAATAGTGCTACTAGCCTTTCCTCTTATCCTGTAGTTAACCTTTTTAAGATGATTATAGGTAATGACTCTCCTTTACCTAAATAGATTAACCTTTTTTAGATGATTGTAGGTAATGACTCTCCTTTAACTAAACAGACAAATTTTACGTGATCAGATAAGGTCTTCATGTCTATCTTCAGAGCCTACAAATAGAAGGTAGCATTTTCTTGTGATTTATAGTAATTTCATCGTTTAAAGTTTTCAAATTTATTAACACCAATGATAATGATTCTACAACTTTATAAGTTTCATTAACTTGGTTGTTCACTTTTGTTTTAACATTAAACTCAGACTTATCATTAACACTTTCTTTTTTGAAAATATCCTTCGTAAATGAATCCACAATATCCACATGGTAATGGAATGCAAATCATTAGGGTACTTTATTTCCTCAAAATATTAAACTTCACTATTTCTCCATCAAACTCAGTTAAAAGATTACCCTCATCCACATCGATTTTTGTCTTAGTTGTCTTCATAAATGGCATTCCCAATAAAATTAAATTTAACTGTTCAATACTATCTCCATCCATTTTCAAGTTGTTAAAGTCTACAGTAAGTACCAAACTGTTAATTTGGATTAAAACATCCTCTATAACATTGATAGGATGCACATAAGAAGGATTAGCTAGTTGAATAATCACATTAGTTTCTTACAAAGAATTTAGATTTAAATTTTGATAAATTATGGCATGAAATTAGTATATGCACCTAAGTCTAGCATGACAAGCTTAATTTTCTTATCAACAATGACATATGGAAGTGTAAACATAGTTGGATCTTTGCATTTTTTAGTGACGTTCTATTTAACATAGCTAATATACATTCTTACCCAAAATTATTCTCTATTTTTCCATCAACATCCTTTCATTTGTGCGTAGTTCTTTCAAAAACTTTCATATTTTAGAATTTACTTGATGACTTCTAGACTTGGTATGCTGATTTCCACCTTTCGCAGATTTCTAGGATCTCTCTTTCTTGTTCCTCTTCTTTTAATTTATCTAACCTGTAAAAGAAAGGAGGTACACGTGCATTAGTTGATATCATTGAAGATGAATCATCTTTTACCTTTATTGATTCTTGAATTGAAAAATTATCTTTCTTTTCTCCTTCGTCATGCTTTCACTTGAATATAAACACTTGTGCTTTGAATTACTAACAGAGGTGGCTAATGAAGTAATCTTATTTCCTAAGTTCTGAAGACTTGTTATTATTTCCTGTTGAAATCGTTAAGTATTAGTAACACGTTCCTTAACAATTTCATCCAAAGATATACCTGAATTTGAATTTTAAGATTAAGCGTATGTAGGTGCATGAGGTTGTCTACTGAGATTTTGAGGTTGATATATTTATTACCCTCCTTAATTTTCATAGCTAAAGTTAAGATGATCCCATAATCCTAGATTATAATGATTAGAACAACGATCATATTTCTATTGAGGTTGACTAAGAAATCCTCTTATTGTAATTAGCTTCTTGAAGGAAGTCTTGTTGCAATGTAGGGCACATATTCATAGGATGTCCAAAGAATAAGCATATTGCGCACACTTATGTCGATTACAATTGTCCTATGGCCATTTGATGAAATAAAGCAGTCAAATTTGAAATTTTATCCTCGAGGATCGTATTACTTACCTCATTCACATGCTTAACAGCTCCATCTATCCTTGTCCCAAACTGTTTAAAATTTTGGTCATATTTGATATCAATGGTCTTGCCACTTCTAGTGTTTTATTTAATAAAGCTCCTCCACTAGCTACATTTACCATTCTCCTATCCATTGGTAATATTCCTTCATAAAAGTACCAAGTCAACAGTTGTTCAGGAATTTAATGGTGTAGGCAACTAGTGCATAACTCCTTAAACCTCTTCAAATATTCAAATAATGTTTTTATGGTGAATTGTTTTATACCACATATCTCTTTTCTGATATTGGCTGCTCGCTATTTAGGAAAGAACTTCTCCAAGAATAACCTTTTCATCTCTACCTCCATATAATATTGTAATCCAACCACATTAAATATTTCTTTATTTAATCCTCTAATCAATCTAGCTATAGCTACTTCACAATCCTTCTATATCCTTATTACAATCATTGTTATCTCCATCACCTTGTAGTAATCCTTTAAACTCACTAATCCTTATGTGAACCCCTACAAATTTCGATACAAGTCCTCATAGTAATTACTAGTTATAAACCTCTTTTACATCAGTAACTTCATCTCCTCATATGATAGTAATAGGCCTTTCGCCATTCATACTCCTACTAATCACAAATTTAACCTACCAAATACTAACATAATATGTTAACTCAACTATTGCAAGTTACCTTCTTTTTGTCGAAATCATTATGACAACCAAACACATGTTTTACCTTCCTCTCGTACTTCAAGTGTAACTTAGGATCATTTTTACTTTGAAAGGTAGTGATTTTCATCTTAATACTACCCAAGTTGTTATTGTTATTTGATAAAGTCCTTTCTTCCTTCCCGTAATTACTATGCTCATAATCAAAATTCTACTATTATTCCTTAATTGATGTCTCTTAGAAGATTTAGATTGGAATGACTATTCTACACTATCCAATTTGGTGTTTAATGGCTTAAAATTTATCTTAGACAGCCTCTAAAAATAACTTAAGATCAATGACAACACTTTTTTCACCACTATCCATATTTTCAAAACCTGTAAAATTTTATTTAAAAAAATATTTTTTCCTCACACACTCCTTTACGTGTTTACAATCAAGATTCTTTAACCACTCATGTTTCACTCAAAAAAAATGATTTTTTCCTCACAAACTCCTTTATGTGTTTACACTCGAGATTCTTTAACCACGCATATTTCACTCAATTTGGCGTTTCATGATGATGTTCTCACCCTCTTACCTTCTATTACTCAACTTCTGTTTATAAGTTCTCAAGCAAGAACCTATTCAATGATCTGACTAAAACAACTAGTAATAACTAAATCAAAGGAAAATTCACCAAGAATTTTCAATGATAGCAAAAACTCAATCTAAAGTAAACGAGAAATAAGCAACAAATCAATGGTAGCAAAATCAAACACAAGTAAACAAGAAATAAATAGCAATTCAACTAATAAATCAATCAAGAATGCTCTAGGAACAACCAATAAATTAACAAAACAAAGACTAACAAATGACATTACTAAATTCACACTTTTTTATTTTTCTTTTTATTCTTTTCTTTTTTTCCCTTTTTGTTAATGCCAATCATGTTTAAAGTAAACATAATAATCAAGTGCAGTTTATAACTCAATTTTGATTCAAATTATTATTCACATATAAAATCACATGATTATGTTTAAGAACTTAAAATTCATGAACAAATGACATAACTTGGTGAACTATGTATTAATGAAAAAAGATGGAAGCAAATCAAATCTACTTAAAGAATTGAAGTATCGAAGAAAAGAGGAATATAATAAACAGAATTATTGTTATACATAAGAGGAAACAAATAGAGATAAAAAGAAATCAAATGATAAAACCTTATTCCAAACAACCAAATTTGGAATATTGATTGATAATAACCTAACCTGTAAAGAGCTTAAAACCTAAACCAAATATGAAATCTACAACCCTGTGATCAAATTGGAAAATAAGAAATAACTCGACCCAAACAAAATTCCCTTATTAGAACTGAAGTTATAAGGCTTTTTTATCGCCATAAGTTGCCTTAATAAGATTATATTTAGTTCTTGAGTAAAAAATCAAGAAGAGGCATTTACAAAATATGAGAAACCTTCAAAATTTTTATTGATAATCTACTAAATAGAATTCACGCATAATCTTTTATTGAGGCTTTTTTAAAATCATAAAAAGGAAAGGACATCTACCTTTATGCTTGACTAGGTAATGCATGCATAAATTAATAACGAAAGCGTACATTCCCTATTAAATAGGAGTCATAAACAAAAAAGGAAATTAATTAAAATTTTAAACAAATAAAGAAGGCCTTCTAAGACATGTTTTTACTAAGACATGTTTTTACTAAACATTACTGAACAACCTATAATACATCTAATATGTTATTTAGGCTTAATGAACATGTGAACTTGAGCCTGCAAAACCTAGTTCCTTGTGTTTAACATATATTGCTCCCTCACATTGTAAAATCGTGATCAATCTTAGAAACATATTAAAGTCTTCATGAAAAGCCTCCTCTTTAGCTTAAATTTCATAAATCAACCCTTGTAAAGCTTGATTCATGGTCTTTGAACTTGTTATTAGACCTCTAATTCCTTACAAAGGATCTTGAGAATGCTTAGATACACAAACTTTATATCCATCATTGTATGCATCATCTCCATTTGTTACTTCATTTACCCAATCTTTATTCTAAATAACTCTTTATCTATTGAACTTAATTTATTCTTGTTTAATCTCTTCACCACTTCAGGTACAATCTATTTCCTTCATCTTTTAGCCTATTCCTTTAAATCTAAATGCCTCTTCATTAACATAGTTCTAATAGTCTCCAATATGTTAGTAATAAGACGATCGTTGGTTACCAAAATCCAAGAGTTGAATGTCTAACTCATGTTATTGTTCACAATTGAACATTTTAGACTTAATACTTTAGAACTGAAATACTCCTGACTGAACTTAGCAAGACATACATCACCCTCAACTTAAAAAGGGTGGAGCAAAGGACCTTTTCAAACTATAGACCTATTGCTTATTGCAATACAATATACAATGTCATTTTTACTGAAAGGTTAAACGTTGTGCTCCCTAAATTCATTGGTTAAACATAAGGAGCTTTTAACCCAGGCAAAGCAATGGGAGATAATATCCTATCAATCTAAGAACTAATCAGGAACTACTCAAAAAGGAAATGTAGGAAGAATTGCATCCTTAAAATTGACTTAAGAAAAGTCTTTGATAACCTCAATTGGGACTTCATCACTAACACCTTAACTGCCATGAATTTTCCTCCAACATTCATCAAGTGGATAAGAAAATGCATCTTCACCCTTACCTTTAGCTTTTTGATTAACGGGCAACCTACCAAGATTATCAAAAACATGAAAGGAATCAAACAAGGTGATCCAATCTCACCCTATCTATTTGCAATCAAAATGGAAGTCTTCAATAAAGTCTTTAAAAGGGTCATTGAGAGACCAAATCATTCAAATATCACTCAAAGTGTAAGAAGTTCCAGAACCTAATCTGTGCTTTATTAATGATTTAATCCTTTTATCAAATACTGATACAACAATCAATGCCTTAATGTTAGCCCTCAAAATCTTCAAAGGCCTCATAGGCCTAGATATCAATTGCTTAAAAAGTGGCTTCTTTCTTTCAAAAGGTGCCATCCATCTTGAACATAGAATAAAGTTGATTACTGGCTTCAAACTAATGATGTTACCTATGATGTATCTTAGAGTTCCTGTTTCTAACAACATATTGGCCTGCAAAGAGTATTACTTCATCATTAATAAATTTAACAATAAAATCTCCAATTGGATGAGTAAGAATTTGTCAATAGCTGGTCGAGCTCAGCTAATCTCCTGGGTTCGTACCTCTGTGAATTTGTATTGGGCTACACATATGGTTTTACTAACTACTGTGAATAAACATATTGACATGATTGTTGAGAATTTTCCATAGTCTGGTACTAATAGCTCTCTAAACAAGGCTTAAGTAAGAAGGAGCAAGGTTTGCATGCCAAAGAATGAAGGAGGACTCAACATCATTTCTCCAAAAACTATGAATACAACAATGTTTATTAAAAGGCTCTGGAGATTATGCAATGAGAAGCAATCCTTAGAGTCTAAATGGGTGCATGGATACTATCTTGGATCCTAGGACCTCCAGAACTACATCCCATCCCTAGAGCTTCTTGGATTATAAAGAACATATTAGCAACAAGAAGAAAAGTCAAGCTGGAATTTATTAACCTAATTGGTGATGGAATAAGTACCAGTTTTTGGTATGATAACTAGTTTTCGGTTGGTCCAATGCAAATTAGCCATCCATACACACCCTAAAAGCAGTGATTCATAATGGATTATGACTCATAATGGATTACGACTGGTGATGCACTCTACAACAAGCAAGTCTTTGACATTTACCCTTTACCAACACACATCAAATAGGAAATGAAGTACACACTGTAACAGCCCCGACCACCCACTCGTAGATATTGTCCACTTTGGGTCTTAGCCCAACCAAGCCCTCACAGTTTTGCTTTTCCCAAGGCCTTTCCAAGAGGTCACCCATCCTAGTACTACTCTTGCCCTAGCACATTTAACTTCGGAGTTCTGATGGGATCCGATGCGTTGGGCCATAAAAAATGCATCTGCAAGGGAGAGGTATCCGTACCCTTATAAGGCGAGCTTCGTTCCCCACTCCAACCGATATGGGATCTCACATTCCACTCCCCTTTAGGGCTCAGCGTCCGTACTAGCATACCACTCGAGTACTGGCTTTGATACCATTGTAACAGCCCGGACCACTCGCTCATAGATATTGTCGGCTTAGGGCCTTGGCCCAACCAAGCCCTCACGGTTTTGCTTTTCCCAAGGCCTTCCCAAGAGGTCACCTATCCTAGTACTGCTTTTGCCCTAGCACATTTAACTTCGGAGTTCTGATGGGATCCGATGCGTTGGGTCATGGAAAACGCATCTGTGAGGGAGAGGTATCCGTACCCTTATAAGGCGTGCTTCGTTCCCCTCTCCAACCGATATGGGATCTCACATTCCACCGCCCCTTAGGAGCCTAGCGTCCTTGCTGGCATACCAATCCAAGTACTGACTCTGATACTATTGTAACAGCCCAGCCCAGACCACCCCCCTTTAGGGCTCAGCATCCGTGTTGGCATACCACTCGGGTACTGGCTCTGATACCATATCGATTGGAGAGGGGAACGAATGTGAGATCCCATATCAATTGGAGAGGGGAACGAAGCATGCCTTATAAGGGTATGGATACTTCTCTCTCGTAGACGCGTTTTCCATGGCCTAACACACCGGATCCCATCAGAACTCCGAAGTTAAATATGCTAGGGCAAGAGCAGTACTAGGATGGGTGACCTCTTGGGAAGGCCTTGGGAAAAACAAAACTGTGAGGACTTGGCTGGGTCAAAGTCCAAAGCGGACAATATCTGCAAGTGGGTGGTCGGGGCTGTTACACACACAACTGGATGAGGAGAATGACTGTGTTATCCAGAAACACTTAAGTACAGGAAATTTCACAAACTTACCTGGCAGAAAATTCATAACTAGTAGCTCTGATTCTACTTCATGGGCCAAAAGAAGTATGGTTTAAGTACCATGATCTTAGAGCATCAACAAATCTCTGGATGGCTATAAAGAACAAGCTACAAACAGTAGACATAATCTTTAAATGTATACAGATTCCCAATTGGTGCTCATTGTGTAAAAAAGCTAAAGAGCGCATGCAACACTTTTTTTTTGTGAATACACCAAACCAACCTGGATCTCACTTCTTACCATATGCTAAATCTATAATGCCCTAGATAGCTGGAATATGATCGTAGATTGGTGTACTACAATTTAGCATACAAACAAAACCAAAAGTTGGCGCTTCTGTTTGATGTTAACCTTTAATGTGGTTGTTATTTGGGATGAAAGGACTAGAAGAATATTCCAGGATATAAAGAAAAAACATGGAGACTTTCTATAGGGAGCTCACTCAACAAATCATATTACACATCAATGTATTTAATCATAAGTTTGGTGACAAGAGCTACTCCAAACATACTTGGAAACTATAAACTGTTAGTCAGCTGAAGAGTGTAAGAGATAACATTCCATAAATGAGTCTTGTGTTTGTATGTACACCTCCATAGTAGAACTTGACATAACACAATTACTTTGTACATATCTGCCTTGTATTTGTCTATACACCTCCTCAGCAAGAGTGGCTTAACATGATGATGCAACTTTATTGTATTTTGATTTTGTTAGCCTTAATGGCTTATAATATTCACATTTTTCCTAAAAAAAAGGCATAGCTAAACTTTTCATTTCACTTCTACAGAGGAATAAATTCATTAAAAAAAGGTATACTTGTTAAGATCTGATCAAAATTAGCATATATTTAGAGCCCAATACTAGTAAGCTTCTTGAATGTTAGGTTGTGTCTCTTAATAATGATATAGTGATTCATCGATTATTAACTTGTTTACAAGGCTGTAAATTTTGGGTTTGTTTTTATAAGCCTATAAAGTGCTCTCTTTCTGGTGAGGTCTAATTTTTATTTACTATCCTCGATCAGTGTCTCTTAATTGCCTCCCAAATGTCTAAGAAAATAAAAGGAAAAATAGAGATAGAAAAAATTAATGTTAAATTTGGTTTTTTCTGTTTTCTTAAAATTGGCAGGGATATATATATCTACACTCACACACTTTCATCAAACATCTTCTATCAAATATCAATTTTGGCATCAACATATGATACAAATGATAAATAAAATTCTCCTTGTAAGTACCCTAACAAGTTTTTAAAAATATATATAAACTATCAATAATTACAAACCAAACTCAATGTTTATCTTTCTCTTCTATCTTTACT
>JANZXP010000007.1:16986077-16999535 GCA_027576715.1 Erythroxylum flavicans | reverse complement strand
ATACATACACACATAATTCATCTTTATTTTTACTAAGATTTGAAGTTACACCAATGATCATACTTTCCTATTTCTTATAATTAATTTAATTCATTACTTTTCATAATTTTTTATTACTTCACTTTAAAATCTATTTTGATGGTTTTTGAATGAAATTTAAGAGGGGTCTGTATTTATTTTTTATATTTTAAAATTGATAATTAAATTGTAAAAAATTTATATATGATATCCACAAAGCATCATAACAATAATCAAACATAGTAAGAAAAGAGTAACAAAATCCACCCTTCACTTACATTCACTTCTCAAGCTCTACTTAATATTTTGCTATCTTTTTCCTTTAGTAGGTGAAAGGGAACCCTCCATTCAATTTTTTTTTCCACATGTAAAGATAAACTCTTACAATTATCTTATTTTATCATGAGTAAATATAGAGAAATTATCATAAGTATAATCCAATCAATTTCTCCAATTACTATAATTTTCCAATTATAATAATTGTACAATTACATAACTCAAAAAATTGTGGCTCTTACTTGCACTAGTTAACAAAGGCTTATTATATATTATGTCTTACATACATGCACCCTCCATTCTCTCAAAAATCTTGGCAACTTTCTAATACGCTAAAGGTTCTTCTCACGACTTAATTATAATCTACTTATATTAAAGATTAATTGAAATAGTTATTAGACACATAAACTAGATGTTACAACAACTAATTTTAAGTATATTTAACTAGCCTATGTCTATTCAATTAGGAGCTCAGCTAGCTTATCCCTTAGCCTAACAAATAGCATATAATCTTTATATTTTGCTCTTTTGTCCAACTAATTAATCCAAACCTTAGGCTAGTCAAATATATGTAGAAATCAGGTTAAAAACTTTAATTCTTAATTCTTTTCAAAGATAAAACACAATCATTTGATAAAAAATTGATTCAAATCATATTACATTTTTTTCAAAGTTCGTTTGAAGGATAACAAATTTTTTAAAATCAAAAATAAAATTTCTCTTGATTATAAAAAAGTATATAATTATGTCCTATATGAAATAATCATAAAATAATTAAGCCTTTTATTCATTAAATAACTAAAGTAAGGTTATAATTAAATTACAATAATTTGTTAAATCATGATATTTTTAATTTCTCCTTATTCTTAGTTCTTCACTTGAATTTCCTTGAAGTACTCTTAAATGACACGTGTATTCCTTTTTTCTTCCTTTTTCATTTTTTTATTACTCAATTTATTCAATTAACTTATTTGCTCACTTTACTCTTCCATTAAACTTCATTTATTACATATTTACTTAATCCCATTATAATAGTTCTACAAATATCACTAAAAGTAAATTTATTAATAATAATTTGTTTGGTTATCATCAAAACGATAGGTTAAGACCTTACTTGATCTAAAACATACTAAGCCATAATTGTTAGAGAGATATATTATTATATGGTGATCAATCCTAATAAATTATAAAATATTAATATTCAAGTAAATTAAATTATAAAATAATTAAAATTTTAAAGAAACGGGTGGAGTATTATGTCTCCCCATATAAGAGTTTGATGGCTATTTAATGCATCATAAGATATGACTTTCGAAAGGAAGTATTATCTCTTTTATATATGCACCCGTAAAGAATTTGTATGAATAAGTCTTACTATATTATTGAAGGAAGAAAAAAAAATCATCATCCTCAACTTGCACATGATGAGGAGCTTGTATGAAGAAATCATTGCCTTATAGCTAGAGTTTATAATAAAAAATCAGAATGCTCAGCATGTGCATAATAGAATAAAATAAAATTTTATATTTTTTTTAAATTAAATTCTATTTAATCACAAGCATGATTAATCCATAATTACTTATTCATGTGAATATTGTTGAAGATTGGAAACTTGTATGGTTATAATAATTTTTTTACATAACCAATCAAATTCATACTTTATTATATTTATGGATTAATACTTTATTACGAAATTTGATTTTCATTTCAAAACTCTCGTCGAATTTCATTGGTTATGTAAAAAAATTATTATAACCACACAAGTTTCCAATCTTCAACAATATTCACATGAATAAGTAAAAGAAATTTACAAATAATATAAAAATGCTATGTTTAGAGTGTCAGTTAGAGCTTACGTCTATTTATAATAGAGTTTGAATATTTTTTAATTTAATAAAAATGTAATTTATTTCAATTAGAACTTTAATTTGAGTTACAATTGATTCTAATTAAATAAAAATAAATCTCAAAAAATATAATTTCGAATATATTTTTATTTATCAAAAATCTTATATTTTGACTTTAAATTTTTTCAAACTTTAGAATAAAATTCAACTTGATTAAATTACTTTTTCTCTCTCTAACAATTTTTTTGTGTATAACTCATCAATGCAACATATATAAATTACAATCCTAAATTATATTTAAGATTTTTTTAATTTATCTTTAATTTATTCATTTCATCATACATTATTTTAAATAGATAAATTATAAAATTAATATTTACTCTATTTTGTCCAATAATATTAGTTCTTTAGTATTAGTTTTTGGTATTTTAATGATATTTGAAATCTATTTTTAGTGTCAACACCACTTTAGTCAAGAATTTTTTAAATTAATAATAGTAACAATAGAACATTTTTCTTTATTATTTTGGAGTAATGAATCGAATATTAATTAGTAAACTACCCTTATATAATTTATGTTATATCCAATAACTATCAATTGATCAGTGTTTAACTATGATAGATCCTAAGCAATATCATAATACAACAATTTCTATATGAGATACTTTAGAAATTTTAAGTTAAACATCACTTATACAAATATTACAATGACTATCTTCTTGTTCTCGAGAGTTCTCTTAGATACTTATCTAAATGATGAAGCTAAGAGATTTGATTTAACCATATTTTAAACACAAGATTGACAATGGGGAAAAAACCTAACTTTGGTATGATATATGGACGGACATAAGCCCCCTCAACCGAAATACACAAGTACTTCTCTTGAGAAACTACGTTCTGCTTCATCTTAAAGTATCCTCTTTAAACCGTAACGGAACTTGGAAATAGAGGATTTGATTCTTTGGCCCAATTCTTCCCCCAAGTGGACAATGAGTTACTAGCGGATTCAATCATCTGGACTTTTAATATGAGCGATAAATTCTCAAACAAATCATGCCATCAATTGCTAACAAGGGGCTTACAAGTGGTATCTTGGTCCTCTCTATTATGGCAAAATACCTTTCAACTGAAAACAGCTTTTATTTCTTAGCTTGCGATTAAAAACAAACTAAGGAGTAAAAGTTGATGGTACAGTTCTAGGGACCATACTTGTACTCTTTGTAAAATGGGCTTAGAAAATAAAAATCATCTCTTCTTTCTATGCAGTTTTTTAAGGTAGTCTACAGCAAGATCTTATTCATGTTACCTGATACTGGATATCCCTATACTTTGGAGCAATCTCTTAATTGGGCCATAAATAATTCAAAGAAAGGTAAGCCAAACGCTATTTTATACAAGGCGGCATTCTATATGCTTCTTTAGAGAGAGTAGAACTATCGAATCTATGCTAATTAAAAAGAGGGGAAATATCAGTTGGTTGACATGCTCATAAACTAGATTTGATCCATCTTAATTGCCAAAAGTCTTCGGAACACTCTCTCACAAGATATAAAAAGTAGATGACATCTCTAACGTGTTTTAAGATGTAACTCTAATTAGTTTTTTTTCTTTCTATTAGTATTCTTGTTAGTACAGATTCTAAGTTAAACCTTGTGTTTTGTAGACCTAACTTTGTCTAAAGTTAATTCATTATTTATTTTCCAAAAAAATATTTTGATAGATACATAAGTAATATTTATATAAAATTCTCATGTCAAATCAATAAACTTTTCTATAACAACTACTAATACATTTATTTAAACATTTTCACATTTTATAACTTCAATTATTTCCTTTATAAAGAAAAATATAATGTTTGCTAATTTTTCTATGTTAATATATAATATTAATAGAATAATAACTAGCAATAATTTAAAGATAATATTTAAATATAATATGAATCTCATTATTATGATTTCATTATAATTTTATTTCTCTCTCTCTCTCTCTATATATATATATAAGGCAAACAAGTTTGTTAGTGGCATACAATCAAGGTTTTATTGTATATAAACTATACAATAAAACCTTGATTGTATGCCATTAACTAACTTGTTTGCCTTCAATCATAATTTTGCCATATCAAAATCATCTTCATGCCAGAGTCGGCCCAGCCAGCAAGTGTCTTTTTTACATGCGACACATTATTAGGAGAATTTTATCAGGTATATCTAAGATATCATGAAAAGATTTTACATATTTACATCGTAACTATTTACATGTTTGAGTCTTATTTGAAACTCAAAATTTGTATTGTAAATACTCTGTGTTGGCTGAAAATAAGGGAGAATTGATGAGTTTTTTTTTTTTTTATGTATCGAAAATTAAGCTTTACCAATTAAGTTGAATATACAATCCATTTCTTTTCTGGTGTAATGAGCTGAAGCTAATTCTTTATTATCAGAACTTGGTTGTCAGCAAGCTTTTGTTTCTTCGAATGCAGATTGTCTGTTGCTAATAATGTTTACAGACAATAACTCAGAACTCGTAAACACCATGCTATGGTGGTATAAATGAACTTTTGTTGCTTAAACCAATACTGGTTTTCACACGGCAAACAACTATGCAGAATAACGTTTTGACGAAGCATTAGTTATGTATCTAATTTATTCCTTTCAGTTTCAACGCTAATGAACAATGTGTATGCAAAAATAGCTGAACTTAAAACCCCATTTAGCTAGCACATTGTTTAGCTATGTTTCTCTTTCTCTAATGCTGTGAGTTCCAGAGAAGTACTCTTTAGTTGGCAGTGATAATAGTTTGGCTTATAACATCGGAAACAATGAATTCGGAGAATGTGAGCTTTTGTCATGGAAGGAAAGAAATGAGGAGATGAAAGGAACATTAATTGAACATTCATTTGAATCTCCTAATGATCAATAAATCGTATCTGCCGCCCACTATACAGTGAGCTACTGGACTAGAATTTGAATGCGTACCCCTTTGAACCTGGGACACACATGCGAGGGCATTTTTTCTAAGGTGTAATGTTAAACCACCTTAGTTTAAATGTGCCCCCATATCATCTCAGGCCGTCCAAATTAGCATATGATTATAACGTGCGATGTATTGTACTTCATTCCATTTTGTTATTTAATTTAGTTTCATGGCATCATCTATAGCTGCAGATTTATCGATTTTGGCAGATCGTACGAATAGGAGTCAGAGTCATCCAATCCAACAGTCGTTAGTTCAAGGAACAGCTTAACATGTCTCCAAGGTCACCATACGTGCTTGTTTTTCCTTTTACTGGTCTTGATGTAACAAACTAAGAATACCTTTTACTCGCCTAACGCATTAGTCAAAGCGAATTCTACCTCCATCTTTAACTGTTGTCATGCTTAGCATTTCTCAAAATGCGGACTACCAGTACCACCCAGTAGGACTTACTGTTAATGAGCTTACAGCTCGTCACCAACAGATAAGCCACGGTAATGCTTGCTCTGGTACATGCTGAGATGAATGAATATTTGGAATACCACTTATGGTTTGTACCCTATAATGCCAACATAATCAAATATCCAAATGAAAAAAAAAAAAAGGGAACACCAAATGATATAGTTTTAACCTTAAGCATGATTTGATTTGGTATTTATCTGACTGGCACTATGTAAATGGCCTCATTTTGTGATCAGCCCATTATATCAGTATGCCTTTAGTGCCCACGATTAGACCTTCTCCTTCCCACTAATCACAATTAAGAAAAGCCTCTTCCTTCTATAAATATGGACTCTTGAAGCCAATGTCCATCAACCAAGCTTCAAAGCAGGAAGAAAAAGTACATCAAGACACTTCTCCGTTCAATTTTGGTATTCATTTGTTACTTGGCTGCTGACATGTCTCTGTTACTGATTTATACAGGTTTATGATGAAGACAGTGCACGTAGTTCTGTTTTTTCTTGGATTGGCATTCTTGCAACATCAACTTGATGCTAGAAGGTTTGTATCAGAGGAAGTTAAGACAGGAGTAGCTAATAATCAGTTTGTGTCTAATATTCAATCAAGTCGTAGACTGGACGTTGTTAGTGATACTGTAAAGCATCCCGAACCTGATGATCAGCCTGGAAAGACAGCATCAGTGCCAACTGTCAATGAACATACTGATAAACAAACTAGCAGCACTTTCACTAATAAAACCAGCGACACTGATGATGACTCCAACACTAGTTATGGGAACTATGGCAATCCTACCGGATCAACTACTGAGACTCATCATTTTTATACAAGCGATTGCCTGCCTAAAAAGACCTGCTGATTAGTTATGAAAGCAGTGTAAATGTATGTAAGATAAAAAATGTAGTGTAGCAGAGACATGCAGCACTAATATGTGCAAGAAATGTGCTCTCTTCAAATAAGTAAATTTGCAATATTCATGTACAATTCCAGTGTTAGTCGGGTTCTCCCGTATGTATGTCGTGGTTCTATGACTTCAAGGCTTCTACAGCTTATAATAAAATCAATTGCCAGGTGTGCGCAGTTTCTAGGTTCAAGCACGATGCCTACAAATAAAAACATGTGAATCTCATCTTAAGGATGGAATCAACTTAATGGAGGAAAAAAAAAAGTTCTTTAGAGGCATAAGCTTCTTTATTTTCAGACATCAGGACTCTGTTAACCCACTCGATTCATAATTTGGTTTTAGATGACATGTATGTTTCACAAACATATGCAACTGACAATAGGTAAGGGCAGTTCCTTGCTTTGCGCTCTGGATCCAGATGTAAACAAGTTTAGCAGTTTACCAGAGAACTGCAAATTTGCAATTATCTTTTCTCCAAACTTCAGAAATTCTAAAACTTACTTCTACCTTACCAATCATTACGTAAAGTAGAAACTTTGAAATCCGAGCCAATTTCTTTTTTAAGCTGTGTTATACATCATTTTTAACAGGGGCTTCAAATTGACTTTAATGGTTTCCTGTTTTTGTCCACAGTCAAGAATGAAAGGAGTTTATTGATTATTCACCAACCGAAAGCCACCATTAATAGAAGGTGCTTAACCGTACAAAGGATTAAACTCAGAAGGGAAATGTTTTCAAATGTACAAGAAGCTTAGGTGCACACCATAATGTGATGATTACTTAATAACTGGTAACTACCAACATTGAACTTGGAACCTAGTATTTTCTCCCATAACATAATCAGTTAGAGGCAGTGAAAATACAAAAGCCATCATATTGTGTAAAGATCATTTCTAGCAGCAGAAGTGCAGAAGCAACAAGTATCAAATCTAAAACTTGGTAAAATTTGTGAAACAACCCCACGATTTGGGATCTTCTCATATATCACGTCCCTGAAGTGCATGCAAGTATCTGGCAAGCTGACACTATGCACATATTCACTTACTAGAGATGTACTAATGTACAATTTTCTACAAGCAGAATATTAGAGACACATTCTGCTGCAGTTTCCCACTATCCTTGACCCTATTATTATTGCATTGCATTTATTGTCCATCCTAATATCTCATAGGAAAGGACCCATGAAACACTAATTATAAGTAAACATCCTATCAAATTTAGCCTTGTGAAGGAGTCAAAACAGATATTAGTGATGGAATCCCGTAATATTGAGATCATCAATTTTTTCTGGACCTGGAATAGTAATAGGGTCTTCTTTATGAAACTTTTCCTTTCCCTAAAATCATGGTATTTGTCCTAAGTTTCATATGGTTTTCTCAAATATGCACCCATTGATGCTTTTTGTTAACTTGAGCAATTTCCAAGTTACCAAAAATCCTTGCAAGAACATGATCCATCTCTGAAATGATGATATCGCACTCGGTCTCTCAGTATAATTTCTCGATTGTATACTCTTGAAATAAGCTTGATGGCAGAATGACAATCCTCACACACCCTAAGATTCTTCACAACCCGAATGGTTGATCCTGGTTTTGAGTTGATCAATCCAAAGGCAATTGCAAGCTTTTCACTATGATGCTTTAGTGCAGTTTGCTTTTCTTCCTCTTCTAAATCAAATAAAACCTGCGAAGTGTTTGGTGAATAACCCTCCATCTCTATCCGATCGATCATATCTTTTAGCATCAGATATATTTCCTTCATTTGTGAATGAGATCCATCGCCCATTCTAAATTCATGAACTGCACCATTCTGTTCAATCATACTAATTCCAGGAGTGGTCTTCACTCCTCTTTCCTTCATTAGCTTCCTCACGTTTGCAACATCATCCCACCTCCCAGCCTTTGCATAGATGTTTGATAATATTGCATATCGACCACTATTATAAGGCTCCAATTCCAGTAAAATCCTCCCCACTTTTTCACCCAACTCTACATCACAATGTTTCCTACAAGCACCTAAAAGGGCCCCCCAAACAGCAGCATTTGGCTCCATTGGCATTGAAGCTATAAGCTCCTCAGCATCAAACAAGTGACCTGCTCTACCTAGAAGATCAACTGCACACCCATAATGCTCCCTCTCAGGCTCAATATCATACATTTCCTCCATAGAATAAAAAATCTCTAATCCCTTTTCAACCATACCAGCATGAGCACAAGCATTTAAGACACCCACAAAGGTGATCCCATTAGGCCTAAACTTTTCTCTTTGCATCTTGAAGAAAAGCTCAATTGCTTCCTCTGCTTTACCATGCATTGCTAGCCCAGATATCATGGCATTCCAAGTGAAGACTTCTTTCTTTTTCATTTTCCCAAAAACACCCCACGCCAAGTCAAGTCGTCCACACTTGGCATACATATCCGACAAAGCAGTACCTAAGATAGCATCAAATTGAATGGCATTCTTTTTAACATAAGTATGGATCCATCTTCCCTGATCAAGAGCCCCAAGGTTAGCACATGCTGCTAGAACACTCGATAAAACAAATTTTTGAGGCCTGATTTCCTCTCTTTGCATGTGATAAAAAACCTCTAAGGCCTCTTTATAATACCCTCCTTTAACATAGCCGTCAATCATAGCACTCCAAGATATCTCATCTTTCTGTTTCATTTGATCAAAGAGCTCTCTTGCATCATTAACCATTCCACACTTGGCCAAACCACTAACCATTGCATTCCAAGAAGCAACATTTTTATCCCGCATGCTCCTAAAGAGTTCCTTTGCCGCCTCCACATTCCCAAACTTTAAGTACCCATCAATCATCACATTAAAACAAAGGACATCCGATTCACCATCCTCATCAAGCATTCGCCTTGCATCCAGAATGCAGTAAAATTTTGCATACATTTGAATCCCCGCACTTCTAATGTGCACGTCTCCACGAAATCCATGTTTAACTACATGGGCATGCATCTGCAACCCTTCATTGGTTGCCTGCGCAGCAGTACAAGCCTTGAACAACGTAGGATAAGTAAACTTGTTAGGCTTAGCATTCCGAACAACCATATCACGGTAGCACTCTATAGCCTTATGCGGTTCGTTGTTTTCTAGACAACATTTGATAACAACGTTGAAACAAAAAACATTTGGATTTAGGACACAATCAAACACCTTCAAAGAGAAGTCCAAGTTGTTGAGATAAGGATTAGCATAGAATTTGACCAAAGTGCCAGAGACATAATGATCTTGGAAGTGGCCACTCCTCAATATCAAACCATGGAATTGTTTGAGAAAGTGGATTGAAGTGTTGCTGCAATTCGAACTTACGAGGGATAGGATGGCCTTTTGAGAGAGATGGGTGGTGGGTGTTGTCTCTGATGAGACGTGCTTTTGTTGAAGATGATAAGGTAGATCAGTGACGGCCGTTGTTGAGAGCATAGTTTACTTTCTGAGGATTGGCTAAGATTCTACCTGATATGAGGAAATTGCTGCTTTTCTTATGCTTCATTTATTTGCGGTTTTTTTAATAATGAAATTGAATTTTGGATAATTATTACTAAACTGATTAATCTTTAAAAATTTTAATTTTTTTAAAAAAATAAAATATTCATACTTGTAGTAATTTCTTATAGAAGTAAGGTAAATTTCATAGTTAATGATGCTAAGTGTTGATGCTGTGAAAGAAACAGACCCAGAGCCTTGGAAGAAACCAGGACTGATCAAACCACCGTTGGTGAAGTCATGTTCCCGGATGATGTTGCAACAGGCTACACATAGACGACTCTTGCTCCTTGCAAATTTCTCACGTGTACCGAGCTTTGCAGAAATCTCCAGGCACTCTTCTCGCCATTTTCATAATTGCGTCGCTTCCCTCTACCGTGTCTAACACAATAATCTGTACAACCATGGGCACTCTTGGCGCAGCCTGACAATACATTGTGTTGCTTGTTGCTGCCGACTGCACTAAAATTAAGAAAAAAGGCAGTCCACGGCACAAAGTTAAAAATAGTAGGAATAAGAAAAAAAAAAAGGCCAGCTATCCACAGTTGGGTGTACACGTATGGAAAGGCCTATTAAATCCTAGAAATCTCTTCTTCTATTAAATCCCTATAAAAGTTTAGAAAGTGTTTTTTTTTATTTAATGAGAGAGTTAGTATTTCTCTTTATAAAATAGAGAGAGAATATACTCCTAAATTTCATAGTAAAATTTCTTTTTTCTTGCCGTGATTTTTATCCTAATTTAGAAGTTTTCTATGTAAAATCTGTCTCTTAATTACCATTCCTTTAGTCCTATTTAGCTACAAACATGCTCTAATCTGGTAGATTTTTACAAAAAGTGGTATCAGAATGAGGTGAGAAAATTACAACAAATTTTTTTGAGTGATTCGTTCAGAATTCGGGTGAGTACAATGAAAGTTGGTGAACAGTAACCACAAAAGGTGACAACTGTTCATGCATTTATTTTTTTTAACGCAGTTATGTTAATTCAAACGTACAGTACTATTCACGTGTATGATACTATTCATACATACACATACGGTAGGTACTATTTATACATAGAAGTACTATTCACATGAAATAGTGGGAGCTAAATTCTATTCGTGATAGAAGCAATGGCAGCAAAATTTGTGATTGAAAAGTTCAATCGAAGTAATTTCTCATTGTGGAAGTTGAAGATGAAGGCTAACTTGAGATAATATAACTATTTAGCAGCCATCAGCGAAAAGTCGGCAATATTCACAAATGATAATAAGTGGAATGAGATAAACGAGAATGTTATTGCAAACCTTCATATGGCACTAGCAATGGGGTATTGTTAAGCATAGAGGAGGAGAAGATGACAAAAGAGATTTGGATCATCTCACAAAATTGTACGAGGCCAAATCACTCCACAACAAAATTTTTTTGAAGAGGAAACTATATACTTTAAGCATGGTGGAATCCACTTCGGTGACGGAACACTTAAATACTTTAAATACTCTATTGTTCCAACTCACATCATTGGGACACACAATAGAGATAATTGAACGTACTAAACTTCTACTCCAAAGTCTACCAGATTCGTATGATCAACTCGTCATCAATTTAACAAACAACATAGACATTCTAATCTTCGACAATATTGTAGCTGCTATTCTGGAAGAAAAAAGTTGGCGCAAAAGTAAGGAAGACAAGCTGCCAAATTCCCAACAAATGGCGGCCTTGGCAGTGACGAGAGGAAGGTCAATGGAATGTGGCCCAAGTGGGGGTCATAGTCATGGTAAATCGAATTCCATGAGTAAGAAGAATTTCAAGTGCTGCAATTGTGGCAAGAAAGGGCTCTTGAAGAAAGATTGTTGAAATCTGAATAAGAAAAATTCTATTTCTCAAGAAAATGCGGCAAATACTTTAAATGATGGAGATGCAATGGTCTGTGAAGCGACAACAACTATTGGAGGCAACAGAAGATTTGTTGATGTATGGCTTCTTGATTCAGCAACTACTTTTTATATGACCTCTCGAAGAGAATGGTTTGATCAATATGAATTTGTCTTTGGGAGATCTGTGTACAGTTATAATGATCAAACTCTGAAGATCATTAGTATCGGCACCATCAAGTTAAAGATGTATGATGAGACAACTCAGACTATTAAAAAAGTGCAACATGTGGAGGGCCTGAAGAAGAATTTGTTGCTATAGGACAACTGGATGATCTAGATTTTATACTTGAGATTCAAAACAAGATCATGAAAGTGATTAAATGGGTGCCAGTATTTATGAAAGCAGAGAAGCTTGTTGCAAATCTGTACATGCTAAAAGGAGTAACTTTGCAAGAAGGAGAGGCACTCATTGCGGTGACTAGTCCAGATGACAAATTTGCAATAACGTGGCATAGAAAGCCTGGACATATGTCAGAACAAGGAATGAATATACTTAGAGAAGAATCTACTTCCAGGTCTCACAAAGGTATCACTACCCTTCTGTGAGCATTGCATTGTGAGTAAGCAGCATCGATTGAAGTTCAACACATCAAAGTTCAGAAGAAAAGAAATTCTAGAATTGATTCACTCTGATGTATGGCAAGCACCAGTTACGCCCCTAGGAGGAGCAAATTTTTTTGTATTATTCATTGATGATTATTCGAAGAGATGTTGGGTGTTTCCTATCAAAAGGAAGACAGATGTGTTTCCAACTTTTAAATTTTACAAAGCGCGGGTGGAACTCGAATCTGGTAAAAAGATCAAGTGTTTGCGCTCAGATAATGGAGGAGAATATACTGGTAAAGAATTTGATGAATTTTGCAAGCAAGAAGGCATCAAAAGGCTGTTCACAATGGCATATACTTCTCAACAAAATGGAGTAGCAGAGCAGCGAATAAATAGAACTCTTTTGGAAAGAACAAGAGCAATGTTAAGAATTGCAAGCTTAGATAAGAAATTCTGGGTAAAAGCAGTCAATACCGCCTATTATATAGTGAATCGAGCTCCATCAACTGCAATTGAGTTGAAGACACCGATGGAGGCGTGGACTGGTAAACCAATAGATTATTCCAACCTCCATATATTTAGAAGTTCTACCTATATGATATTCAATGCCCAAGAAACTACAAAGTTGAATCCAAAATCTAGAACATGTATTTTCTTGGGATATGCTGAAGGAGTAAAGGGGTATCGTCTGTGGGATCCCACTACCCATAAAATTGTTATCAGCAAAAATGTTATTTTCTTGGAAGATAATGATCAAGAGCAAACAAAAGATGTTAGCACTTCAAAAGAGAATTCGGAGACTACAACAGTACTGGTGGTAAAAGGATATGCTCAGAAGGAAGGAATTGACTTCAATTAAATATTTTCTCCTATGGTTTGACTCACTATAGTTTGAGTAGCCTTGGCGATGTTTGCTACATTTGATTTGCATCTTCAGTAGTTAGATGTGAAAACTACATTTCTTCATGGAGATCTTGAAGAAGAAATTTATATACTCCAGCCAGAAGGTTTTGAA
>JANZXP010000007.1:16971929-16985977 GCA_027576715.1 Erythroxylum flavicans | reverse complement strand
GTAACTTCTCTCCCCCAACACCAGATTTGCTTCAGCTATATATCAAGACATGCACGATGCACACACGAAAGACTCCCTGATAGAGACGTGGACAATGCTTCCAATCAAAACAACCTTTTTCAATACACAGCAACCACTTCACTTTTTCTACTGTCCACGAAATCCACAAAATCCAGCATTAAAAACAATTCATTTACCAACATGATAATAAACTTCAATACTGTGTAGGATTCTATCACAACTACAAGATTATCCATATAGCTTTTGAATCCAAATCATTATCTAATTAATATCTTATATGTCCAATTAATAAATAATGTCAAAACTAATTATTTAGATATATAACATATTTCCTAACAGTGGAAAACAAATCTTAATACAATAATGACTGAATACATATGCAGGTGCAAACTGATCCCGACCTCTATCTCTTATTTGATTGCAATGGCTATATTCTAATTTATTTAATTGGATATCTCCTCTGAGCCTGAAAGATAACGTTGCAATTTGGTGAGCTTTGCAAACTCAGCGTGCGAACTATCTTCGATGGCTCACTTATATCACATAACACAAATAGTTCACAAACAATTCACATCCTTACATAAGGCACATCACTTCACTAGTCATCATATAATATCAAACATCATCTTTGTTCACTTATTTCACATTCAGAAACATTCAAACTATTTATTTCGATAATGTAAACATATATATCACATGTATATGAAATGCACATATGACTCACTTTCAGTTATTACTTTGTTGTGACTGAGTGCCTTTAATTGTCCCGTATTTATTGTAGATACCAGGCTCATTGATAATTGTTCCGTATCTGTTAGGAATATCGGGCTCATTATACATAGTGAGCCTTTGGCTCTTAATCACATTATGAGCTTTAAGCTCTTTTTTGGTGGCTACTCCGGTCACAACTAGCTTTATAAACCATGCAAAAAAGAAGAAAGAAAAGAAAAAATATTCAAAACAATATGAAGAGAAAATAATAACGACCAAATATATAAATAAGTAATTGCATAAATAAATAAAAATAAAAGAAAAAATAAAATTCAAAATTAAAATAAATATCAAAGTAAGTAAGTAAATAAATAAACCAATAAGAAAGAAAAAAGTTAGCTTACATGAAAATTTAATGTAATCATACAAAAGATTGATCTTGATTATGTTTAACACATTAACAAAATAACTATAATAAAATCTTTTAAATAAATATAATAATATCTCTACACTTCCTAGTTACAAAGACTTGAAATGTTGAATAATATCCAAAATTATTATTAGATATACGAGGAAAAGCACACCTAATTGGACAAGCCAAGCTGCTTCCTGTGCTGTCCTTCTCCGTATTTATTTCAGGGAACAAAGAAGTCATGGTGCACGGTCTAGTGAGTGTCTTTCCAAGAAGATCTCGATTAAATAGGTTTGACATCAGATAATACAGACACAGAAGCCGAAGTCTTCACATTATTTATTTATCAGAGTTCAAATCAAGTCGGCGCAACATCAAAGGCCTAGATGCAAAGCATAAAAAATTGATCGAGTCTCGTTGAAATTAGAACCAAGAGTTTTGAATGAACAATTTCTTGTTGGGAAAAAATTACAAATTAAATTCCACTGTTAAAATAAGTAAGACAATAATACGTAAAAATTTAACGTAGTTTATTTTTAATTTGGGCTACGTTTATTGGTTAAAACTTTTATTAATGAAAATAGCAGTTATAGAGAGTGAAAAATGATACAACAAAATAGTGGCACTCACATACAAGGTATTTTTCAAATTTACTATCTTTAGAATAATATCCTTACTATTTGTCACTCAGCTTTTTAAGAAAACGTTTTCTAAAAATACCCCAAAGATTACTTTCTTACACACAAAATGACTCTAAAATTCACTCTCAAACTTACCACAAATCTCATGTACGTTTGATGTACATCTATGTTTAAGAGAGGAGGAAGGGAGGGTAATTTATAGACATTCTACTGCCTTTACCAAACACAGCTTATATGCAAGTTTTTCTCAATAACTTACTTTTCAAAAACAAAGATAAAGCTAAAATGACGGTATTATATATGTAGGTACCACCTTACACAATTACGGAGCTTATTCCCCACACTCCTTGTCATATGTCAATGATATGCCAAAGACTGACTTGCAACGTATCTTCTACTCTTAAACCTCCATAAAATCATGAATTGCAGAAGATGGTTTCAAGGAATGAGTTGATCAATCTTAGCTACCACATTCATAATGAAGCCTACTTCCTCGCCATACATTTGCTGCTTTATCTTCATCATCCTTGTCTCTAGAGCCCGATCACGACTTGAACGACGTAAGTTTATTTTTTCACTAGGCATCTTTTATATTTTAACTGCATTTTTTACGGTTTTGAAAAATAAATTATTTATATAAAATTTTAATAATATTAACTATAATTTTCTATCTTTTCAACTCTACTTCTTATTATCATCGATGCTACTTTCATCCTCAATTGATTCCAATTGTAATTTAAGTTGACACTAGCGTCCACTTTTACGGAAGATTATATCATGAATCTAGTGAGAAAATATACTTATAGGCCTTGACACCATATTCTAACTTAAAATTTTAAAACATTAAATTTTTAGATCCTTTTTACTTATATTTCTCTTACTAATTTTATCTCTTTTTAACGTGAGATTTCCTTTCACACTTAAAATTTCAACAATTTCTCATTCAAGTGTGAACTTTGGACTCTCTCTTGAAGAAAAGCTTTTTTCTTAAAAACTCGAGTGTACGGCATCATAAAGAGCCCTTCTACTCTATTGGTCTGGGCTCATAAGGAGTCTCTTTGCTCTTCTACGTGGGAATCACAATCACAAGACTACGGTCTCTATACTCGTCTATTGCTGAACTATCGGCTCTTATATCACTTGTTGGCATTAAGGAGCTCAATTATTTAGGAGATTTTCATACGAGCCTAGTAAGGGAATACACTTATAAGCCTAAACATCATATTCTAACCCAAAATTTTAAAACATTAAATTTATGAGTCATTTTTACTTATATACCCCTCACTAATTTTAGGAATTTCCTTTCATACTTGAAATCCCAACAATTTATCCATTACATGCTGAACGTTAAAAAAAATTATATATAATTTATCTTTTGAATGATTAATTTTCTTGGATCAATTTTAAATGAGAATATGGTATTATGAGAACAGGGGGAGAAGTCAGAGGAAGTGCGTCGCCGCCAGCTGGTGTTTCTAGTTACCCCCCTGACGATTACTACAACAACACGAATCCGCCTAACAAGATGGTCCAAACGCCGGCTCAGGGTTCAGAGTTGGCCAGCCGTGACCATAATCCTCCTCCTCCTCCTCCGGCTCCATAGATAGATACTCTGCTAGTTAACGTACTGAAAAAGAAAACTGTGATAGGTAGATAAATAAACAGCTTTATGGGCACTTAATTAAATTTATCATTCTAATTTGAGCTTTTCTACTTCATCGAACTTGGCTTTTTAAATAAGAAAAGCCAATAGTTTCTGGTCCTTTTCACTTTTCTACATTCAATGTAATTGTACCACATGATGCTCAATATAATCAAATAAACTTTTTTGTTAATTGAGCATTATAATAAGCTCTTTTTCTTACTTTTTTTAAAATTAAAATTGTTTTTAATTTGTATTTTATCTTATAAAAATTATAACTTGTATTTTGTAATTTAAAATTTTATTTGAAAGATTTAATTTAAATAATTAATCTTCTGCTTAGTTAACTTTAATTATGTTTGACAAATTAAATTCAATGTAACTCAATTTATTTTAAAATTAATAAATTAAATTAAGTATACCAAAATTTGAGCTAAATTCGGATTTAAATTAAAGATCAACCTTGTTTTAGTTTTATCTTTTAAAACGTTATTATTTTGCTCCTGTCAACGTTGTTTTAGTTTTAGTTTTGAAAACGACATGACTTTTGTGCATGTTTTAACCTGTGGTCACGAGGCTCTAACGATATACATAAAATCATCTGTTCTAGTTACTCTATTCCAGTTATTCTATTTTAACCCTACATAAACATATGAATGAGATTTAATACAATATGATAGGAACATCATAACTAGTACAGGAGATCTGATCCCCTAACGATAGGATAAGTTCCAAACATCTTAGACTTTTCCATTCCGCCATATCTAATACGCTGCTTAAAACTCTATAAACCTTGCTAAAAAGAAGAAAGAAAAGAAAAAGTATTGAAAATGGTATGAAGAGAAAATAATAACAACCAAATATATAAATAAGCAATTGCATAAATAAATACAAATATAAATAAAATTAAAATTAAAATTAAAATTAAAATAATTATTAAAGTAAGTAAATAAATAAACCAATAAGAAAGAAAAAAGTTAGATTACATGAAAATTTAACGTAATCATACAAAAGATTGATCTTGATTATGTTTAATACATTAACAAAATAACTATAATAAATCTTTTAAATAAATATAATAATATCTCCACACTTCCTAATTACAAAGACTTGAAATGTGGAATAATATCCAAAATTATTATTAGATATACGAGGAAAAGCATACCTAATTGGACTAGTCAAGTTGCTTCCTGTGCTGTCCTCCATATTTATTACAGAGAACAAAGAGGTCATGGTGCATGGCCTAGTGAATGTCTTTCCAAGAAGCTTTCAATTAAATGGGTTTGACATCAGATAATATAAATAGAGAAGAGGAAGTCTTCTCATTACTTATTTGGCACCTTAACGTTTTTTTTTAGTTTAAATATTTTTAAGCTGTTATTTATAGTATTATATTGAATTTAATATTATTAAAATCGTAATAATAATACCGTAAACTCTAATCAAATTAAGTTTTTATCAATCCTTAATAAATAATGTGATTTCAAGTCTGAATTTAAACGATCAAACTTAATTTATTGACCTCAAGTCAAGCTAGATTATAATAGAACATTTTTTTTCAACACTTAATTATAGCTGGTAAACCAACTTATCTAAAAATGAAAGTACTTTCCAGAATTTAGGATTAAGATTGAAATCTTATAAAAAAGATTAAATCAAATAATTGAATGTTAATCGCTTGGTTATAATCTATAAAAATTAGAACGTCAAAATAATATATTCATTGAAAACTTGGCAGAAATTAGCCAGAAATTAGAGTTATCAAGATTGCAAATACGTTGTTAATATAAGTCGGGATGACTTATTTTTGGTCCGGTTCAACCGGTTCAAAGTTAACGAGTTAATTCTGAATTATTCAAACGTAAGACTAAATCGAATGTAAGAAGGTTGGCTTAGTTCGCCCAAAAGGATTGAGTTCCACCACTAAAAGGACGTTGTTTAAGTAGTAATTTGAGTCTGATCAAATTTGACATCCAGTTCGGACAACATCTAAGGCCTAGGTGCAAAACATCAAAATTGACCGAGTCCCGTTCAGGTTAGAACCAAGAGTTTTGTGGACTGAACAATTAAGGAGCTTACTTCCCTCATTCCTTGTCAAATGTCACTGTGAATGGTATGCCAAAGACTCATTTGCAACGTATCTTATACTCTTAAACCTCTATAAAATCATGAATTGGAGAAGATGGTTTCAAGGAATGAGTTAATCAATCTTAGCTACTACATTCATAATGAAGCCTACTTCCTCACTACACATTTGCTGCTTTATCTTCGTCATCCATCCTTATCTCTAGAGCCCCACAATCACGAAGTGAACGTAAGTTTATTTTTTCCACCAGGCATCTTTTATATTTTATATAAATAAATTATTTATATAAAATTTTAATAGTAACAACTATAATTTTCTATCTTCTCAACTTTAATTTTTAGTATTATCGATGCTACTTTCATCCTCTATTAATGCCATTTCTAATTTATTCATTGCATACAGAACGTTAAAAAAGCTATATATAATTTATCTTTTGTGTAGAAATAGAGAACGTTAAAAAAGAAATTTGTCCTTCTGGGTGTCTCAACATATTCTTATTTATACATTCTAGGTGTTTCTAATTAAAGCAAATCAATTATACACCGTTAATGTAAAAGATCTTATGAGAAAATAAAGGCTAATTATATAATGATGTTGTTGTTTTTTGACTTTGATGGCCCAATTTATATCCCATATTGGGAAGAGACGAGGATGGGAGGAGTTTTGCAAGTTATAAAATAACTCATCCCCCTCCCATATCTATATATCCCAAAAATTTGATATATACTCAAAATCTTTACACATATCAAATTTAGTGTTCTCATCTTAATAAAAGCAGACTGCTTTAGTGGTGCTCCGGAGACGTAGGCATATTTGGCCGAACTTCGTTATCAAATTTTCGGGTGTGTTCTTTCTTTATCACTTTTATTATTCGGCATTTATTGTCTTGTCTCTTTTCAAGTTGTAGTATAGTATTCAATATTGTTTGTCGGGTACATTTGTAGTGTTGTGTTCAATTTATTTGGGTGTATTTATTATTCGTGTGCGTACACGGGTTAGGTTGTGATAAATACACCGTGCACGTAATTTCTGTCTAGGAGATCGGGTTTTAAGTGGAACCGTTTGTGACCCCTCCGACCTTTCCTGGGATTTTACATGGAATGGTAATACTGTCTAGGAGATCATTGTGATCTTTTCTAGGTATTATCGAATCGGTTCACTTCACTAGTTGTTTACCTTAGAGGGAAAAATTACCCGATTTTTCCAACAAGTGGTATCAGAGCTAAAGGTTCATCTTTGGTTTGTTTGTAATTTTTGTTATATTGAATACTATATTTTGAGTCTGTAATGGCATTTAATGATCAAGAAACACCAGGGACATCGGCTTCATCGTCATCATGGTCAAGGATTCCGTTGTCAAATTTGAAATTGGCGGTGGAGATATTTGACGGTACTGGCCATTTCGGCATGTGGCAAGGGGAGGTCTTGGACTGCCTTTTCCAGCAGGGTCTTGACATTGCTATTGATGAAAAGAAACCAGAAAATGTTGAGGATAAGGATTGGAGTATTATAAATCGGTTGGCATGTGGAACAATTCGATCGTGTCTATCCAGAGAACAGAAGTATGCCTTCAAGAACGAGACTTCTGCACACAAATTATGGAAGGCGTTGGAGGACAAATTTCTGAAAAAGAGTGGTCAGAATAACCCTTTCTTACTCTCAATTTTCTCTCTCCCTCTTAAGTCTCACAGTTCTGGCTCGACCCTGCAGTCCTCCTGTCACCACCGCCACACCGTTACCCCTCTCCACCGCGGCTTCCCGCCTGCAATTTGCCTCTGCCTCTCCAGTCTTCACCGCGCCTCCCCACCACCTCTCCCTTCTCCTCAGTCGGCTGCTGCCTTTATCTACCTCTCCCTCCTTCTCCTTCACCCGCTGCTATCTATGTCTGCCTTTATTCACTATCACCGTTGTAGCTCTTACTCAACTTGAAAGTGAAACCAAAACTTCAGATCTGGTTTTTCACCTGAACCGACCCGAAAGCCTAACCCGACCTATGGAAGCAAATTGACATTGTGATTTTTTTTGGGTATGTTTTCAATTGGTTTTTTTATGCTTCTAAATTACATTTGCGATTTATGAATGGTTGGAGCTTGGAATTGAATTGTAAATTGCAATTGTGATTTGTGAATGGTTGGATTGGAATTGAATGAAATGCATGAGTTTGGTTTATGTTTAGTTTGGTGGTTTGGTTTATGTGGGACTTATCTTAAGTTTTCTAATGAAGGCATGCATGACTTGAAAGTTGAAAGTTTAAACTTAAAACTAAGAATCTAAAGTAAACTTGTTAATATTTAAAGTAAATAATTAATTGATATAATATTTTGCTATAGATTGTTATTCCTAAAATTAGTATAATATTATTGGGTAATAATTTATTAGATAGTATGTTGTGATATTGATATTTAATGTTGAATTGTATCAATAAAATAATTTTGAATAATCTTTAGTTCTATTCATAATAACTAAATAAACTAAGTTATCTCAATTACTTATTGAAATAGATTATTTGTATAAATTCCAATGCATAAGAGCATTAAAGAAAAAATGATTTCTTATTTCAATCTCCTAATTACAAAGACAACATTAAGGATTACCATTTGCAGTGGTGTTGGCTTTATCATTTCTACTTAACATATTCTTCGCTACTAGCTAGGCAATGAAAGTTATTCTCAAAATATATTTCCTAAACCAAATAAATCTATACCACATTATCTTGGAGTTCTAATGTAGGAAAATTCCTAAAGTTATTTTTTTTATGTATGTTCCTGAAGTATTTTCGACCCATATAATCTTATCATTCAACTTCTAATTTAATCTATAGTTAGGAATGACCTCCTTGATTTTATTAGACCGTCTAAATCTAATGTTATGATATGATATGATAGCTTGTTTACATATTCATGTATAGAAGTTGATTACTCAATTTTCTCTAGTACAAAAGAAAATTTCAAAGCATCTTAATGCAATACAATCTTACTATCTTACACACAAATCAAAGAAGATTCGTTTCTAATTGAGTATTTAAACTTTTTTTACTTTTCCTTATAATTTTACATGTTAGTGTAGTGCATTCTTACTCATAATTATGTATATTGAATACTTGAATTGTTAGATTTTGACTTATTGGTGAATTGTGTTGGAGAAAATTAAATTATGTTAGATGAAATTGAATTGTGTATGACGTAATCATATAAAATAAGTTATATTACATAAGATAGACATGCATGTAATTATGTATGTTGAATAATTGAGTTGTTGACTTTTTATTTATTGATTAATTGTGTTAGATAAAATTGAATTATGTATGATGTAATCATACAAAATGAGTTATATTATATAAGAAGAACATGCGTATTGTGTAATGAAATTACGTGTTCTTTATTTTTGATATATATCTTGATTTATTTTTACAAATAAATGGAAGAAAGTTCAAGTACTCCTGATCAAATCGCTTCAGGAAGATACAATGATCCAACTTAGGCCCATTTTGCTTAAATACCCGATATGAAGAACCATACTATTTGCTTATGTTGTAATAAACATTTGAAAGGTAGAGGAATCACTCAATTAAAGAAGCATTTAGTTGGAATTAAAAGAGATGTGGAACCCTATAAAAAAGTAAGTCATGATGTGAAGTGGCAAATGAAAACTTTGCTTGAAGAATATCAACACGAGAAAGATAAAAAGGAGAGATTGAATTATGAAATTGGTAGTGGAAGTTCGTTTGCTAGTTTTCATAATGATAGTAGAAATGTTGAAGGTGGTAGTGGTAGTGGTAGTGATAGTGCTCCTTCCTAACAAGATGTGAATGTTATACCTAGACCTGATATTAAGAAAAAAAGAAGGCAGATGACGAATTTTTTGGCACCTTAAACAACTTCTAGAGCCCAGCCTTAAGAGGTGCGGCTCACCTTATAGATATGGCAATGACTAGATGGTGGTATGATACATGTGCAACATTCAATGATTCTCAATTGTACTATTATCAGCCTATGGTGGATGTTATAGCCTCTTAAAGTCCAAGATACAAAGCTACCTCTATTGATGAATACAGAAGTAAAATTTTGATTTGCTTAGTTTTTGAAATTAAAATTTATTTTTATTTGGAAGAAAGAAGAAGGGATTAAGCTACTTATAGGTATTTAATCATATGTGATGGTTGGACAAATATGAGACATGAACTTATTATTAATTTTCTAGTTTATTATACAAAGGGCTTAATGTTTTGAAGTCTATTGATGCATTTGGCCTTGTTAGAAATACTGATATGTTATTTGAGATATTCGATGAAGTTGTGAATGAAGTAGGGCAAGAAAATATTGTTCAATTCATTACTGACAATGATATCACTTATGAAGCAACGGGAAAAATATTACAAAATAAGCATAATTCTTTTTTTTGGACTCCTTATATTGCACATTGCATTGATTTAATGCTTGAAAATATAGTAGATGCTAGGTATTTTCCTATTATTGATGGGACTATGCAAAAGCCCAAATAAATGACTAAGTTCATTTATAATCATGTAAGGGTGTTAAATTTGTTGAGAAAGGATTTTACAAATAGTAGGAATTTATGTCGTTTTGCTGTGACAAGATTTACAACGAATTTCTTATCACTTTAGTGTTTTGTTATGAAGAAGAAAGAGTTGAGACAAATGTTTACAAGTGATAAATGGATGACATCTCAGTATGCTAGGTCTAATGCTAGATTGGAGGTTTCCAGAATTATATTGGAAGATATTAAATTTTGATCCCAATGCCAATTAGTTATCTGATTTTATGAGCCTTTAATGAGGGTGCTTCATTTGGTTGATAGTGATAAAAGGCAACAATGGGTTTTTTTTGATGTCATAAAGAGGGAGAACGAAGCAATTAAGGTCAATCTATAAAATAAGTCTTCTTTGTACACACCTTATCTTGTAGTTATCATTGATAGATAGGAAAAGCAACTTTACTCTCCGTTGTTTATAGTTGGGCATTTTAAAATACTAAAGTCTATTTTAGACCAAAATTTACAAAAAAAGCTAAAGTTAATAGGAGAATGTTATTAACTATTACAATAGTTATTGCCCATAAGATGATGCCAGATTTCCTAAGCTCACAAATTGAGCTTTATAAGCAGTCTTTTAGGGATTTTGGTATGCCAATTGTTATTCAATAAAGAGCAAAACTTTCTCCAAGTATTAGCTTTTTCCCTTTTCTTACGTATTAAAAATTAATTATCACTTTATTTTGTTTATAATACTACTTTTATTGTCTTACGAATTATGGTTTCTTAGAGGGATCAATTTAGAACTGGTGTTCCAAAATGGAAAAGGTTTGCAATTTTGGATTTTAAGCTAATGTGTGAGGGCAACAGGTTGTGAGAGGAACCGGAGCACATTTGAATTCATCCATTCTAAGATATGAAATAGATTAGAGTACAAGAGATTGAATGAATTGGTCTTTGTTCATTATAATTTAAAGCTTCGAGAAAGGTATGTTATTATCATTATTAATTTAGATATAATTTCTTACAATTTTTTATTCTAAGGAACCAGGTTTGGTAGATGTGAGTGACTTGGAAGATAATCTTGGATGGGAAAATAATGACATGTCATTTGGTACATTGAATTTGAATAATTATGATGATAAGGCTCCTCTTAATGATAAGGATTTTATACTAAACGATAATTAGGGTCAGTGTAGTTATAGCTGGTATCCCCTCGTAGACAATTGAATGAAGTTTCAAATTTTTGATTCTCTTCTTCTTTTAATTTTACTTATATTTGATGTTTATATTAAATTCTATATAAGCAATGTAATTGTAAATATTTTTGTTTCAGGTTTCACTTCTACTTAGTTATTTTCTCATCACAAAACTCTTGCTGTAAATTGTAATAGTTAGAGAGTTAAAGATATTTTTGTTCTTTTTATTTGAAGTTTTAATGTAATTATTATTTGTTATATGATAAAATTATAATGTTTTTAATACTTTGTATTGTTCTTAATTTTATATTTGCATGATGATTGTCTTTTTTTCATATTAATTGTGATTATTATTTATGTGTGAAATATCTAAAAAATTACTATTAATAAAAACAAATAAATTGTTGTTGTTTTAAATTTTTATTAATATGATTTTTGGAGACAGGTTAATATAAAATTATAAAGTATACAATACAATATACTAATGAAATATTTTGCAATTTTTAAAAATATTTAGGGACTATTATATATATTTTAAAATTTGTCCGAAACGGTACCTGATATTGACTAGTATCGATACAGTACCGTAATAGAACCCAATATGGTAACAAGGTTGATACGATATATAGCATTGCTCTCCTGGCTTCCCTAAAGGAGCAACCTAGTAGATGTTTTGATTCTGGTTTGATCTAGATATGTATCCACTGAGGAAAGGTTTTGATAATAATTAAGAATAAACCCTCTCATGGTTATGTAGTTAAACCAAAATCATTTAGTTTGTTACATAAGTAAACTTCAGTTTTCATTTCAAACTTTGCAAAGGAATAGTGAGGTGACATTCTATGAATGGAACGATATGCTAAAACTTGATAGTATTCTCATTGGTTTCTCTTTCTCCTTAAAGGTTTCTTATTTATAGGGCCACAAGTGAGATAATTTGCTTTTAGTGAATAAGTAAAAATATGCCTTTAGAGCACTTATTGATTAAAAGTTTGATCATTGGTCTTAATTACTATTCAACTTCCTAACCAAGAATCAAAATTTTGTTTGCCTACCTTCTAATGATGTTGTTGATCATTGACTACTGTTCAGTATGTTCTCTTCATTCACTATAAATTTGAGATTCTCACTCTAAAACTAGAGAATCTTTCTCATTATTTCTATTAGTATTTTGTGCCAAATCCTTAGAAAATTAAATATAATTTCAACATAACTCTTTATGAGTAGAGATGATGTTGTGAACATTAGTTTGGTTGTTACATCATCTGTTTTCTCTTATAGCTAAAGTACTTTTTATGTTAATACATCTTTGTTGGCTATTTCAACAAAAAATAAGATTGATAAGTCCCCCAAAGAAAATTGTGTGCTCGTGCTTCATACTATGATGCAAAACATGTTGATATTCAACGAAATCCTCTACCTAGTGTTGATGCTTTAAATGCATAAAATTGTATTCTTTTAGGCATCAATGTTGGTTGTTGCAGTATTCATATGTAACTAAGTGCATTAAGTGAGTAAAAATGGTTGTGTTACTCCTTCCTTATTCCATGTTCTGTAACTCACAATCATTGGTACTTGGACTCTCTAAGTTTTTGCTTACATTTCAGAAAAAAAAAACTAGAAACCTGCAGTTATTTCAAAGATATGATAGTTGCCAATCTATATGTAAATTGATTATACCCTTTTAAGTGATAGGAAAGACCTATCCTCATCTATCAAATCTATATCATCTAACCAAGAAAAAGCTTAATTTACATATTCAATCTCCCAATATGCCAATGGCATCTAACCAAGAAATGATGTTGCAGGAGAATGTGTTCTTCCTCGAGATCGCTCTTCCTAATTTCAACTTATTATGAGATGTTACATGTTCAAGTTCAATTACACATATGTAAATGTTCTATAAAGGACAAGGTATAGGCTCTCAACAATTTAAATTACCCATGTAGTCCAGTTATCTATAAAAAGGGCTTGTGTGAAATTAGAAAAGGAACACAAAAAGAAAAGAAGCGTGGATGAAAAGTGATAATAGAATAACAACATCATATCACAAACAAAGACCCTAAATTTGTTGGAAAACTTTTGCAATTGTAACTATTGTTTGTTCAACATCTTCAGGAGTATGTGCCAAACTTGTAAACCCAACTTTAAATGTTGATGAAGTAAAGTACATGCCTTCCTCTAATATCCCTTTATAGAACTTAGCAAACTTGGCAGTGTCACTTCTCTTTGCATCGTCCAAGTTGTAAATAGGACCTTATGTGAAGAAAAGTCTGAACTTGCACCTATATAATCACCACATATAACATGTCCAGTCTTCTTCATAGCATCTAAAATGCCTTTAATAAGTTTCTTTGTAATCTTATCCAAGTATCTATAACTTCCTGGCTATTGCAATTACTTCAACATGTGTATACCTATTGTTATAGCCAAAGGATTCCCACTCAAGGTTCCTGCCTAGTACATTGTGTTGGTTTATGCCTTTGCAACCAATTTATATTGGTTGTAAATTTATTTATATGACAATATTTTATTCAATAAAAAGCATTCTTTATCTTTGTGTATTTGTTAATTATTTAATTCTTAATCATAAAGATAAAATCCATGGAATAATTGTTATGCAATTAGAAATTATAATGCGATGATAATTATGAGATTCGAATTGCATTTGTTATATTATTCCTAAAATGTTCCTAATCGTAGTTTCATCAAAACGAGGTATTGATAAAATGGTTAGACTAGCACATGTTTCTTTCTTTCTTATGAAGAAAGTAATTGATCTTATAGATTAAAGTGTGGAGACACTTAAACAAACATATGGGTGCTTATTAGAGAATAAGTTCAC
>JANZXP010000007.1:16944771-16961849 GCA_027576715.1 Erythroxylum flavicans | reverse complement strand
AGTCTGGAAGAACAAAACCGTGCGGGCCAAGCCCAAAGCGGACAATATCTGCAGGCGGGTGGTCTGGGCTGTTACAAGACTCCTCTCAATAATAGGAAATTTATACCAAATAAGCATTGGGGTCAATAAGATTTGAGCGAGTATTTGATTGAATAAAGTTTCAAGTTTTTGTTTCTCCCCTTCTTTTAATTTCACTTATACTTGATGTATATGTTAAATTCTATATATGCAATATAATTGTAAATATTTTTGTTTTAAATTACACTTCTATTTGGTTCTTCGATAAGAGCTAGTGTTGTAAATTGTAATAATTATAATGTAATAGATATTTATTATTCTTTTTGTTTGATGTTTTGATGTAATTATTATTTATTATAAGATGGAATTGTAACATTTTAAGTACTTTGAATTGTCATTAATTTTTATATTTGTATGATGATTAAATAATTTTTCATGTTAATTGTGGTTATTATTTATATGTGAAAAGTAATATTAATAAAAATAAATGGATTGTTTTTATTTTAAATTTCTATTATTATTAACTTTTGGAGACATGATTGGTGTAAAATTATATATTATACAGTACAATATATTGAGAGACTATTTTGCAATTTTAAAAAAATTCAGGGACTATTTTATAAATTTAAAAAATTATCCGAAATAATACTCGATATTACCTTGTATCAGTACAATACCGTAACATAACCAAATCCTATATCAGTACCAATACGATATTCATAACATTGGTTCGTATAGTAGTATACTCAATATATAAATAAATAAATAAATAATACTTTCTAAATTTTATTAAAAAGAAAATGTTTGGAATTTTAAATATTGTAATTCATGTTCGTATATTATTTTCTTTTTTTAAAGATTTTGATGTTAAAACTTAAAATATACTATTTTTGGTAGTTTTATTCTCAAGAATAAAACGTTAAAATTTGTTAAAGAATTGTATTTATAAGTTAAAAAAAGTTACATTGATGCAACTTATTTGGGTCGATGAGTTAATCTCGAAAATTAAAAAAATTAAAGTTTTAAGAACTAGTTTATGGATTTAAATTGAATTTAAAAATTAAGTTTAAAAATTTTAGGAGTTTAATTTGAGTTTATAAAAATTTCACAATCATAAATAAAGTTAAGGAATAAGGACTCTCATATTGTCAACCTTTACACAAATCTCAACCTTGAGCTCTCAAGGCTCACTATCATCTCTCTTTTATGTGAAATCAATCTCTTCTTATGTCTCATCCTCTCTTGAAGTTGCTTTTATTGCCATTAGCCTATCACAACCACGAAGTTGTCAGCCAATTCTCTATCGTCGAGGTTGTCACTTAGCATATGCCCCTTATCACCCTTTCTCATCACTGTCAGTCTTTATTATTGTAAGTATATATCCAAATACTTACATAAATTATAGTGAATTGGAATTAATTATTTTCCATGTCGTCCTCCTTTATTGTTTTCAACCATCATCGTAGGTGTTCATTTTCATTTCTTGATATGCTTGTTCAATCCCATTTCCTAAACTTATCAAGACACAATAGAAATAGTTTAGAAAAATCAAAAAGAAAATTTTGTCATATTCATATTCAAGCCCATTAAAAATAGTGGTTTCCTTTTGATGTATTTTGACCAGTGTCTTTCAAGTTTCAACATACACAACATAATGATAGAGTAGCTAGCCATATTCATATTCAAATGTAAATTTTTTTGAAATTGTGACACGTAGAGGGTTAGTAGACAATTCAAAATTATGATAGTAAAACCATGACATAATCCTCTTATGGAGGTACCTATCTTCTTCTTCTGTTTATGAAATTCCTTTTCTTCTTTCCCGGTATAACCTTTATCCTCTTTTTCCTCTATATATGAATGTGTCATGTCCTAACCTTAGAAAACTCTTATTTTTAAAACCATAATTTAGTCTCTTATTAGTAGAGACAGACCAGAAGAACTTCCATGGGATTAGTGAGATTTTAATTAAATTTAATGGTATAATCTTCTTTTCATAGTTATTGAATTGCTTGCATTTTGATATGTGAGCCTTACTTCTTGCTTAACACATCAGTCAGTTAGTAGGGTTACTTATAAAAGTGATATATTGTTGTTGATCGACAAGATAATCAATACATAAAAGTTATTTGAATCTCTTCCCATATTTGCTTGACTTCTGATAGTTAGAAGAATGAGGTATCACAAGATGAATATGTTGGTTTATGCCCTACAGCCAATCGCTTTAATTGTAATTTAGTAACAAAATATTTAACGGTATTTTTATCTTGTACATGTTTAGTGGTATATGATAAAGCCCATGAGATAATTATACATTACAAATGAAATTATAATGAGATTATAATTATAAGATTCAAATTGCATTTATGTATTATCCCTAAATTGTTTCTAATCATTGTTCTATTAAGACTGGACATTAATAGAACGTAAAAAGACTAGTGCACATTTTGTTTTCCCTTATGAAGGAAGTAGTTGATTTCATAGGCTAAATTATGGAAATACTTAAACAAACATTTGGGTGTTTGTTAGACAACAAGTTCACTAAACATACCTGAAATCCATTTGGAACATTACTTACATGTCTATGGAATTCTCATTATGATGATTGTATAAGTGATCATTTGACTTGAGGTCTCCAAAGTTATCTTGTATAACAAATGTTATGTTTTGATATTACTTGTGACCTATTTAATCTCGTTCAGTTGGTAGTCATTGGATGCAGCATGAACTATGTGGAAGTAGTTGCATGATCAAAATATGATGCATCACCCTAAAGTAATTAGGAAGAATGTTTCATTGTTCTTGATTAGTATTGATTAAAGAAATCATTAGCCAAAGTAGAATGACGCTTTGTAAATAATTAACAATTGTTATTAATTAAATCAATAGCGAGAACTAATATGATTGGATTTAAAATAGAGAAGATATTAATTATATGCTCTATTTCTAATCAGAATATTTTATGATGAAATGATTGAATTATACAAAAAAACTCATACACATAAAAGTTAGTCAAAATCACTTTGACATTTCTACATATTTAGGTAGTCATGATGCGTTACTAAATGACAATCTTGATCTATAATTATAAATGACTTAATTAGAAAATTAAAGATAAATTAAAAGGAGCTTTAATTTATCTAATTCTAATTATGAATTATAATTATAATTTATAATCATTGCCAACATGTTTGGGAACCTAATGGGTCTCATATAAAGAATGAGTTGAAGAGAACAAAGTTATTTTAATCAAGTTGGACTCGATTATAAAGTTTCAGAAACTTTATGATTAAATATGAGATGCTTAATAAATAAAGATCAATATGAGATATTAGATTTTATTTGGGCACAATTGGTACTTAATTAGAATTATTTGTAATTATAATAAAATTTTAATTAAAATTAGAATTTAATTTTAATTAAATTACTAAAATGTCTATTATAAATAGGCTTAAGCTTTATGGAGCTAGCACTTCTTACTTAACTCTCTCTGTAAGAGTTACAGAGTTCTCTCAACCTAGTCTATAGATACCGTTAGAGGTTGGACACTTGTACGGCTACAGTGGTTAAGATAAATAGACTTTGAAAACCATTCGAGAGATACGACAAGATTAGGATCCAACTTCTGAATAAGATACGAATTAAGATTCTGCTTTATTATGATTTATGTGTTACTCATTTTATAGAATTAAAGTGATCTTGGTTTTTAGGAAATCAAATGACGAAAAAGTTTCTTAATCATTCTGCCATGCCCAAAACCAAATCCCAACTCGATTTTGCAACAAAATATGCATGCATCACTGCTCTTGTTATTAATAGCAAGTTGAAATTGCAAAAAAATTCTTTTAAAATTAAATCCTCATTTTCACTTGCAAATGAAATAGCTCTTTGTTTGGCTTAATTGAAGATGGACAAAAAAAAATATTAATTTCATTAGATAATGCTTCTTATAATGACAATATGGTCAACTTTCTAAAGTTTCCCCTTGTTACAAATAGTTCATCCTTTTGCAATGGGCAATTTTTTCAGGTTAGATATTTTTATTATATTATGAATCTTATTATTCAAGCAAGACTAAAAATGATAAATAATAAAATGAAAAATGGATTTATGCATTTGAATAAATATATCCCAAAACTTAAGTTTTTTGATATGGCTTCTAAAAGTTTTCATTTGATTGAGATGAAAAGGCTAATGATTGATGTATGCGTAAGGTTGAATTATACCTATAATTTTATAAATTACTAGTTTTTCAATATATCAATATCCTATTTAGATTCATAACATACTTTTTCAAATAAATATCTTATTCAGATTACTCAAGTTCAAGATGGAAGATTTACTTCAAATACTCTTTTTGATATTATTCTTAAGAACCCTAACTCCTTATTGTTATAAACTAGAACAAGATAGATTTAATTTTGAGCGATGTTATCTTCTCTATTGCCTGTGTAATATTCAAGGACATTACATTAGACTTCACCAAAAGTGTAAAGACATTATATTAGATTTCACATAGTACATACTTGGGTATAAAAAATTATTAAAAAATGCTCGATAATTTTTATTGTCGTTTATGATTGTCTCATGATTATTTTTGAACCATATTTAGCATTTAATTCTATATGAAAAATGTTGTGATTGATGTCACTTATACGTAATTACATTTAGTGATGGAAGCTCTGAACAATATCAAAAATTCCAATGATTGTGTGGAAATAAATGAAAAGGATGGGTTATGGAATGATACTATAGAAATGCATTTATTCTCATTGATGGTTGAAGAAGTGGAGAAGAAAATTTGAATAACTACTACCTTTTCCAAATCTAGTTGGAAGAATAATAAGACAGGTCTTCCAACAAGATTCAATAAAGACTATACTGATGTTCAATTAAAGAATAAGTATAATGCATTAAGAGCTATATTGAAGAATTTCAAGAACTTACTTAAAGACACATGAATCAATTATAACTCCTTCAATGGTGAATTCAATTGTGAAGTTAATGCTACAAATGAATGTTGAGAAATTTTATTTAAGATAAAATATTTCTTTGTTTATTAATATATCATATTATATAATATTTGTTCTCATATTTCATTTTTATCATTGTGAATAAAATGGCTCACAAATTTAAGAAAAAGGATGCAAGGGGTTTTCAAACTTGTTTCATATTTTTGGAGACACTATTACAACTAGTTTACATGCACATCCATCAACTAAATCTTCATCGAATAGTACAAAAGAGAATTATAAAATTAATGTCAATGAAGATTGCTCATGTAAGAGATTAAGTTACAAGTTCTCCATCTAAGAATAAGAAATCTTCTAAGAATAAGAATGCAAAAAAGATACACTCTTACATTTTAGAAGATGTCTTGAATATGATTGGTGGATAATCGAAAAGAATGAATGATTTACTTGAGAAAGAACTGACTGAAAAATCATCCACTGTAGAGAACGGATCTGGACCTTCATCAATCAATCAGAAGAGTAATATAATGATGAAATGTTTGAATTCCTTAGATGGATTAGGTGTTGAGGGTCTGTAGTATGGAAAAAGCCGTAAAGGCTTTACACAATCCTCCAATTTATAGGGATATTTTTATAAAGATGGCAGATATAAAGAAGGTTAATTGGATTATGTCACTTTAGTTATATTTTTATATTACTGCATATCAAATTCTTATTGATTTAATACCTTTATATTAAAAACAATTTCATAGTTTGAACACTTTTAAATTTATTATTTGTCAATATTTGATATAAAATTTTTTACTTAATGTTTTTATTATTAATTATTCAATGTTGGTACTACTGTAGGTACATAACTTTCTTCTCAAATTTCGAATCAAATTCTGATGTTGAACGGATGAAAGTAGTTATTATTTCTCTAGTTGGAGAAAAGAAAAAATATTTTCATTTATAAAAGCAACCATGTAAAATCTTTACTTTATAAGGTCATGATTGGATATCAGAACTTTTGAATGAGAATCTTACAAAGATTTACGAGAACTTAAGAATGAGCAAGAAAATCTTCTTGAACTTATGTGATGAGTTTACGAGTTTAGGAGGCTTAAACCTAATAAGTCATTTAATGTGGAGGAACAAATAACAATTTTCTTGATGATTATAGGGCATAATGAGACAACTATAATTAATGTAAAATGCTTTCAACATTCAATTTGGCCAATTTTGAGGTACTTTTGCAAAGTCTTATATGTAGTTAACCGTCTTGTGAAAAGAGTCATTACTCTCTCATCCTTTACCAATACACTTCTTGAAATTCAACATAATTCAAAATTCTTTCCATATTTTTAGGTACATTCATATATTTAATTATTACTTTTATTACGTCCTTATGATTAATAATTATTCTAATATTTTTTTTAAGGATTTATAGGAGTAATAGATGGTACACATATTGACGCATATGATCCTACTAAGGGGTAAAAGAATTGATCTAACTCAAAATATTATGTGTTATTGCTCATTGGACATGCACTTTATATATACAATGACTGGATGGGAAGATGCTGCAATTCTCAAGTTCTTTTAGAAACAGTAACAAATCCAACCAACCAATTTCTTATACCTCTATAAGGTATTACATTATTTTAAATAAACATAGTATTTACAATTATTTTTAGAAACTTCTTATTAATATTACATTTTTTATATATAAGGTAACCTTTATTTGAATGATTTAAGTTATACCAATATACTGCCATATAAAGGTGTGAGAGATATCATTGTGAGATTATACAGGAAGAGTAAGACCTCAAGGTCCAAACTACAAGTACTCTTTATTAAGAAATGTTATTGAAAGATGTTTTGATGTTTTAAAAGCAAGATTTTCTATGCTTTTAAATATGCCAAGTTATGATATTAAGAAACAAAAATATATTGTTATTATTTGTTGCGTTATATATAATTATATTAGAATGCAAAGAGAAAGTGATGAATTATTTGACAGTTGTGTTGAAAATGAAGAACAAATTAGGGTAAGTGAAAACAAATATGCAAGTACTCAAGTAGAACATAATATCACTCTAGTAAAACTTTGAAGTATGTCTTAAAAGCCAAATAAAATTGCTGGACAAATGTGGAATAATTATATTAGTTCTGATTGATTTATGTTTTCTTTTGTAAATGAAAATATAGATATTATTTGGGACATTATAGTATAATAGACATCTTTTATTGATTAGAATTATTTAATATAATTTTTATAATTTATAGAATTTTATTATATATAATTGATGTGTAAATTTATTTAACTATATAAATTTTCAAACATTTTGTTTGTAACCATAATGAGAATTATTTAATTTAACCATACAATTTGATATGTGAAAATAATTAATTAAAATTAATATTAATGTCTAATTGTATAATTAAAAAATAAAACAAAAGGATAAAACCAAAAACGTTTTTGTTTTTAGATTTTATTACAAATCTCAACTAAAAATATATTTTTTAGTTTTTTAATTACAAATATCATTCAAACATTTTTTTGTTTTTTTTTGTTTTTTAGTAAAAAAAAACAAACAAAAAGTAAGATCAGAAAAATAAAAGTGAAAGCAAACATGTCCTTAATTTTTTGTGCTTATGATCTTAAAAGTGAAATGATATCTGGTACAAAAGTTGACATTTTAAAATGATTAAGAATTCTTCAAAATAGTTTATGCAGTAATAAATAAGGTTTATAAGAAGTGATAGATTAGAGGAAATTTAAAACGGTAACAAAGTTTAAATTCATATATAATGAAGTTGAAATTTTGTGCATCTAGAGTCAAAACTTATTTCTAAAATTTTTTTATTTTTATTTAATTTAATAATATTAAATAAGAGAATAAAAATTTTCATGAGTTTAGTATGACATAATATATAATATAATGTACACTTACTAATATATTAATATTTATTATTTTGTGATTGAATAATATTTATTATTATTTTAAGCACATCTTTCGTATCTCAAATGATATAAAATGATCATTATAGCAATTTTGATATTTTTCAAATAAAATTTTATTCTATTAATAATTTATCAATTTAATTCTTAAAAATTTTATACTATTAATAATTTATCAATTTAATTCTTCTTAAATAAGAAAGTTATAAAGTCAAACATGTAAATTTTAAGATACGAGAGTTAAAAAATTGATGTATTATAATGATATGACAAATTCCTCAATTATAATTAAGGATGAAAAGGGGTCAGTCCTGCCAATTTTTTAAAAATATTTTTAAAATTAAAAGTGTAAAATAATATTTTTTAATTAGGTCCAGACTTAAGTTACCTAAGTTTAGGCCTATTTGAAACTCAACTTTTATAAATAAAAAGATGTTGTTTTGTTCAGAACAATTAGACGATGTTGTTTTGTTTAGAATAGTTAGACCTCGAACTAGTTTAGGCCTAGGCCTGATCCATGAATCGGTTTATTGAAAACATTTGAATCTAAACCCATGGGCTGCCTATTGTCATCCTTAATTATAATAGGAGTGACATCTTTGGTGATATGATATATTAAAAATTTTTAATATGATTTTTATATTTGTATTTTTGTTAATTTAGTTAATAAAAACAATTAATTGAAAACTACAATTATTAGAAGATTTAATTAAAAAAGTAAACTTATTGGATTAGAAATTCAATACACTAGAAAACTTAAAAATATCATATCTTCCTATGGTTGAAATACTAATGATAAGTAGCAGTGCTCAATGATTTCAACTCCTCACTTAAGTATCTAATTTATAGGAGGTCTTAAGTTCAAATCACCAAAAAAAGGAGAGGAAGAATTTGCTCTATTGATAATCCTCTAGCTTTCTGAAAATGCTCCTTAATCAGATTAATTGTGGACGTCTCGCTTCCAGTAGCAGTGTGGGAGTGTAAAACTATTGGAAACTTTGGGCTGATGGGAACCTGATACTGACTGGAGAAGCAGCGATCAATCAGCAGCCGACCAATCAGTATATGATGACTCTTTGTGCATAGAAGTATACAGGTTACGTAAGAACCTAAAAGACCTTAAGATTTCACATTTAACTTTTTTAAAATTCTTAAAGTGAGGTGTTAGGATAGAATTAGTCCGATAAAATTAAAATATCTAATGTATATATTAAAAGAAAAAGTGAGACGGAAACTTTTGTTTACTTTTGCAGAATCGGTAAGCCGCAGAAACTAAAAATAACAACAAGACGTTCCAAGCAAACAATTTGCCGCGTCATCTTTGTATCACCTGCACCCGAAATACTTGTGGAGATTGAGGTTGCAACTTGGCACTATAAAGTTCTCGAAGAGCTTGAGGATAAAATATGTGCAGGACTAAGTAAAGTAAGAAAAAGAAAAATGAAATGAGCCACACAAGCGTGCAAGCTTCCAACTTGGAACTGTCCGCCCAACGGCTGACTCCCACGGATAAGCCTCACCACACCATTTTCAGTGAAATGAGCCACACAAGCGTGCAAGCTTCCAACTTGGAACTGTCCGCCCAACGGCTGACTCCCACGGATACGCCTCACCACACCATTTTCAGTGTACATCCAAAGACCGAAATGTAACCCAATAAGTAGATTTTTTTTACACGACTGAATCATCATTTTTTGATGAAACTTTGCTCCAGAGAATCTGCTCAATCCTCTGACCTTTTTCCATTCTTTTGAGTTGTTGGGGGCTGCATGAGTTCTCAGGAATTCTTTAACTATTGGTCCTTCTTCAAGTTTGGGTACTTGAAGTTGTTGAATTTGGAGACATGTTCACTGTTTCACACTCTCTTTCTTTTAATTTCAATCCTTTGTCGACCAGGCAAGCATATGTATCTACACCGCCTGCTTCTCGAATTCGCCATCGCTTCACTACTCGCCGATGGTTGAACCTCCCCAGTTCAGCTTTCGGTTCATCAAGGTGACTGTGCATATTCCATTTGTGGGTGTTCTTTTTCTGACTGATTGGATTGATTGTTGGTCAAGTGGATTCTCTTTACGGGAGTCTTACAAAAATCGGCTATTGGCTTTGCTTATTGTTATTCTCGGACCTTAAAACATTTCGAGGTTATCCCTTGTTATGTGACAAAGAAAACAAAATGTTGAATTTATATCGTTGTAGGTCACATAACTACTTACTGGGACAAGTTAAAGGGAGTTGGTGCATTCCAAAGGGGAAAACGTAAGAAAGAGTGATGCTTTGATTTTTGACTTTTGCCAATGTTTTTGTTTCCTAAACGATTTGAAACAAACGATAACAATTGTTGTTAACTGGTTGGTGCTGAACTTGGTAGATGATGACCGGGATGAGCGGAAGCTTTTTATTAGTTTCGGGACTGCTTTATCTTAGTTGCGAATGGGGTTACTTTTAGCTTACTTTGTGCCATTGTCTAATCATTATTTGTTTGATATTCGAAAGCACCTCTTCTTCAAATTCTCTTCCACAAGCGTAATAATTTTTAGATGATGCTTAAATCTGGTTCATTTCGTTTCTCCTCACATTTTATGACAGCCTCCGGCAACAATGCATTAATTAGATTTATTTCTAGTCAAGTGATGCATTCATGCTGTTGTACTGGATTTTGCTGATATTGAGAGTCACCAAGCGATTGTTTTGATGTGAAAAGAAATCTTACCGCTAATTTTTCTATCATTTCTCTTTTGGGCGTTGGGGGCTATTGCAGGTTCAACAACTTTATTTCAGGGTGCTCAATTACCAATTCTGACTTACAGTTGAGCGATGTTATTGCTGATGTAGAGGTCCTGCAAGATTCATCAGCTGTTGTGTCCGATTGTTCTTCCCCTATAGTCCAGATCAAGTCTGACATCCTTGAGCCTGAATCTTTGGGTTTACTTTCTGAAAACACTTATGTTGACCATCTCCTGACAGCATTGACTGTATGGTTACTTGGCTTATGTTTCGTTTTTTTTTATATGGTCTCTAAGCTCAGGGACAAACATTAGTCAGGGGTCATTTAAATTTTTTCACATTCTCTCTCACGACTCTCTTCTTTGATTATCAGGTATTATCAGAGGAGGAGCAGAACGCCCTTGCTGCTACTCCAGCACATCCTAATGGACTATTTGGTGAGGCTTATTGAACTTGCCCCAAGTGAATTGAGCGCTACCATGGACATTACATTTGTTAGGCTTTATGTTCTGTGTAGAGTGTAAGTTCTAGTTTCCTAAACTTTGATGCTGGAGTCTACCTTGTACATTCAACATAGAAGTAAAAGGTATTATGTATTAGATTTGAGACTATCTGGACAAGTATGTGTTTACGAACCTTTGAGTACTCTCTTGTAGGTATATTTTTAGCGCCTGTCAGTATAGGGCCACAAATTCTTAGTTGTGTGAAAATTCCTTGGCCCAAGATGTATTTGAGGTTTTTTGAATGATCACCTTCAATAGAAGAAATTGGCAGAAGATTGCCGTATGTGTGGTTTGAAGCTTACCTGCTTTCCTTATTGTTTCTGTTTAATAGCATATTGTCTCCACATTCCTTTTGCTGTTAGACTAGTCAACCATGGGTAATTTCAGCAGGATGCATTACATGAAGTTGCTTCTTCTGGGATGTGGCAACTTAATTGTGGACCAGTAACCAGTCTTGCTATGCAATTAGTTTCATTAAGCTTAAACTTGAAAATGACATTGAACTATAGCTTTTGGCCTTTCCTTGAGACCAATTGTATCAGTTGGTTTATGTGGCTTCTGACACGAAAGATTCACTTGTTTCAGCGCTTTATGCCTGTTGCCTTGCTGGGTATCTTGTGGAACAGCTGTGGAATTTTGCTTGGCCGTCTGCTATTGCGTTGCTTCATCCAAGCCTTCTACCAGTGGCAGTATTGGGCTTTTTCTCTAAGGTTGTAATCCATCCAAATGGATAGACTTGAAACATGTTTTGGTGGGAGCAAATGTATTAACAAATTGTATGTTAAACAGCTTGCTATAATTGTTGGAGGCCCTTTGGTTGGCAAATTTATGGATAATTCTCCCAGATTACCTTCATATATTTCCTTAAACATAGTCCAGGTAACTTTCTGGGTTAAAGACATGGACCTCTTCTTTGATTTGTACTTTTTACAAAAAACACTCTTGTGTTTCAAATTATTAGAAAACACCTTACGATAGGAATACTATAATGGACTGTTGTCAACAGACATTGTTAATATAGACACGATTATGTGTACAACAGTCGATAACATGATGATTTGCATTAAAATGCCTTGAGAAGTATTAACAGAAGGTTCTTTTTTAGCATTTCTAACGTTAAAAGGTGGTTTCCAGCAATTTTGAAGCATAGGGGTGCATTTCGGAAAAGTACAAACCATAGTGGAAGTCTTGAGTCTTTTACTCCATCTTTTCCTTTATATATATATATATATATATGTCCATATTGAAAGTGGTTTGACTCTTCCAATGTCTTCTTAATATCATGTTTGTTTTAGGCAGCTGCTCAATTATTATCAGCAGCTATGATAATCCATGCCTATGCTGTTTCATCTGCTTCTGCATCCTCTTTTCTCTGCCGTCCATGGTTTGCTGTGCTTGTGTTAGCTGGGGCTATTGAAAGATTGTGTGGAGTAGCATCGGGAGTTGCTGTAGAGCGTGATTGGATTGTGTTGGTAGTGCTTTTCCATACTTCTCTGTTTATTATATGCACCAATGAATTAAATTTTATGTTTTTTGAAAAGTTTATGTGCTCTCATGTTGTACTTATTTGTATAGTTAGCTGGAATCAACAGACCAATCGCACTAGCTCAAGCAAATGCTATTCTTAATCGAATTGATCTTCTTTGTGAGGTTATACTTGAACCTAAATATGTTGCGTACATGTTATTACATAGGATAAGTTTGTGATTTTGTGGTGTGTTTAATGGACGAAAGCTTACTTCTTGACCAAAGTTTACATGTATATCAGATAGCTGGAGCATCAATATTTGGTGTTCTTCTGTCCAAGTTTGAACCTGTGACATGCTTGAAGTTTGCTGCAGGTTTAATGATCTGTTCATTACCAGTTATGGTAATTGCTTTATGCTTTTCCTCCCACGTTTTCCTCTTTATTGTAATTCTTGCTTTCATACTCTTACCTTTTATCCCTGTTTCTCAGATTGGGCTCATGTGGTTAACAAACAAACTTTCTGTGGGAGTTCTTGACCAGACTAAGTCAATGCAAACCTGTTGCAAGGATCCCAGTGAATCATCTTTGCAAAATGCTAATAATATAGGTAACAAATGCTGCCATTTTTGTTCCTTACCCAATTACAGCAACTTGTTTAAAGTAATTTTCTGTATAACCAGTGGGTCTGAGCATGGAGACTATCAAGCTTGGGTGGAAGGAATACTTGCAGCAACCAGTTCTACCAGCCAGCCTTGCCTATGTGTTACTCTACTTTAATGTTGTCCTTGGTCCTGGCAGTTTAATGACAGCATTTTTAACACAGCGAGGTAAACCCCTTGACCTAGTTTTCAGGGGGCAGTTATCGTAAATCTGGGATACACACACACACACGCACATATAAATGGAGTTTTAGACCCAAGCTTTTCCTAACCTTTAAAGTAGCTTGCGCATCTTTATAGAAATATTATTTTGGGAACTTTTAATAATTGCTGATGCAATTAAACATGCAATCTTGTTGGCAGTAACAATCCAAGTTTTAATTATGTTGTTCTGCTAAAACATGTAAATGCTCTTAATCACTAGAGAGCCTATTCTTTACTTCAGGTGAGAGAAAGAGACATGAAAGGAGTTTTGCATGTGCTTCAACGTGGTTGTATTCACTTACAAAATCTAATTCTAATTGTGCTTCCATGCTTGTTTGCATGAAACATTTGGATTTGTTTTACAGGGGTCAATCCATCTATCATTGGAGGGTTTAGTGGATTGTGTTCTTTCATGGGTGTTGCAGCAACATTCCTGTCTGCAACCTTGGTCAGACGACTAGGCATTTTGAAGGTTACATTATTGTCTTGTTTTAGTTGGTAGAGTTCTTCTAGGATTCTTGTTCTTAGCCATTTACTTAAAAATTTGTTTCCTTATGACCAGGCTGGAGCAACTGGACTTGTATTCCAGGCTTCACTGCTAGCCATAGCTGTTGGCGTATATTGGAGTGGATCTCTTTCAAAGCAAAGCTCCCTTATTTTCTTGGGATTGATAGTGAGAACCATCTTTTTCTCTTGTTTCCTTCGCACATGATGAGTTATCATCAGTAGACTAGTTTTGATTTGGAAAAGTAAATTGGCCATTGGAGGGTTGGTTGCATCAAAGCAGGGAGATGTAGATAACAATGTATCTTTTTTTATGTTTTACAGTTGTTTATTGTTTCTTATACACTATTTCAAAATTGTCACAGATTGAATCTGCTAGTCTTGGTAATGATTATCCTTCATATGCAGGTACTATCAAGGTTGGGACATATGTCATATGATATTGTTGGGGCGCAGATTCTTCAGACTGGGATTCCATCATCTAAAGCAAATCTTATTGGGATAACAGAGTTTTCTGTGGCGAGTTTGGCCGAGTCGATGATGTTGGGTGTTGCTATAATTGCAAATGATGCTTCACACTTTGGGTTTTTAGCACTGCTATCTCTATTATCTGTTATTGGTGCAGCATGGATGTTTTGCAGATGGTTACTGAATCCAACAGATGAGCAAAGAAGTCCATTCTCATTTGAGGCACACTTTTAGATTTTATGTAGGTATTCTTTTCAATTTCATAGTAAATTATTCACTTTGGGAGATAGTTTCAACTTGAAAACTCTTTAGTTAGGCAAAGGATGTTTATGCGGATGTGATTAACCTCATTAGAATTTTGATAAGCAATGCCTCAAAACGTGAGATGCATGTTCTTCATGGAAATCATGCCTTAAGACTTTGATGTAAATGCGTTTGGTGGAAATCATGGTGACATGGGTTGCACCTGCTATCATTTTGGGGAATAGTATTGCCCTTTGACCTAGCAAATAACTGAATTAGGGATAAGCCAGAGATTTGTCTTTTGTACAGAGAGGTTTTAGTTGACATATCAGTTTGTTCTAGTCAGTCAAGGTGGAATACAAACGAGATGGTCTTGAAGTTCTTGATTGGTTTCTACTATTGCCATGGTTATATTAGCTAACATCTTCATCTTCATATTGTGAAACAGTTGCTCATCAGCTATCTGAAGTGGCAAGACCTTTTGACTTAACTCTAGGATCAATTAGATGGCCTGAATATCAAACACACGATGGTTTACTCTCTACTCAAAAAGAAGTGCGAGATAAATCTCTGAAGCCTTGTTTTCCTTCGAAGGCTATAATGTAAAGATTATAGATTTGTATTATGCTTCGTAATGGGCTGAAAGGAGAAAAATGTTTGTATTATGCTGGTTCTCCATGTAAATGACCGAGCTAAATCTGATTCTTACTGTTGTTGAGCTTCACATGTATGAAATTCTGAACAAAGTTGTAAATCGTTCGTCTAGTTCAATTCGTATTCTGCAATAAAATGTTCGTTCTGTAATTTCACTTATGCTCATACGTCCGGTTACCATGTTCTTCGTACACAACCGATGGTCAGAAGTATTATGTACCTCAATTGATCTACTCAAGGTAGAATTTCTCCTCTACTGAGAACGAGCTAGGAGATCCAGATGTGATACAAGAAGCTAAAGAAGTTAATAGAGAAACGCGTGAAGCTTGAGGGGTTAGGACGTGGCAAACTGTTTGCTCTTCGTATCTCTAAATTAGAAAAGCTGGCAATGGCAATGGAGTTTGGCCATTGATGCATCTACCAATGTTTACCCTGGTCTGGTGGTAAAATAACTGCACGTACCCGTCACGCTTCAACTACCCATTCCCCGAGAAATTCAACAGAAACCAACGCCAACATAAATTCAAACTTACAACTAAACAAACATACAGTAATTACATTACATGGATCTTCAGCTTAACCTTAATTGTTTCGCACGACAGTGGAAAACATCAAACATTGTTGCCGTTGAGAGTCGTGTCTCGAAGTGATACACGTCTTTCCACCCTTTCCTTTCGTTTGTCAATTGTTTCTATTTTTTATTTATTTTCTTCTTTTCAAGAAAACATAAGGCTTTGGTTTCAAGTTACAAAGACACACACGTGAATCGAGAGGCTAATAAACTTCTTATGAGATGAGTGGCACATACCGCCATTTTTTTGTATCTCGGACGGACTCAGTATTCAGCAAGTCACAGAACTGAACTGAGAGCAAAATATCATTAACCTCCCCCGTGTTCATCGCGTGTATTCTACTCCTTTCGTCACTTCTTTCTTTTCTCTGCATCTTTATATTCTTTGTCATTTGTCACCTTTGCTTGGCTCTCGATATATGTTCACCATCTTTTCACCAAACTTGACATTTTCTCTCCTTTTTCTTTTTTCTCCAGGATACACGTGTGATCGTCAGATCCAACATCTGTTCTCAGCTTATTATGAAATCATGCATTTAGTACCTCTTACACACTATGAACACTATTTTTAGTATAAGCATAATCTACCTATAATTACTATCTTTGTTAGGTAAGCTTATCGTGGATGTAAGAGGTGGAAGTCACTTTGCACGAATAATGTCTTTTTAAGTTAATTGATCAGATACTTAACATCGTTAGACGGTGTGATATTTTGGTTTTAAAGTTGAAAGGAATTCGTAAGTCTTGTCTCAACTTCCATTGTTTTAGTTGTAGGAGTAGGTTCCAGCCAACCAATGACGGTGGAATTGGAGCTTAAGTCCAAAGGAGATATAATTAAGGTGAAAGATACACATATGGGGAGGACAATAGAACTTAGGCCCTGTTTGGCAATCAGCTGATTCTATCAGCTGTTAGCTGATTCTATCAGCTGTTAACTAATAGCTGATTCTATTAGCTGATTTGACCAGCTGATTGCATTAGCTGTTTGTTATTTGATATTTGGTAAAATTAGCTGTTTAGTATTAGCTGTTTATGTGTAAAATGACTTATAAGGACATGATTTTAAAAAAATATTATATATCTTAGTATTTTGTTGAATATTCTTATAGAAATTTAGATTTTAGATATTAAATTCTACAAAAATT
>JANZXP010000007.1:16916857-16928174 GCA_027576715.1 Erythroxylum flavicans | reverse complement strand
TGTGATTAAAATATTTAATTTCTACTTTACAAGAACATGCATGAAATCTATCTTTCTGTTAGGCATGCGATGTCTATTGGCTAAACTGATGAGGTTACACATACTTTTCGTGGAATTTGATTATTGAAAAATTATGTGAATATATTTAGGATGTGCTTATGCCTCTGTAATTTTTGTAGAGCTATTAAAAATATTTTAATAATTTTATCAAACAAATTTTAATATCTGGACATTTTTCCAGAAATTGTAGTATCTATTTTGTTTGATGATTTTGTACGTTTATATTTCAGTTCCAGAAACTTAAAAATATTTTTGTCATGAAAATGTGTTAATTTGATGTTTGGTGCATTCCTAAATGATTTTACTAGAAATTTGATTTCTAGAAAATTTTAAAAGTCATATTTATCGTTTTTGGTGTTTTATTAGTATTCAGTGATTATGATAAATTTTGGGTGATTTCTAAATTATTTTGATCATCATAAAATGACCTAGAGATGCTTGGAATGAGGATTTGATGTTTTGGAAAATTTGGGAAATTATATAATTTAATTTTGAATTAATTTTAGTAGAGTAATAGATTTTCTAGTAAGATTAGAAAAATTGGCATGTATCACAAAATTGAAGTTGTTTAATTTTGGACATCAATTAATTATTTTAAGGAAAATTAATTATGAATTAAAATTTGAAATTAGTAATTCATGTTAATTAGATTAATATTAATTCCAATCGAAGTAACATATATTAGTAATTTTAGCCAAGTTAGTAAAAGGAAGATAATAAATTTAAGTGTTGGATTAGGCTTAGATCCAAGTAATTGGATTGGGTTTCCATGTTAGGATCCATAAGATGTCATAACCAAAATGATGTGTTTACATATATGCATTAAAGAATGCATGGTTTGGAGAATGTGTGGGCTTGCATGATGGATGGCTATGGGTTTAGGCCCAATTAGATTGGGTAGTCCATATCATGCCATGTAGTTATAATAACTATATGTGTGTGTGTGTGTGTATAAGTTATATGTATAAGACCATCTAAGTTAGATGAGACCTTTGTCAAACCCCTTACTTAGAATATTAAAACTAATGCCTTCCTTTAATGTGGTGAGAACCAGAGTTCTTTTATAGTTAGAGTTGTTAGGCAAATCCAAGCCTGCTCTACATAGATATATTCGAACCATAGAAATAGTTTTTCTAGATTAATGGGTCAGTTTTAACTAGAAGCGTTGGTTTATTGGGCAAATGTTGATGGTAAAACATATCTATTTGTTTTACGTTAAAAAATCGCAAGTGAACGGGTCGTGATTTGTAGTAAAAAAAGCAGATATCGATCCCACAGGGATTGATGCCTAGACACCGCTTAATTTGGACACAACTTTGTTTAAGAAACTAAATTATGAAATGAAAATAATTTGGAAAAATAAATTAAAATTAAAAGACTAATGTAAACAATTGACAATACCGAAATTGCAAAAAATATGAATTCAAGAATCTAAATACTGGAGATTACTTTTTTCTTATTTTGTCTCCCTCCTATTTTATTGATTGAATTGTGTCTCACCCTAGATTTTCAAATGTACTAAGTGCCCTCTCTCAAAGTGTAAGTATTTATCCCTAATCGAATTAACGGGAATCGATTGATCGGTCTCTCAACGTACCCAATGACTCTACCAATTCAACTAGTTATTAAACTATCCTGTGGGTGATCAATTGACTAATTGAGATATCTCTTCTAACTATTTGATTAACATGATGATTGCTAGTCTATAGGTCGCCAACTCTCGTTGTACAATCCTACATGAATTTCATCTCACTCACTCTCTCAATTTGTTGTAAGATGACAATTAAGAATAATAATTAATAAAGACAACTGTATTCAATTCAATAAAATAGGAATTTTAACAAAATAATTCAAAAGCAATCCCTAAAATAAAATCAGCCTAACATGGTCTCCATAACATCATCAACAATCAAATAAACCAGTTTCACAAAGAATAGAAGAGATTAAAATGACAGAAAATTGAATAGAAAGACTCCTTCTCTTCTTTGCCAAAATCTAGAATTTTGGTGTTAATGTGCTATTTTGCCCAATCTTGATAATGATCTTTGCCTTCAATGCTTCCTCAATGCTCCAAACATGTGTTCTTCCCTCAAGGATGGTGTTTCTATAGGTGGGTGTTGTCTGTCCCTAAGATGGAGGCCTAATGATGTTTTTATAGTCTAAAAAACCTAGGTTTAATGAAGCCTTGCAGATTGCCTCGAATTACAATTCCCATGTCTGTGGGAATTTGCATGATTCCCACGAGCATGGGAATTACAGACATCTGTGGGAATTTGCATGATTCCCACGAACGTGGGAATTTGTCACATATGCACTCTTCTTGTCTTCTTTTCTTTTCTTCGATCTTTTGTTCAACCTCTAAGTTGCTCCCTCTTTTTTCCTACATAAAAATAGTCAATGCTTACCCTTAATTAGCATCAAACACATAAGAACAACAATGGAAATCAAACTTGATGAAAACATATGAAATAAATCCTAAACTAGAACAATAAACAACAATTATGCTAGAAAACACATGTCAATTACTTATAAAAACATATCTTAATGCACACCTATCAGTGATTTTCATGCAGGATAGTTAGAGTCGTCCAATAGTGGTGGTCTGGTGATCGATGCACCCTCTCTTGTAGCCATGTTATCGAAACTTGGGTATGCACCAACTTGCTATGAAGTTCTGATTTGGTGACCCTGCTTTGATACCAATTGAAAAATGTTAAGCGATACTGAGATTTGTTAACGCAGTTCAGTACACCTTGCCTATGTCTGCAGGACCCTTACCTAACTTGATCAATTTCACGAAAGTGTAATAGATTTACATAAGGCCTCACTAAGCCAACACCGCTCAATCCTTGTAACTATCTCTCAACTTCAGTTGCCGTGAAAATTTTTCACACCCAATAACACGACCGACTCGTGTTAACCTTGACAGAAGATTTTTCTAAACAACTTTTAATCGAAGACAATTAAACAACCAACTCAATTGATTAATCAAATAAAAACAAAATAATAATAATACACTTGAGATAAAAGGGAAGAACAGCTTCCCGAAATAGATTTAAAAGTCATCTACATACTAAATTGATTCATGAAAGTAGCACGCAACTATTAATCCTTGACAGAACACCCACGCACCACATTCAATGTCCCAGCCGTGAGCCACAATGAAAAATCAACACCAACCAAGACAAATAGTCAATCAACACTTATAGCAACCAATCAGTGAAGCCTTTCAACGTGTGCCAATCCTTAAAACAACCAATCAACATCCAGCTTCATAAGAGAATTCGATGCTTCAAAACTAGCTATATGCTCCACACAAAAAAACATATTCATGTTTATCAATTTTTCACATGAAAACTTTTAACACCATTTATCCAAAATTCTAGCCATGCACCGGAACACACACGACACAACACAGATGCGTTACACCCATAAATCAAAACAGCCATATGTCACCAACACAGAACACCCATAATCACTTCAGCTATTTTTCACAAAAAAAAACAACACCCACCAAAAAGCACTAAAGATAGCCGTCAATTAACACACCAAAATCCCACACCACTAAGACCAATGTCCATCCGAAAACCCTTGGCCACACTTCAAAAATTCCAACGGTACACCTCAACAATCCACACGTGATCACCGCAATATATCTGAAGATAGACTCCAATTCAGTATATAATTCTTTCACAACTATAAGATTATCTACTGTAGCTTTTTGAATCCTAGTCAAACAACAATAATAACTTATATGCCCAATTAATAAATAAAATGCCAAACCTAAATAAAAAGATATATGCATATTTTAATAGAAACTGATACTGGAAATTATAGAAAATAAAGATAATTTGTTGTAAGGTTGTCCCCAGAACATGAAGTACGTTGAAGAGATAGGCATTTACAATACATACAAAATCATACCATAGCCATGTGTACTACTACTATACACATTTAACATAAGCCTCTAATCATCATGATGCTAACAGGCTGCGAAATAAATGTTTTAAGCTCAGGCATGCAGTTCATAATTTCCCCATGCTTATGTAGCATATGTGATCTAAATCATAGTAGAAGAACACATCATTTCAGTTAGCATACATTTATTATTTTAACATACAACAAGAAATATAAGGAATAAAAAGATGTAAGTAACAAGTATGTGTTTGTTTCTTCCTTTTCAAATTTTCAGAAGTCCACTAAAAGAGCAAGCATGCTTCACTGAGATATGGCAGATGCCACAGCTTTGTCTTCAATGTTGCAGGACTAAGACAGCAGACAAAATAAGTATTTAGAGTCTTTTGGGATACACTGCTAACTAATGTAGACAATATTTTACAATTAAAGGCCCACGCTCTCCCGAACGGCTTGATGAGGCCTAACATTCCAAGAAAGAAAATAACAACTGAAACCACAAAACAAACGACTCTGAAACTCGTCAAAGGAAGATTAGCTGTAGGTTTCCCATACAAAAGTAACGAGCTTATGCCATCATTTGCTTCTTGATTAAAGATAACATCTTGTCAACTGCTTCCCTACGACTTCAGTAAAAGACATGCTACAATAGTATGATTAATCCTAAATAATATTAACAAACTAGATTGTTGATATGAGGCAATGAAATAATTATCTCAAAATTGAGAGAGGGATACTCTGAAGAAGAAGAAGAATTGTTTGTGTAATTGTTTCTCTACTTTTCTTTTCATTTATACTCAAATTTAAAACAAAGTTTGTTATATGTAGGACACCTATCTCTATCAGAAATAGATGACATTTGTATACATTATTTTTATTTAACATAACATATCTGCCTATAATATCTGTCTTATAGAATATTCAGTCCATGACATAATCCTTCATCTAAGTAGGTTTGTTTAAATAACTTTTGGTCCTTTGTTGAGAGTCATCCACTACCGTTTTATCTCCAACAGTTGCATCTGTTGACATTTTATATCATTGCTTAACGAATTGAAATTGAACTTGTACTTAAGTTCAAAATTATGGTAAGTGGCTTTGAACTAGGTAAATGGTTCCCAAGTCATATCTAGCCCAGTGTTTGAGTTACACTTGACTAGGATTTGTGTTTGTGGTTGTCCTTTGATTTTTACCCTTCTTGTACCCAAAATCTCCATTTGTTCATAAAGGGGTTGGTTGTCGGTAGCTTAGGGAGGAAGTGGAATTGATTGAGTCAGTGGTGTGCCTCGACATTTCTTTAGGACGGATACATGAAAAACTGGGTGGATGTTTGCCATTGGTGGAAGTTCCAGCTTATACGCCACTGCACCAATTTGTTGTACAATTTTGAAAGGTCCATAATAACATTTGGCTAGGGATGTCAAAAAGGGCCAGCTCGATTTTGGCCCAGGTTGATCGGACCGCGGGCGGGCCATGGGCTGAGGTAGGGCAGGTCACGGGTCGGCCCATGACCTGATCGTTACTTCAAAAATGACGTCATTTTAGAAACTTTTCTAAAAAGAGGCAGGCCAGGTTGGCCCAGCATTGGCCCGGCCAAGCCTGTCTATTGACATCTCTACGTTTGGCCAGCTTCTAGAAAGAGCAGAGATATTTGTCTATAGGGTACAAGTTTGACATAAACCCAGTCTCCAATTGAAAAATTTTTGTCTTTATGGTGAAGATTTGCAATTTGTTTCATGCAATGTTTTGCTCTATCGAGATTGGGTTCGCATGTGGCTAAGATGTGTTTCTTTTATTCCAGAAGATCCTAAAGATCTGAAATTTTTGTCTTCTACTGTTTGATATGAGGCATAGATGGGGGAGGATGATCATAAAGTTCCTGAAATGGGGACATGCCAATTGCTGAGTGAAAGGTGGTGTTGTACCAGAGCTCGGCCATAAACAGAAATTGTGACCATCTATGAGATTTATCATATGTAAATCAATGCAAGTGAGTTTCTAAACATTTATTTAAGACTTCAGATTGTCCGTCAGTTTGAGGGTGGTAGGCAGTGCTATAGGAGAGCATAGTTCCTAATTGACAAAAAAGGTATTTCCAAAATTTACTTAAAAATAGGGGGTCACGATCTGAGATGATAAACTTTAGGACTCTATGAAGTTTACGAATTTGAGAGAGAAAATTTTTGGCTAAAGTAGGTGCTGTGTAATGGGTTGGTAGATCAATAAAATGAACATATTTTGATAATCTATCCACAATGACCCAGACAACTGTATGAGATTGAGAGGTGGGTAAATGTGTAATGAAATCCATTGTCAAGTCCTCCTAAACTTATTCTAAAATAGGTAGTGGTTGTAATGGGCTAAATAGTTTTTCTATTGAGTATTTGTTTTCCTAACAAATTAAGCAATTGCTCACAAAATTTTTGACATTTCTGTAAAGTCCTGGCACGTAAACAAGAGCTGATAGTTGATCAACAGACGCTTTAACACCTGAATGGCTAGTAAGAGGAGTCATATGGAATTCATGAAGTAATATTTGTCTCAATCCAATCTAATCCGGTATATAAAATTTTCCCTGAAAATATAATAACTCGTCTTGTTGCATATGAATATCTAAATTATATTTTGTAGGAGCTAAATTTTGTCTAGGTTTTGGTGATAAAAGTCCAGTAAAATTTTTGACAAAGAAGAATGAGAAACAGATACTGCTAAGAAGGACGAATCTGGAGTCTCCTTAAGTCGTGATAAAGAATCTGGTACGATTTTAAATTTTCCAGGCTTATATTTGATAGTGTAATCAAATCCAAATAATTTAGATACCCATTTCTATTATTCTGGTGTGGTTATATTTTGAGTCAACATATTCTGATGCTCTACTGATATGTAAAAATAATAAAATGGTGATCTATTAAATAGTGACATCATTTTTTTAACCACTTCAGTGATTGCATATAGTTCTTGAACATAGGCAGAAGCATTACACATACGAGGGACAAATTTTTTGCTAAAATATGCAATAGTATGACCATTTTAAGATAATTACTACAAAACCAAAAATGTCACATTCTACAAAGAATGGAACGGAAAAATTAGGTAGTTGTAGGACTGGAGTAGATGTAAGAGCTTCATTTAATTTTGTGAATGCTGGCAGTGCTGTAGGATTCCAAGAGAATTTGTCATTTTAAGGAGCTTAGTGAGTGGATTGGCAATAGATGCATAATGCCTCACAAAACGACGATAATACCCAGTCAAACCTAGAAATCCTCGGAGTTCAGTTAAGCTGCAAGGTTCTAGCCAGTCTATAATAGCTTTAATCTTAGAATTATCTACTTGAACACCCTTTTTGGCAATAACATGCCCCAATTAATTAACAGAATAGATGCCAATTTGCACTTAGGAAGCTTAGCAAAATATTGATTATCCAATAACAACTGTAAAATTGTGCGTAAATCTACTATATGCTCATCCCAATCAGAACTATAAACTAGAATATCATAAAAAAACCAGAACGAACTTATGTAAGATTTGTTGGAATAAGTCTTTCATCTTTGAAATGTAGCAGGACCATTTAGTAACCTGAAAGGCATAATAAAAAATTCAAAATGATCGTCAATAGTTTGAAATGCTATTTTAAGGACATCTTCTATGACAACTTTAATTTGATGATAACCTGCACATAAATCAATCTAAGAAAATTTTTTGCACTATAGAGCTCATCAATTAACTCCTTAACAGTAGGTATGGGAAATCTATCTAGAATTGTGATAGCATTTAATGCCCTGAAATCCACACAAAAACACCAAGTACTATCTTTTTTAACCAGTAAAACTAGAGAGGAAAATGAGCTGATGCTAGGCTGAATAATTCCCTCAGACAACATATCAAAGATAATTTTTGTCGTTGCCTCTTTTTGGTAGTATAGGCAGTGGTAAGGTTTAATGTTAACTAGTGTTGAGTTGGGTTGCACGTGTATATGATGGTCATTAGAATGATTAGGTGGAAGGCCTTTTGGTAAGTCAAAAACAGTTTGAAAACGGCTAAGTGAGTATAGGTTAGGGGAAAGATTTAGAGGAAGAGTGAAATCAGTAGAAAGGGCAGTAGGTTGGGAGTTTGTAGTAAAAAAAATGAATTTCATAAAAAGATCCAACAGAGTCTGTGTGGACTATATGACTGAGTTGATTGTAAAAAGAAATGGAAGGAAGAATTTTGGATTCTTCGACCAGTGAAATGTAATTTTGTTTGTGGAAGAAAGACTTCATAGTAATAAAATAGTCTGATGAAATTAAGCTAAGTGTCCACAACCATTGAATTCCTAAAACCACATTAGCCCCTTGTATAAGAAGAATATAAAGTGGAATGGTGAATGAATGAGTTTGAATTGTTAAGTCTATACTAATACACATAACCATACAAGTAATGTCAGCCCCATTTTTAACCATAACAAAAAATTCTGAGGTATCAAATCCTAGAGGATTTAGAAAATGAACCAATCTAGGTTGAATAATATTATGGTTGCTGCCAAAGTCCACTAAAGCTGATAAAGAATGGCCAAAAATTTTACCTGTCATGCATAGAGTGTGAAAAGTGGAAAAACATGATAAGGCATCATTTGAAATATGGAAATGTGTAAGATTTGGAGAAACATCATAAGGAAGTAATTCGGAGAAGGAAATGTTGTGTTCATTAGTAGAGAAAGGGATATCAGGAGTAGTACCCAAAGATTCAGGTGGTGGATCTTCAGGTAAGATCAACAGAAATAGGTTATGTTTACATTTGTGACCAGGGCCAAGTTTTTCATTGCAATTGAAACATAAACCTTTGGCACGACGCTCTTGCATTTTTGTAGATGATAGCCACCTTATAGGCATATGTGGTTTGGAAGGCTTAGGTAAAAGGGGTGGTTTGGGTAGAGGTGGTAATGGTTTTGAAGTATTACCCACAGGTTTAGTGTCTCAAAATTTTGATATAATGAGTTTGACCATCCCTATTGCTTGAGCTAGATTAAGGGGTTTTAGGAAGAAGATTTTTTTTATAGATTTCTGGTTTCGAACCTAAAATGAAACATTGTAAAATAGATTCAATAGGCAGACCACAATTTTGTTACAAAGATGTGTAAAGGAGATTTGGTAATCATGAACATAACCCATTTGTTGTAGTTTTAAAATAGTCCCTTAAGGATTTTCATATTGTAAAGGTCCAAAAGTGATTTCTAGGACTCTAATAAACCATTCCCAAGAAGATAACTGATTATTAGTGAACATCCATTTAAACCAGGTCAAAGCATCCCCACACATGTAAAAACCAATTAGTTCTAAACGATCTTCAGTTGGGATTTTATAAAATTCAAAATACTGTTTTGCTTGAAAAATCCAATTTAAAACACCAGTACTATCAAAAGTAGGCATGTGTAATTTAGGAGGTTTAAGTGAAAATTAAGAACTAGAAGAGAGTTGCTTAGGAGAATCATTATATTAAAAATGAGGATGAATGTATGGATAAAGGGATGAATAATGATAATATTTGCTGAAGGAGAAACATGGTCTCTTGTAGGTGGAAATGGAGGATTAAGCTGAAAGGAATTTACCAAGGATGACAAAGAGGTTGCAATGGCTTGAAGATTGGAATTTTGCTGGTCAAAATTTTCCAATAGAGTTATTTAATGTGAATCCAACTGCAGTTGCATTGATTCTAATTTTTTGAGAACAGAAGCCATAGCATCATCAACAATATGTTGAGATTTGGGAGGTGTTGTTTGTTTCACAAGCTTACAATTTATAGCCCTTAAATACCATAAGTGCACGGGTTAATTTGTAGTAAGTGAAGGGTCGATCCCTCGAGGAAGTCGAACTAATCTAATCCTAGGTTATCTAAGGCTAGAAAATTATTAAAATGAAAATAAAATTAAACAAGAAATTAAACACGAGAATTTGATTAGCTAGAATGTAATTCAGGAAGTCAACACAAAAGAAATTAAAATTGAACAACACAAAATTCATAATGGAAATCAATCAAGGAAAACTACCAGATTATGGGAGAGGAGATTCTTCCTATCATTAACGATAACCTAGCCATTTATGTGTTAACAGGGCTTCGTTTCTAAACTATCAAATGGGGGATCACTCTCTTGTGAGTTATAATCACACACCCTAATTCATTAACCCTAATTAAATTATGGAATTTGCAATCTCTCAATTAACAAAAGAACCACAATTCTAATTAGATCTTAAGCCCTCTAATAAACAATCAAGTCTCACACGGGATCTCTTTCCATAAAATAATCGACTAGATTGATTGCATGGTCAATTAGATCACCTAACTCTCATTAACCTGATCTAATCATTTTTATCCAATTCACCCACTTGATTTATTAGCGAAATATGCAAATACCACAATTAATCTAGATTAGCATTAAATCAAGGTCAAATCTCGAAGGAAAGTTAAAACATCTTAATCAAACCTAAATCCATACATATATTCATATTCATCTTCATATTCAAAGAAAGGAACAACAATATGAAAGCAATATATAATAGAATGGGGATTCGAATGCCTTGGGAGAGTAGCAGCCGTGAAGACCCGCTCCTTTCTCCTCTTTCTCTTCCTCTCTCTCTCCTCTTTCTCTCTCCTTGAGGGTTTTCCAAAAATCACAGAAAATGAAGCTCCCTTAGGGTTTCTTCATTAACTCTTTTATAGGTTTTTCTATTTTGGGCAACCTAGGGCTTTTTTTGAGTCTGAAAGGTTTGAAAAGTTCCTAAAAAATTCAAGTTGAGAAGGTTGTCCAAGTGTTATGTCGCATAGACACGATCATAGCCTATTGTGCCACTATTGTGGGCCTAAATGAGCCTTCTGTCACGATCGTGGCAGAATTGCCACTATCGTGGCTCCTCCCTGATGCTTCTGTCATGATCGTGGCTTCTGGGCCATAATTGTGGGCCTAGTTGCTCCTTCAAGTTTTCTCCGAATCTCCTTCGTTCTTCTATATTTGACCTGAAACACTGGCAAACACATCAAGATACCTCAAAATCCTAAAATTGAAGCTCAAAAGTGTTCTCTAACCCTCAAAACACAAATATCTAACTAAATAACTAAAACTTATCCTAAGCATGCATTAATAATTCAATTTAACTACTAAACACATGTAACATCCCGCTTCTATACTAAAGGTTAGAACTGTAGATTTTCGTAAATTAGAAATAGCAATAAGATATTAGAAAATGCATTTCATGCTCATGCATAGTATTAACATATACACATGTGAATTTGAATTTTTACACACATTAAAATGATTGTATATGCATTCATAGACATTCCGGGTATAATTGATTTATAATTGAATTGTGAA
>JANZXP010000007.1:16893670-16906785 GCA_027576715.1 Erythroxylum flavicans | reverse complement strand
AGGTTGTCATGAATGCATGTACAATAAATGTTTATATGCACATATCACTGTTCACAAATGCATGAGCATGAGATGTGATGATTTACCCCGCTTTTGGGCCCGTTTCTCTGGTCCGACCCGTTCTCTGGAAACGGGATGTTACAAATGAGGTGTCAACCTAAGTTCAAATTCTACATTTATGAAAGTTGAAGTATGAATATTCATAAGATGTGAATTAAAGAAATATGCCCAGAACAGTCAATTTGAGCATACATTATACATTACAAATTACACATATACATATGTGTATAACTGATATGTGTGCCATATGTGTATTACATGATGATGATATATAGGGTAGAACGTCAGCATCCAAATGTTTTCAAATCTTGGAAGCTAATGCTAATCTGGAGCGTACTGTGAGTCGACTTAGATGGTCTCACTTTCATTGTTTGTTTTGGATTGAAATTTTGTATTAAATTATGTGATGTGAATGTGTTGATTTAGGACAATAAATGTCCGAGGCATTTGATGCATGTAAAAATCATTAGAGTGCTCTTTGAATGTGAATTTGATTGAATAAGTGATTCTCAACTTAAATGTTGAATGCCGGACCAAGGTCCGATGATAAATGTGAACGTGAATATGAAAGTGTATAATTGAGCACGATTAATTGACTAAATACATTCGATGCATTTCCTTACATGAATGTATGATAACATAAAGGCTGTAGTGATCTCAGTATCCATAAAAAAAGAGCTTAAAGCTCAGAATGTGGTATGGGCCTCTGGCTCACTATGTAAAATGAGCCCTATATCTCCAATGAATAAGGGACAGTTATTAATGAGCCCGATATCCATAATGGATACAGAATAGTTACAGGCACTCCGTCACCACAATAATAATTGGAAGTGAGTCTCATGAGCATTGCATTTATATAATTGATATGTATGATTTAAATGATTGAAATAAATAGTTTGCATGATTTCTAAACGTGAAAGAAGAATTAAATGAATATAAAGTGTATGTGATTTAACATGTTGATTGTGAAATGGTGTGAATTAAGTGATTACATAAATTGATGTGTTATGTGAATTGAGTAAGCCATCGAGGATGGTCCACTTACTGAGTTGGCAAAACTCACCCCAATTTGCAACATATTTTTCAGGCTCAGACGAGACACTCGGTTAAATCAACTAAAGTTTAACTACTGCTTTTGAGTAAGAGAAAGAGGTCAGGATCAGTTGGCGCCTGCATATATTTTTTTGTTATTTTTGTCGTAAAGAATGTATTCCGCCAATACTGTACCATTGTATGTGAATAATTCTTATATGTAATGACTTTATGACTGAAAGTGTTTCGAATTTGTAAAGGGCCCAAATGATTACTGAAATTCTGCAATGTGTATATTGTTTGTGGTAATTGTGATTAAAATTGTTATAAATAAAATGGGCTATTAATGATTATTGGTTTTTTGAAAAAAAATGCGTGTGAAATTGTTTAAAAATTTTTTTGCAATGAGTTTTGTTTGACTGTTCTAGCCCACCAGTTTCATAGGGTGTGTGTCCAAATGTCCTCAGAATATAAGGATACGTGCTCGGTGGAAGTGGGGTGCCACATAGGATCTCCATAATATTTTTCACAGTAAAAACTTTCAAAACATGAGAACATAAAATTCTAGCAAACTCGAATTTTCTACAGCTACAATCAACTTTTCCATTTGATGAATCATAAGTAACTGTATGGTAATAACTCTTCCTATAAGGGTAACTTGATATTTTGTGATTGATCCAACCTCCCTAAAGCTTTCAATACAATAATTATGAGACTTACACCACTTATTTTGAAAGCACTTGAACACTTCAAGAGTAGAAACACTTGCTGCATATTTCAAAGTTTCAATTAGATACAATAATGAAGGAATACTTGTACTTGATTTAAAATAAGCCTTTAACTTTTCATATCTACGATCTTCAAAGAGTCTTTCAAAGTGATGAAAAAACTCCAAGAATTTATGTTGATAACTGAAATACCTCTTCATAAAACTATTCATGCTCTCACTTCTTTGTGTTGTCGTCATGTCTGCACAAAACATTTGTCTTCCATACACTAAAGCCCATTTTTCCTTTATCCTAAACATATTCCTCAACCAATCATTTTCTTCAAGTCTGTATTTACGTAACATCTCATTCCATGCATTTACAAAATCTTCCTCTTCTTCAAAATCATATATGCATGAGCTAAAATCTCTAGAAAAATCTTTGAATTGGGAGAAAACATCACTTAAATGGATAAATGTGCCAAATACATAAACGATGATGAGTTTCAGGTCATCTTAGTACTAAAGCCTTTGCCATTGTTGCATCTTAGTCTATAAGAGTAGTGTTAAATTTTTTATCACACATAGCTTTCACAAAAGTATCAAATAACCATTTAAATGTGAGGGATGTCTCATCATATAACAATGCAACACCAAAGATTGTACTCTACTTGTGGTGATTTACACCTACAAGCAATGCAAAGGGATGACCTTCATTGTTCTTCCTATAAGTTATGTTAAAACATACCACTTCACTAAAATTTAAGTAATGTGCTCTCATCTTTGTATCTGACCAGAAAATGTTGGATATTAAATTATCTTCATCAACTTGGATAACATAAAAAAATTCAGATTATCAAATTGCATTTTATGCAAATATTCCAGAACATCTCTTGTATCGCCTCTTTTCGGATATCTCATCCTTTTAGACCATAAGTAATTTCTGTAGTCATCTAGTATGAAACCTAAATTTTCTCGACCACCCACTTGCCTAACCATGACATCATGAGATGCATTTGGTGGGATTCCTATGTCATTTTCCATTTCAATTTGCATTGCTGCAGATAAACTTATCTTTCGGTGAGATATGTGTAAGTGTGTTTTGTTTGGACTTGAGAGGTAGTGATTATGCTCCTCAATAAACTAGACTACACAGAATTTTCTGCTTCTTTGACGACTGACTCTCATTTTAGCTTTATAATCAAACCTTGTTTTAGGGCGTTTTGCTCTCACATAAATATCTCATTTGTCTTTTCCTCGTTTACCTTCAACACTATAATAAAACATTCTGTCAATGAAGGTTTTGGATTTATCTTTGTGATTTCTACTTCTCCTTATCCCAAACTCAACTTTTTTAGCATATGCCAGATAGAATTGGTAAGCATATTCTTCTGTCTCAAACTTCATTCCAATTCTTGGTATTAATTCTTTGGATACTTGACTTGAGTCGGTAGCCTACAAATCCTTATTAGTGTTTAAACTCATGATAGCTATAAGCTCATCTTCACCTTCGCTCCTACCAACTTCATTACCATCTTCAAAATTTAACTAATGATAAGACGAAGATACACCTGCCATTGAATTATTAGCTTTGATCTTGAAGTAAAAACCTAAAAAACAAATGAAAAAAATGAAAATGGATACTTCACTTTTATGATATAGAGAAACACTAAGTGTAAAATTCACAATTTAAGTAAGAAGCAAAAAATGAATCCTTTAACATTAAACTTAAATAAATATTTAACAACTGGTGCCAAACAAATTGTTTAAAAAATGTTTGGTCTCTTTGTTTGGTGTTCTCGCGTATTGGTAAACTAGAAACAAAAAGAAAGAAAAACAAAAAGGCATGACCTCACTAAAGCTAGAATAGAGCCGATTAATACACAACAAAATTAGATTTTATTAAAACAACGTTATATTGTGGTGGAACAAGTTTGGAACAGAATTATTGAAACAATCTATTTCTTTTAAAGAATTAAAATAAAAGCTACTTTCTTTTTTCATCACAATTAATTAAGTGTTATTGTATGTAAATCAAGTTTGAATGTGATATAGAAGAGACATCACTTAACACATAAGAATTTATATGAAAAACTTAACCCATCTCTTTAAAGTATTAGGCTATACAACATAAGGTCTATTTGTTATAGAATAACATGTATTTTGGTTTGGTAGTTGAACTAAAATTACATTAAAATATATGGAATATAACTACATTTATGAGCAATGGACAATGGTAACATTGTAGGCTTGGCTTGCAGCATTAATGTCTGTGCTCATGAGATAACATTTTATTCCTAACAAGCTCCACAGAGTTGGAACAGACTAATTGATATAGAAGATTTGAACCTGTTGCAAGAACCTCAAACCTATTCATAAAGGAACACTTATCCCACTCTACAAAGAAACTCCATTATATAGACTTGAATCGTACCTTTAAGACAATCTAATACCACCAAATGTCAAAGGGTTAATTCCTTTTGACAACTAAAACACACTAACAATCGAACGAATGATCAAAGAAATGCCAACACACACAAAAATTATGAGTAATCTTCACAGTTCTTTATCCTACAGCATGGGGACTAAAAACTGAATTGGTTGCTCAAAACCGTCAGTAATTAAAAAACAAAGCTAAATAGAATTAGAAGAAGCTCTCAAGTGACCAGATTAATGAAGTAGCTTAAGTCATGAAAATGAAAAATGAATCAGATTAGCACGAAAGTAATTACCGATTGAGAAGCATTGAAGTTATGCAACTGTAATTTCAAATTTATTTTAACTCGAAAGCTATTGAGCAAGAGCAACTAGTTCAAGCATTTTACTTTTTCCAACTTGCCATAAACAAAGAACTTAACATTATGTACTTTTTTGTGTTCAACTATCCTCGTACAGCTCTTACAAATGAATTTAATTTAGTTTTCTAGAAGCATATGACAATACAAAAGGTAGCAATAAAAAGATTAGTCTACATTTATCAGTTGCATATGGTAGCATTAAAGTCTTTGCAGATGTTGCAGAAGGAAATGAAAACAATTAACTAATTAAAGTGAATAAAAAAATTAGCATTTTCAAATGAGAGGAGAGACAGAACTGGACCCTGACCTTATCTTAGCTATTAGCTACTCTTTCTCAGCAGGAGGTCTGTGAGGAAGCTCCATAATTTCAAAAAGGGATAAGTATAGTAAAGAAAAAATATATCTATCTCTACAGTGAACAAGTAGATTTTTTGTCATGAAGCATAGACTTCAAGTTCAAACACAACCTCCAAAAAGGACCACATGTAGCTTTTTCACACTTGATACCGTGTTTTTAAAGTATATTTATCATTCATAAACCTTGCAGTCTAAAATGTAGACATGTTTGAAACAATTTAATGATTGATACGTTAAATTAAGAAAGACTGGCTCTTTTCAAAACAAAACCAAAATTTGGGGTAAGAATATGGTCTAGTTTTTAACAAAACAAAATTTAAGAATTGGGTTTCTCTAAATGTTGATCTTTTGTTGTTATTTGGAGAAAATTAGAGAGAATACATACAAACAGAGAGTGCCTATGGAAGTGAACCTAATATTTTCTTTAGTCTTAACAGTTGCGTGAATAATGCTACTCTCATTGTCATTCTTTCAAGGAAAACCTTTTCAGTCATAAAGATCAACGTCTTCAAATCCAAGGTAAAAATAATTATAACACTAATATAATTACCGACAATTATGTAGTTTCATACAGAAGATCATTTATACAGAGGATCATTCATAATCATGTAGTATAAAATGTAGAAATATTTAAAACAATTAAATGTTCAACAAGAAGTCATTAACTTGCGAGTCCACAATCCTCCTACACATGATTTTCTTTCAATTATTCTTTTACTTTGTCTTTAAGTAAGAAAGGACCTTATAAAATAGTACCAACAACTGGATTTTGTTTGTTCACAGTTTAATAATGCATATGTCAAGACTCCTAGAGTTTTCAGATACTGCTCAGAACATTTCAAACTTACTGTTAAAAAAATCACAACCCAAAGTAAAAATCAGTTTTACTGGCAATGTTTATTGAAATTGAAACCTTTCTCACAACATATATAAAGCGGAGCAATTCCTAATCTTATGCCAAAGTCAATTGACCTTAAATGTAATGATATATATCAATTTTGTAAATAGTTTACTATTGTTAATGAATTGCGTTTATTTTTCAAAAAAAAATCACAACCCATCACAATATGTCCACGTTATGTTTATCCATAATTCAACAGCAAGATGTCCAATAGGCGCAGAGGTGGATAGTATAGCATGGTTTCAAATTTCCTATGGTAATTCTACAACAATGACTGAAACACTTCTATAAGTTATGATTTCAATCTAACTTATCAACTACACTTTTACACAAACTGATCCAGTTATGTAATAAACTAGAACTGCTCTAGTTGCTCCTCTGTAGTAAGATTTGGTGATAAATCTGAATAATTCTTGCCCAACCTAAATTCAAAACACAACCCTTCATTAGGATACATATCTGGCGTTTATAACTTAATGAATACCTGGATATAGAGATTTCCTAATATAAACACACACATGGACATCTGGAAAATAATGTAAACAATTGCACACAAATTGCCACTATATTTGAGAATAGAGGACAAATTAGCAAAAGCATCATCTAGAAGATCTTTGTACCGAACTACATTATTAAGAAATCCACTCAGATGCACAAACACCAGTGAAATTTGATGCATCTATGTTTGAAATATAAAAAGGGAGTCTCAGGCCATTAAATAAAAGGTCTAAAGTTAAATGTAAAATTTTATACCCTTCAAATTCTTTATCATTTTCTATCATATTTCAATTAGTAAAAGGATTTTCCCCATAGTAGGTAAACCTGAAAACATCTCATAATCAATTTCACTAACATTTTTTGTATAGTAATTATCCCTAAAAAGAAAGGGATGAAGGCTACACCTAGATATATTAAATTTACATGAAAAAAGCAAAAGCTTCTTTGGATAAACACCTTACCTTCGTAATAAATATTTGGACGATTGAAAGAAGATTTCAGAACTAAAAGATCTTGCAAGCATAAGGACTGTATGACATCCTTCTAAACTCTGCCCATTGAAAGAGCAATTAAAAGTGGCTACGATTCTCTAGTGTTTTTAATAAAGAAATATTACTCTAATGCTAGGAGCTAAAGGATCGAAGGTCAGTCTAGATAAGAAACCAAGTCATCTTGAATAAAAACATCTCTAGACTCACTTCGGAACAGCAATTGCTGTCAAAGCCAATTTTGATACATCAGGAATGTGATTCCTCAAAGATGCAAGAGTACGGTAGGCTGGTCTAATTAAAGCAAAACATAAAAAGAGTGAATTCAGTGAGAACATCTTAACAGAAGGAAAAAATATTAGGCATTAGCCAATTTAAAGGCATGTTGTCTCATTGTTAAGGTCAATGATAAACTTGAAATCATGGCCCCATGTTGAGATGCAATGTGCATGAAATTAAGAAAATATAAGGAAACAAATAAAAATGAATTATGGACATATCTTGAAACAACTTTCAAACAACATAATACCATCTTAAGAACATACAAACAATAGCTCAGACTTGTGGAGAAAATGGCTGTCAGAAGAATCTCCTGGGTGTAGAAGCTTTCGCCAAAGATGGCGTCACGCCTCCAGGAAGCTGACTGGAAGAGGTTACACCATGAGGATATGGATTGGGCAAGGGTTTGGGGTAAGAAGAGCAATCAAGAGTGCTCTATATGTCAACTTACGATCATCAATCTTCTTGCATAAATAGTTAAAACAAAAGGACAGGGACTTCTGAATCGGCTCTGTTTTCTTCGTACAACAAAAATGGAAATGACCTAGAAATAGAAGAAAACCCAAGTGAAAACAAACCGTATATTCACAGATAAAGGCAGGAAACAAAATCAAAGGGTTATGCGAGAGCATAGTCGACACTATTAGTTATTAAAACGTTGTCGTATTTGTTATGGAACAAAATAGGGACACAATTACTGGAACATGTGATTTGATGCTGGTGGCTTGGCTTTTTCTTAGGCAACAAAGCGTTTCGAGCCACTATAGTTAATCAATTCTTAGTATTGTTAGTTATATATTTTACGAGTTAAAACAAAATAACTTGAAATCTTGTCAGGAAAAAAATGATAGAAGAAAAGTATATTTTTATTTTGGTATTTATATTAAAATGTAGATAATATTTTCAAATTTCCAAAGATTAACAAAATAGTTTTATTACATAGTAATATGATATTTTTATTTTTATTTATTATGTGATATTCATATTATCGTATATATCGTGAATTTTATTTAACTTAATTAAAATATAGTTATAATTAACTTAAATTTTCATAATTTTAATTAATCATAAAATTCCTAGCTAATCATAATTATTTTAATTAATTTTAATTTAAGATTAACCTAACAAGAAATGAGAAAAGAGAGCAAAAATAGTAAAATAAAGAAAAAAGAGAGAACCAAAAAATGAGAATATCCATAAAAAAATGAAGAGAGGGAAAGAGGATATAAAGAGGGCGAGCATAACAAAAAATATAAAAAGAGAGAGTAGTTAAACATGTTATGGGTCCAATATTATATTATAAATGTTTGTTTGTCCAATACCACTAAATTTGAGTTTGGAGATTTTAGTTGTCTTCATGAATCAAAAAGAACAAAGATGTGACATATTCGAGACAAAAACTAATAATTGGAAGCTGTTTCTGGAGTATATGCTTATGTTTTGATTGCACATATTTGTATCAATGGTGGACACGATTTTATGGATAACCATGTATGTCTCAGTAATCGTGTATATGTTTAAAGGCAGCACTTCAAGGACAGACACGTTCATGTATAGTTATACATGCTTATATTATTGGTGGACACATAACTATATTTGCTAACTGTGTAAGTCACTAGAACAGTGAATTTCTATGATGTCAAGTTTTGAGACTTAAAAGTTGAACACGGTCACCATAAACAATCATATAAATGACCATATGCTATATAAGAACCTTATCTTTTGAATATATATATTTATCAATTCGTGCTCAATCCTAGGGTGATGAGAGATTTGTTGTGGTTGTTTCGTAAGGTATTCTTAAGTTAGAGTTAATAGCTCAAAATTTTAAACTCTTGTATCTTACTATTTTAATTTAGTGGATCTTTCTTATCAGTTTGTAATGTGATTTTACCTCTACATTGGAGGATTTTTCACATTAAAATCATATATTCAATTTATTTTTCATTTATCTATTTCATTTGTGCAGTTTGATATTGGTTGAGTGTTCTTGTTAATCTTATGGATGTTATTGCCTAAAGCCTAACGATTGGTATCAGAGCCTTAGGTATGGAGAGTGGTAATAGCTCTATGATATAGTTGATGTTGACTAACTACTCAATTTAGAGACCTATGTTGGAAGATATTTTTATATTAAAAATATCTTTATGATCTGATCAATGTGAAAAAAATTGTAAGAGATGATGTACCGTTTAAACCGAAGAAGATGATAGATATAGAATAGGAAAAGATGAAGTAAAAAACTTGGAAACTATTGGACTGTGGAATACTATCATTATATCCAACTTGGTATCCCAAAAGATTGATCTTTTTGAGTTGTGGAAGAAATTGGAGGGGCTTTATGAGAGGAAGACCGTTTATAACAAGGTTTCCTTGATTAAAAGCTTATAAACTTGAAGTTGAAGGCTAGAAAATCAGTGTCTAAGCATCTCAACAATTTTTAGGATATCATTAACAAGTAGATCACCATGAAGACCATCTTTGATTATGAGTAACAAACTTTGTTCTTATTGAGTTCCTTGTTGGATAGTTGATAAACTTTAGTTATGACTATCATTAACTGTACTCCAAATAGTGTGCTTTCTTTAGATGTGATAAAAAAAGAGCATGTTTAATAAAGAGATTAGGAAGAAGGAGATCAGTATCAATAAGGCCTAAGCCTAACTCGAACAGTGAATTCAGGGTTCGGTTGCCTAAGCTCGATCGAACCTTAGGCTTTAAATTTAAATATATTTTTATTTTTTAAAATATGTTATTTAAAATGGATTACTTAAAAGTGTATATATTAAGTGTACATAAAATTTTGAAATGAATAAATTCAAACTAAATTTATTTTAAAAGAAAGTGAATCAAAAGATTTTATATGAGAAATACAACAATTATTTGATTAACATAATTGCTTAATAAAGTTGAGTTTTAAAAAATGTATGAATTAAGATAACATAAAATTTTGAAATGAATAAGTTCAAACTAAATTTATTATAAAATAAAACCAACTAAAAAATTTTATATGAGAAATGTTGCATTCATTTTATTAATATAATTGCTTAATAAAAATGAGTTTTTTAAACGTATAAATAAAAAATATATAAAATTTTTAAAGAATAAGTGCAAACTAAATTTTAAAATGAATAAGTTCAAACTAAATTTATTTTGATATTAGTTTGGACTTTAAATGTTTTTTTTGCTGGATATACAATTTAAGCATATATATAATACAACAACACTAGTGGGAGTCTCGTTGAATAAGCATACATACTAGAAATTTATGAGTCTTATTATGTAATAAATAAAACAATAATATTTATGAAAATCATTTTATTATAAATACAAAAAGAGTGTCATAATGTTAATATTTTGCAAATTGTCTAATGATACAATTTATAAATATCAAAATGGAATTATCAATTATTGCTAAGAGAGGAGACTGGAGAGTAGATATTGAAGTTGAGTAAACAGGCAGAGATAACAATAAAAACTCATAAGTAAATAATTATATCTTTAATTATAAAAAACCAAAGTAATCATACGAAAGTTAAGTAAATCTATAAACTAAGATTAGAGATAACAAATCTGTAGTAAGGAAAAGAGCATAGTTAATTGTTAAAATCATAATCGGGGGTAGTTCTCACTACTTCATCTACATATAGAAAAATTATTATCTAAATTATACCTAATAATGCAATAATTGTATTAAATAATATTAAACACATGATAATACAAATTAAATATACCTTCACCATCGAATATGTGTTCAAAAAATTCTTTAGATGAATAACTAATCTCCTTTGTACTAGTAACTATATTAATATAAAAAGATAATACAAAATAAGATAATATTATAAAGAATATAAGACTAAATTGATTTATCTTAAAAATGGAGCTTACCCTCAATATTTTTATCATCTAACTAATTTCAAGCACACATAAGAGCTTCCATAGTATTAGGATGAAGTCAAACATGATAAGGATTATTATCTAACTATCAGTGCTAAAAGCAAATTTCAAAGTAACAGTAGATGTTGAAATTGCTAAGAGATCTTGTGTAATTACTTGTATGATCAAAAATTCATTTGCACGGTTTTTTCCTTATAGTAATACATCGAAGTCCACGTGTTCAACTTTGATTATACAATCTACTGTCAAATATTTGTCTAACTCCATCATACTGTAAGAAGTACTAGCCCTTTTTTCTTTTAAGAATTTTGTAAATGAGTGTTTCACATTAGTCTTAGAAGAATTCGAACCTAAACCTGAGCTTGAACTAGAAGCTAGATTTGAACTACTATGATCCTAATTTTTATTGCTTAATTAATAATGATTAAACAAATCCTTCCAAAATTTTTTAATGACATCAATATGCTCTTAAGGCTCGATCACCATACAACATGTCATAATAAAAATATACCCCTTCATCTTTTATTTGGGGTTTAACACAAAAATGACCGCTACAATATGTGTTACCATATATTAGTATAAATTGAACTTCTATGTCATCTAGTCTGTTATAACCCAAATCATCTAATTATCTTTAAATATCCAATCAAATATAGCTTTCTTGATCACACATATATTGCCAAAGTAACTATAAAAAGTTGGATATTTTGCTCATGAGAATTATTCAATAGTAGTATAAAATATTTCCAACTTTACATAAAGTTCTTTAGCCAACTCTCAAATCTCTTCTGTAGATAGACAAGTATATTGAGAATCTCTTTGTTTCAGCCTAGTGAACACCCCAACATATTGGATTGCTAACTCCAACTTTTTAAAGGTTGAATTCTAACTACTAGGATAATCCGATACTAACTTCTTTATGCATAGAATGCATAGTTATCATGCAATTTCTTCAAAAATTTTAACATTTTGGGTGTTGCACTTCAATATAGTACATTATCCTAAATCAACTCTACCACTTCCTTTATCCTCTATGATCCGTCTTTCACAATCAAATTCAAAATATTCACAAAACAATGCATATGGAACAACCTCCCACTAACCAACAAGCTCTTAGCCTATAACTTATTCTTCAAATTTTGGATCATCACATTATTTGTGCTATAATTATCGAGTGTTATGATAGATAACTTGATGTCAATATTCCAATCCATTAAACACTTGACCAATAAGGTTGTCAATCTTTTGCTTATATGTGGTACAAACACATAAATAAAATACCACTTATAAATAAGAACACATATTAATAATAACATATTCAAAAATAAATAATAACACTATTAAATATTATATTTTACCTCAATAGTCTACTACATGAAGTCCAATCATTATCAATATAGTGTGTCTTCACTGCCTTATTAACCCTTCTTTTACTTATCAATTGGCTACATGTCTAATATGATGACAACCTATCTTTTGCTAGTCAACAATGTTTTAGATATTTCTTTCTTTTGATCTTCATATATTTTAAAAATATCTTTCTTCTGAAGGAATCAATAGTATTCACAGCGGAAGCAACCCAGGATCAGAAATACACATACAGGCAAACCAAACACAAGAATCGAAACAAGACAAACCTGTTGAAGCACGGAATCGCTAACTGATCTTCTTTCCACAAAAACTTCTTTCCGTAAATCTTCTTATCCTTACAGTCTTCGGTCTTGTAACCTTAATTGTTTCTGTAACCCTTATTTCTGGGTAGGCAGAAAGAATGTATCATGTATTTTCAAGAGAATTTCTGGTTTCTCTCTATGTATTCCAAAAATCATCATGCCTTTTCGATAGGAAGAAAAGCTTATATATATCGAAAAACCTCTCCTTTCCGCATAAGAAGTTACCTATAAGATTATGCGGTTTGTAATTCTAAAATAACAGATTTTTTCTATTTAATTTAAAATAATCTATTGCTTATTTAAATTACAAATAACACATATGTGTTCCAAACAATTAAGGCACGACAAAGACCGCAGGGAAAAATTAATAAGACTAAAATTATAATAAGAATCTATACAGGACCAGTATATTCTTATTATAATTAA
>JANZXP010000007.1:16873389-16887421 GCA_027576715.1 Erythroxylum flavicans | reverse complement strand
AATAATAATAATAATAATAATAATAATAATAATAATAATTATTATTATTATTATTATTATTATTATTATTATTATTAGTAGTAGTAGTAGTAGTAGTAGTAGTAGCAGCAGGAGCAGTAGTAGGCATTCCAAATTTATGTTTTCAAACCAAACATTGGCTTATATCATTATTAGAAATTCTTAAGAATAAACCAAACTGAGTAATACACATTCCATTCTATTCCTCATTTATTCCATTCCTAAGAATAACCATTTCATTCCTTATCTATTCCAATAAACCAAATACCCTATAAGTGTGTTATGTGATATGATCCAAGGCTTTGGTATTTGGAATTATGTGGGTAAGCATGATTTCTTAGGTTTCCTAACCCACAAGTTCTCTTTATTGCTTTGCATGTTGTGTCATTTAATTTTGAAGTAAATCAACTAATATTTTCAAGCTTAGTTGTTGAAAGAATATATTGATATTAGGCCAACATTATTCCAATTAAAACATTCATCTCTATACTCATTCCGTGTCAATCTCCAAATTACCAACATATTAAATTCTTAATTGATTGATTTATGTCCACATTCATACTTATGCTCATACCTACTTTGTAATATATCTTAATGCTCATTTTATGTCAACTCCATAAATCAATTGCACTTATTTGATGAAGATCCAGAAATTGAAGGATAGCTCACAAAAATCTTCGAAGGACCCTACTTAGAGAGTTCAAGTTACATTGACAATAAATGACTTAGAACGCAACAATGATACTGAAGGATCATAAACCATAACAGACTAACCAAAGATCATGGTTGACTATACTAACCAGATTTGACAGGGATCGAGTCCAACATTGTAAGACCTACTTTCACAGCTAATAAGAACGAGATTAACCTGAGCATTATTTAGATAGTGCAACAATATGTTCAGTTTGACAGGCTTTAAGATGAGGACCCTAATGCACACATTGCTAATTTCTAGAAATTTGTGACACATTTGAGGTCAATGGTGCCACTAATCATGCTATCAAACTAAGGTTATTTCCATTCTCATTGAGGAATTCGATGAATTAATGGTTAAATTCTTTGCTTAGGGGATCCAACACTATATAGAATTAAATAGTATAAAAGTTTCTTCTGAAGTACTTCTCACTAACTAAGACTTTTACCAAACTAAGGAACGACATCTCTTTCTATGCTTAGATTGATTCAAAAACTCTATACGACACATAGGAGAGATTCAAGTAGATGTTAAGGAAGTGTCCATATCATGGTTTACCATAATGGATGCAGATTTAAACCTTCTAGAATGGGCTCAACTAAATAACTCGGTAGATGTTCGTTGCAATAGCTAAGGGAACACTAAATAATAAGACACCAATAATAGTCTATAATCTCATCGAAGATATGGCTATGAACAACTACCTACTAAGCTAGTAAGAGTATATAACATAAAGTAGTTATAGCGTTGGTAGGTTAGGTTGAGCTTTAAGAAAGAAATTAGAGAAATTAACTATGAATTCGAAATTAATCCAAGTGATGTAGTGTGAGGTGTGCAGGTAAAGACGTCCAGGTTAAGAATGTCAAGCACTATAGGCGGTGGTAAAACCCTAGTATATGGATTATATAAAGAATGCTCTTAGATTTCAGAACAATCCTTAATTACAATAATACATATAATCCAGGATGGAGGAATCACCTAAATTTCTCTTGGGAGAATTAAAGGTAACCAAGGAATAACCCTCCACTAAGATTTTAACAACACCTACCTTAAGAAAAGAAGCTAAGATTGGGAGAACTCATGACCAAATTTCCTTAAAATTCAGAGTCAAGATTTCAAGTTATTGAAATGTCATTAAGAAAGTAAGAGGTTTTTATTCATGCTTGGAAACTCAGATTGGTCAAGTTGGTAAGTTAGTTTTTGAAATACAATAAAGGAGTATGCCTAGTAGCATCTAGACAAACCTCAAAGAACATGTGATGGCAATCAACCTTAGGAGTGGAAAAGAATTGCAAGTAGAGAAAAAGACCCAAAGTGAGGAAAAGAGTGACATCAGGGGTCAAGAAAAAGCTGAAGATGAAGAGCACCTTCCAAAAGTTAAGGAATTTCAGGTTACCATCCTCTATTATACTAAAGTGAAGAAAGATCACATGGATGAGCAATTTGCTAAATTCCTCGAACTATTTAAGCATATTTATATTAACTTACCTTTTGTTGAGGCTCTTACATAGATGTAGAAGTATTCTAAATTCTTGAAGGAGTTAGTAATATATAAGAGGAAGTTGGAGGAGTTGGCTAACATGATGCTAAATGGAAGATTCTTGGTGATTCTTCAAAGAAAACTACTAGAGAAGCTTAAAGATCTAGGGAGTTTTACTATCCTTTGTTAAATTGGTAGCTTGAAAATAGAAAAGGCTTTAGCCAACCTATTAATGTGAGGCCTTATTCATTGTTTAAGAAATTGAGATTAGGTGAACTAAAACATACTAGGATTAGTATACAATTAGCAGATAGATCGAACAAATATCCTAAAGGTATTATTATGGATATACTTGTTAAGGTTGATAAGTTTATTTTCCTAATTGACTTTACGATTCTTAATACAGATGAGGATATAGAAGTGCCACTCTAGGTTGACCTTTCTTAGCCAGTGCTAGGTCTATTATTGATGTTAGTGAAGATAAGTAGTGTATAGGCTTGAAGATAAAGATATTACATTTAAAATATCTGTTTCCATAAATCATTCCCTTAAACATGCTGATGCTTATTATTCTTTTGATTCATTTAATCAGTCAGTTTGGATGTTTTCTAGGACTCTTTTTCTAAAGGTTTGCTGGAGTTGTGTCTAGGACAAGGTAAAAAGAAAGAGTCACTCTATAAGGAAAAAACAGGTAACTTAGAAATCAAAGAACTCACAATTAGAAATAATGAAATTAAATCTTATAAGTGGCTTAAATTATGCATAAGAACGTCTAAATAATGACGTTAAACAAGCACTACTTGGGAGATGACCCAAGAATTGGTATAATTTTAATTAATTTGTTTATTTTATATTTTTCTTTTAAGTTTATTTTTAGTATTTCATTGATTTTTTGTGTGTTTTGTGTTAAAATATTGAACATCCTTACTATTTTTCCTACTGTTGAGTTTTTGGTATATGTTACTTAATTCTTTTGAGTTTGAGTGAAAATTTTTAAGTTTTCAGAAATTTATAGGTTTATATAGTCATGTACACACCCACGTATGCTAAAATAATATTTATTTAAGATGGACAAGGTTCTAATGACCTGGACATGATCATGTCCATCCTTGGAATTTTTAACAATTATCACACTCGATCACAGAGAGTTATACTAAAATGAGACATGCTCTTGTAGCTTAATTTTTTAAAACATGTCACTATGCACGCCTTTGTCAAAGTCACACGTTTATAATGACTTACACAGCCAGGTATACGGTCCACAAACCCATCTTTTAAACCCTAAACCTTCTTCATTTCTTTCAGTTTTCCCTCTCTTCTCTTCTCTTTAATGCGCCCCTCTCCTACAACCTACCCTAGCCATTTTCACGCTATTTTGCGACATCCAATTGATTTTCTTGCATTTTACATCAATTACAGTTAGATTTTTTTGTGCTTTTACCAATTCTTCCTTAGATTTGCTAGGTTTTGCATTTGCTCCAACATAAGGTATGTTTCCCTAATTTTCTCCTTATTTCACAATTATAATTTAAATCTCATTCTTTTCCCTATGAATTATTTGATTTAATTGATGAGATGCATTGTTGATTAGAAGAAATTTGATTTATGAATGTTGATTATAGTCACTATATTATGAATTGTGATGCGTTTCTATAGCTTAGGTACAAAATTGGTGTTTTTCTACCAATTAGTTAATGCTTGTTAGTTTAATCATATACCCATTCCATATTTTGCATGATTTATGGTTTAATTGTTTAATTGTTCAATTTTATACTAAATTTTAGGAATTGCATTTAGGAATTGTTTAATTAGTCTAATTTTATTTGCTAATTGCATTTTAAATATATTTTTAATCATTATTTTAATTTTCTAATTATTTTGTTAATTTCATTTTTTAGTTTAATTTGATTTTTAATTGTGTGCCTTTTCGTCATTACAAAACATAGTGTGTGTATGACTTAAGTGTGGGGAAAATTATTATTTAATATTTTTATACCATTATTTTCTCACACTTTATTTCGTTTTAGGTACAATGATAAGAAGAATGTAAGCAATTTAACAATGAGGAGAAAAAGAGGCACTAAGAAAATGAAAAAAAAGTGAAGGGTCTTCTAGAGACCCGAGTGGAGCTCACTCACCACCCACCAATATGAGAGGCAGTCACACATCCACCAGCTTGACATGAGATGCTGCAATTTAATACTGAGGCCTATAAGGAGAAATTTTAGAGTCTTAAGGACAAAAAGCTCATGATTGACAAATGTAGATTAAAAGGCAGTGAAGTAGGTCAGTTTGGCCTATCAAGTTTGGGATCTCATAAGTGCTAGAGTGTAGTTTTGGTTCTTCAACATAGTGGAGCCCATATGTTGGGAACTTATGCTTGATTTGTGATCCACTTTCTTTATGAAAAAGCCACTATAATTGGAACCAGCCAAGCATAATCCATAGATATTGAGAGATATGACTAGGATGAGCTACATGAATTTCTACATGATGATGGGACTATACAGTAAGGACTTCATAAAGATGTAGGAGTATATAGATATTTGATGGTTATGTTTGGCATTCTATTTTAGGGTGTAATTTGTTAGGTATTTAGTGTGAATTTGAGTATTGAGTGTGTATTTATGATTTGATTGTCTTAGTTTATGTGTTTAAGTGTTTTTATGGGTTAGTATAAGTCTTTGAGCTTAATTGTTATATTTTTGAGGTACCTTGACGTGTTTGTTAGTGTTTCAGGGTAAACAGCGAAGAACAGAGAAATTGCGAAGAGTTTTAGGCTAAAGACATAGCCCATGATCATGGCATAATAGGCCACGATCATGACATAAAGGGACGAGCTAGAGTAGCCAGGCCAGGATTGTGCACTTTGGGGTATGGTCATGACAGAGAGCTTGCATTCAGGCCACGATCGTGCACATTGGGCCATGATCGTAACAGAAAGGTACTCGAGTTTTGCAAGATTTCTCAGTCCGTTTTGACCTCAACTTTAACCTAAAGCGTCCAAAGTATAAATACGTCATTATGAGACAGATGTAGCAGTCTTGGAGAGTCTGAAAAGGGAGCCTTCACGTCAGTCACATTCCAGAAAAACCTAGAGAGTTATCGAGAGATTAAGGAAGGAGACAAAGGAAGAGAAACACAGAGAAGAAGCTTGACATGACGTACTTCCCGAAGCAGGTGGTTTCCTATTGTTGCTGTCTTTGCAATTCCGTTCCTAATGTTTTTTTTGGTTATTTCAATTTGATTTATGTATATAATCGAAATAGGTGTTGAGAATAAGTTGTGTTGAATGTTAAGTTTTTGTTTATACTCACCTTTGGGATTTTGATTTTTGAGATTAATAAAGTTTGATTGATTATGTTTTTATTGATTTAATAGTGATTTAATTTTACTCTTAATAACTTGCCAATAGATTGACAGGGTGAGCCGAGTGAAAATAATCAAATTGGGCTAACGAGAGTTAGGTGATTTGATAGGTAAAGAGTTGAATTAAGCCGGTTGAATCATGTAACGAGAGAACGAGCATAGGTTCCTAGTAGGTTATTAGACAATTTAGAACTAATTTAGGTTTTAGGTCAATTGTGAATCGAGAGATCACAATTCTGTAATTTAAATTAGGGATTATCAATTAGGGTTAAGAATTATAACTCGAGAGAGAGAAGTTCAGCCTAAGACTGTCTAGACCTATTAATTCGATAATTGCATAATTGATTATTTTTTCGTTAATTTCAGATTAAAACCCCCTTTCTCTCACTTGATAGTTTCTAGTTTGGTTTTGGGACTGGTTTTTGTGACTTGTTATCTTATTTAGATTTCTGCAATTCAATTATTGAAATTAATTATTTGATTGGTTTATTTTCTGCATTAGTTATTTATTTTGAATTATTATAGTTTAGTACGACCTTAGATTTTAGGACTGGCTTAGCCTCCTCGTTGGATCGATACCTTAGGTACTATACGAATGACCCATACGCTTGCTAAATTTACCAAGGTTAATAAATATTAAAACTTAGCGTGTGTAACCTTGCGAACAATCTTTGCATGGAATTTCCATATAGGATGGATCCTCGAAACTTTTAGTGCAACATCAACATGGAGTTAGATTATTTCCTTAGCAAATTCAAAGCATCTACCTTAAGACATCCTACACTTAAGTACAGGAGTCATACACTAAGTGGGCAGGTTGGCTTCAGTGTTTTCGAGAACATTAGACGTGCATTTTTGTAGACCATAAACAAGAGAATGCCAATACCCCTAGGGTATACCTTAGCCCAATATTTCTGGTGTTAGAGTAAGGAGAAGGAGGTGGGGATAATATATATCGAGCTTATGTGACACGACCAATAAAGAGGACGGTAGATTTTAATAGGCTACCACTGATGATGACAGGCCCCTATCCTGAAATGACTAGGCGGCCGACCCACACCCTAAGGTGTCCCTCCAGTTGATATCTGATCTAGCTGAAAAGTTCCTGTGGAACTAAACCTATTGCTATTTTTACTAAAAATCCTTAACTTAACATTAAAAAGATATAAACAGGGAAGTTTTTTAAAAACATTTTTATTAAAAATTTTGACAGCATAATGGTTGTATTTTGACCAACCCAAAATTTTCAAAAGCCTTGTAAAAGTGCAAAACACTTCTATAATCATCTCAAAATCCCCACTACAAATTTTGGACTTTAAGTCCAATCACAAGCAATCTCAACAATCGGTTCAATAATCTTAAAAATAAACTCAGATATATTCATGCATTTAACTTTAAAACTATCATATACATGCATTCTTTACACAAAATATAGTCTAAAACATATTCATAAAGATGCAAATGTGCCCAAAAATATTTACAAGGCAAAAATGCCTACACAGCAGCATGTAACAAAGTTGAATAGTCGTGAGGTGCAGTCTCTGCTACTGAACTCCTGAGTGTGCACCTGAGAGGTTTCATTTAAAAACAGAAAAGAGGGTGTGAGCTAAACGAGCTTAGTGAGTGCTAGAATTTCTATTATAATCATATTTAACTATTTAAACCTCACTAAAACAAATTCATCTCAATTTGCATAATTCAATATTTAATATAAAACATATACGCTTTCCGAAATCAAGTTTCTCAAATCGCTTTTCAAATAAATAGTGATGACATTAAAAATGTAATGAATTTCTTACACAACTTAGCCTATCACTAACTTGTTTAACATATGGTACCTTTAGGTATAAAGTCACGGAGCTGGTTCTGAACTGCTTATTCGCGATTGGTTAATCACTAGTGACGGAGCTAGTTATGCATTGCTTCCCTACTCTAGGATAACCATTATACATTATTAGTTACGAAGCTGGTTCTACAGCGCTTACCCGCAACTGGTTAACCACTAGTTACAGAGCTGGTTCTACATCTCCATTATGATAACCATTATACATTAGTAGTTACAGAGCTGGTTCTACATCACTTACCCGCAACTAGTTAACTACTAGTTACGGAGCTAGTTCTACATCGCTTACCTGTACTAGGCGAACCCCTATATACCGATAGTTACGACATTGGTTCTACATCGCTTATGCACAATTGGTCATCCACTAGTTACGGAGCTGGTTCTACATTGCTTACTCATACTAGGTTAACCCTTATACACCGATATATTAATATATATATAACCTATCAATATACCATAGCTAAAAACTATTTCCTTTTTATCAACCAATAACATCATCTCAATATAAACTCAAATCATATAAGATTTAACTTTTAAACTTCAATTCATATATTTCTAAAAACATAAAATTGCTCTAGCAATATTCACTTATAATGTATCATTAACATAAAACTCATAATCCATATTCACTTCACGATAGAATAGAAATCATTTTTATAAAATACATTTAAAATGTACTCACCGTTAAGTAGCTTTATCACTAAGCACACTTACGCATTCTGTTCCTTTCCTTTACATACACAAGTGCATTTCGTTTAGGCATTTATTTCCAAATTTGGAAATAAGACATTAACACTATAAATCTAGTTTAACCGAAGTCGAGCTTAGTATTTAATTGCATAACACGTACACTAATCACATTTCCGTTTACTACTGAAAGCTAAACTATTGTTCTCCGTTTCCAATTCTAACTTCAAAAGTCACTTAAGATCATATTTTTACCCATTCTAATTTATCAATTTCTTCAAAACACTATCCCACTCAATTTAATTCACCATATTATGATGATGTATGATGAGTCTCAGATTTGACCTATATCTAGAAGCTATACCTCCATTTATTCCTTACTGTTCACATAGAAAACGTTCAAATTAGGCCTTTAAGTCTTCTAGAAATTTGTTCCCCTATGTCTGTAGTTTTCGTATCATTAAAAATTAGACCATTTGAGGTTCTAATTCAAGAAACATGCATAAAACATCACAAGCTCCTCTAATATAGAGGAAACATTAGATCACCATTTTTAATATCAAATTCCATTATGATTCAGCTAGAAGTAGGTCAGAGTCTCTTCTAGGAATTTTTAGTACTATGTCTTAGGTTTCATATTCAATTAGAATCACCCAATTTGGAGGTCTGTCAGCCAAGTTATAGTCAAAACAAGATGTCTGGTTCAAGTGATCCGAGAACCAAATACAAACATTTACTAAACATAATTCTTTTTCTTGTCATATTCATCACTTAAATGCTTCCAAACTTATTATCTACTCCGTCGCAATTCAAAACTCATCATTTATCTTACATAAATCTATCCCACTAAAAATCCTCCAAACTAGAAATTTAGGTTAGGAAACATATAACTTTCTTTCAATCTTTTGGACAATTGAAGAACACTTAGTTTTGATCAAGCTCTGTTCAATTCATGCTCCAAAACCCATCAAAAATTAGCTACACCCTCCTTCTTCTCTCCTTAGCTGAAACTTCACTCTTTCTTCTTTTCTTTTTCTTCTTTTGTTTCACTCTCATGTATATGTTGAAAGAATGAAGCAAAATGTCTTAAGTTTTGCTTTTTATACTCATTTGATGGATTACATATGTCACCTTCCTATTTTTCATCACTAATGACTCATAAAATACATGTCATCATCTCATTGGTCTTCTCCGATGACTCATCAATCCACTAATATTATGTAAAAAGGCCAAATTGCCCTTAATTAGTACAAAAGACCAAATTGCCCTTTAATGCATGTAATTGACCAACTAATCGACCGAAAACATTCCATAACCGTCTTATTTTCAAATTGACCTTGAAATACTCTAATTATGGTCAATTCTTATTGATTGGATTCTTAAAAGTTTTTTGAATGGGTTTAAAATCATTAATAACCATTACTTTCCAAAAAGGGGCATTTTAGTCCTAAACTTTTGAAACTCCTGAAATCCATCCTATAGGACATATTTTCGATCTGTTTCAGTATCATTAAACTCTAATACTTATTTCAAATATTTTTCATTATTTCGAGGTTGGGCGCATAAAAATTCACTATTCATCTTAAAACACTATTAACTGAACATGAAAATTTTTATTCAATGAAAGGAAAGTTGCCCTATAGTTGCCCTCAACTTAGACATTATGAAGAATATACACATGGTATGCTGGAGATAGGTATTGATAAGTGAAATCTACTGATTGATCTTATTCTCAGAAGAGCAAGCAACTATGGGAGTAGATGGGGATGCCTTTAGATATCAGAGTAACCATTGTGAAAAGACTCCCCATCAACATAAATAGGAGGAGCAAAGCAGTAGGATGACAACTTAGATAGCATAAGCATGCCCAAGAGTCTGACACCACCTCCATATTAAGATCACCTAAAGATTTTCATATTAAGGAAGTACATAGGAATGATTGTAGGTAAGTAGACCTCTATATGAGATGACCAATAGGAGCTAATAGTGTGCATGTAGCAAATTGTAGGCATAAGATTGATAGATGGAGGAGGTGCTATATAGGATGACATATCACTTGGGACTCCAGATACCACCTCCATCGGGTAGAGATGGGCCATTATCATCCACTCTAGCAACTGCACTTAAGAACATAAAGGCCACGAATAGTCCCAGTACACCGAATGATTGATGGTTAGAGAGGAAATCTGGGATGCTCCATCAGGGTTTTCTTTTATTCTTGTACTTTTATGATATTGCATATTTTATTATTATTTTGTTTTTTCTTATAGTTAGTAAGTGTCTAACCTTGCTAAATTTTATTATTGCAATGTCGCTTTTATCTTTATTTTATTGTTATTTATTTATTTTAATTTTATTTTATCTTTTTCATCCCATTTTGTTTCTCTTTTTCAAGGAGGAATGTTATAATTTTAGATGGAATCTTCACTAAATTTAGACTTTACAATTATTATTTAGTGAAGTACTAAAATATTTCTTTCTCAACTTTATGTTTTATTTTTCTTTCTGTACTTATGTTGTGCACATTGGGGACAATGTACAATTTTAAGTGTGAGGAGGGGATTAGTGGAAAATTTGAAGGAAAATTTCAAATTTCTCAAGCTTATTATAAACTTTATTGTTTATTCTTACTAATTGACATCTTAATTTAGTTAAAACCGGTCAAAAAACTTTTGGGTTATTATTGATTATTGAATTAAATTAGTATGTAAAATGATAAAAGTTAGAATAATCTTATTTTTATAAGTCATATTTTTAGTAATCATTGCGATAGTTATTTGAATGAAAATTGCATATTATTTTCACATATGAGACCTAATTTTGAGATTTTGAGCCTAAGAGCAATATATCACTATTTATGCTCTATTATTCTTTATGTGTGTATTCTGTATAGGTGGATGATTCCAGAACTTGCTTTTATTAATTTAACCCTTAGTTTTAACCTATTTTCTTTAATTATCATCCACGCTCTTTTTATCTCTTAGGAATAATCAATTTTGAGACTTAGCCTTCTCTTGATTGATTATAGCTACATTGATGGCCTTTACCTTTTTTTTAATGAAAACCTTTCATTATTTTTGAACCCTTAAGGATTTGCATTTACTTAATTGCTTGAAACTTAGGTTATATTGAAGAAATTTAAAGAAAAGGTCTAATATTCCTATGATTTTAGGTCCACGATGATTGTTAAATTTGTTTTCTCTTAAGTTCTTCAGTGTTATAATTTTATATTCTCTTAAAAGTTTCTCGAAGAAGTTCAAAAGTTGAGAATTACGTATTGCGAGCATAATTAAAAGAAGAAAAAAGAGAAGTTGTGATATTTGTTAGAGAGTGAGAAAAGTTATTTTTATGCTAATGAAATTATAGTTTAAAGGACTTACGCTATAAAGAAATAAGTTTTATGTAATCTTGCTTATATGAATTCCATTTAATATTATTATCCTTTTAATGATCCATTCCATACCTTTACGTAAGCCTTAATACACCTTGTTTAAAAGATATTTTGATTTTTGTTTCTAGTTTACTTATTAGTGGTGGATATGTGATTTTATTGCAACATTGTGGTTAAAAATCATCTTCCATAATAGGTTGAGAGTTCATTATATTTTTCATATCAAGCACTTTGAGTGTATTGAGTGAATACTTTATGAGGCTAAAGAATTTGTTCTTTTAATTTCATAAAGATTATCAATGTGATTGCTATTTATAATGTCTCATGAAAGTTGGTTCTATGATAACTTGAATCTAATTGTATGTTGATTTGATTAATATGATATGATAATTTAGGATGTGGATGGACATGTTGAGGTTAATAAGGGATGTATATTTTTATCTTTACTTATTTGGATTATGATTTTCTTAAAGACGAGCTAAGGATGTTTGATAAATGTTTAATAGACTAAGTCTTTATTACCAGATTTGGGATATTTTGCTTGATTGTTTGAGAGTTTTTTTGGTACTTATTTTATTTCTAGTGCATTTATAGGTCTTAATTGCCTTCATAGATCAAAAGAAGAATTTGGGGCAATTGAGATAGAAAATGGAAGAATTATATCTAGTTTGATGGGACATGCCCATGTAAGTAACACACATGGTCGTGTATGGGACTATGTAAGTCCCTATAAATGTGTACAACTTTGAAGACATTGTTTAGCCCATATGAAGGGTTTTTGAGGGACATAATCATGCATATGGTTGTTTGAATGTCTATTTCCATTCCAAAAATCCTAATTTCACATTGTAAAAGGAAATTACGAAGAGCAAACATGAGAGCAATAGTTAGAGTCAAACTTATAGTTTTTGACAAACTTTTGAACCTAAGATTCCAGTAATTACAAAGATTTCTTTAGAGTTTTGATAGATAATATGTTTCCATCGAAGTTTTAAGAGGATTATATTAGAGAAAAGGGGATTATATATATATATATATTTCTTTTTAATTATTCTTGTAAACTTTTAATGTTGTTTTTGTTTTTTTATGTTTATGAACTAAATTTGTTTAATGCCTAGGTATGATAAACCATAAGTTAGGATGGATATTCTAAATTAATTCCTTATCTAATGCAATTTGATCGTTGGTTCATTACGATTCAATTTTGCAATTTTCTTCTTAAATGAATATGTCTAAGATATTAGTTCAATGTATGATTTCATATGATTGAGATTGAGAAATCATTTTGTATGAATAGATCTATTATAATTGAAAAGAGTTACATATAAACCTAGAGATAGGTCAACATAAATCCCCTAGCTTAGGGTCAAACCTAATAGTGAAAATCAAAAATCGAGTAATGAAATCTTAGGGGTTTTAACTAGAAAGGTGTTTCAATTAGTTAATCAAGGATTGGTTGTTAATATTATTGGGAAAGATATTAACATAAGATAGAAATTTCCATAGTCCAATTATTAATAATTTAATTTTATGATAAAATGGTTAACAGTTAAGAAAGCTTAGGGAGATTAATTACCTAGGTAATAGTTATTTGATATTGATTCATTTTTGTGTTATATGTGCTCTGATTTGTTATTATGTTAAATTTTAGTTTAGCTTAGTTTTATGTATATCATCATCCTATTTGTTTATTGATTTGTGAATTCTGCTATTAGGTGTGACTCTAATCTAGAGGATTTATGTTGACTTATTCTCTATGATTGCAATCAACTCCTTTCAATTATGGTAGATCTAAGCACTCATATGATTTCTCAATCTCTATGTTATGAAATCAGATGATGTACTAATATTCTGGATCTATTAGAACATATATAAAACACATAATTGAATCACAATAGGTCAATCAAAAGAATTGTATTAAATAAAATAACTAAATATATTATGGCACAAACTAGGGATCATCACACAGACACTAAAAGCATTTAGTTACACATTATAAGAAACAAAATCAACATTAATCAGGAAGAAAAATGAATAAAAATAAAGATTTTATAATTCTAAATCTCCCTTTCTCTTTTGTTAAATGTTCTTGCAAGTTTAAGGTTTGATGTTGTAATTTATTGGATATTTTGGTGATTTCATCATGTTCTCCATCTTACAAGATCAATATCATCCCTTTTGAACATTCTTCACATCTAGAATCAACTCAGAAAGTCTGTTCCTCTTTATCTGCCTCCTTTAACATCCTTTACAGTGAAATTTAGGGTTTCTAGGAGATACACGGTCTGATACACGACTTTGTATCAAACTGTATAGCTTAAAAAATACTTAAAATCGTGACTTTACATGTTTAAAGAGATTTACATGGCCACATACACTACCATGTATCTCTTAATTGCTTCACATCTTTGTTTTATGCCATGAATTCACCCGCATTCCTCTTCTTTTTGTCCATGAAGGCAATTATAACCTAATGTATGAGCATAATAAAACTAGTCATAAGGTACCGAGATTCTTTTGTAAGTAATATACATATACATAGAGATGTAT
>JANZXP010000007.1:16826484-16842153 GCA_027576715.1 Erythroxylum flavicans | reverse complement strand
ATAAACAGAGAAAAAATCTCATACTAAGTAAGTCTTTACAGCATATAGAATAATACCAAGCAAGTAGGTCATGACCTACTAAAGATATATCCATACAACAAATCACAATGCAATGCTACCGGATCATTTTGTTCACAGTTGCAAAAGAATTCACATTGTAACTAATCAAACAATAGTCTCGCATAAGATATTTCAGCACGAAAACCATACAGTGATCAACCAGAACCACCCAACTACGTATAAAACATAGCAAAGAACAACTCAAGTTAAGACCTTTACAATAAGTTGAAAAGCTGGGATCACAAAGACAAGAACTTGAGATCTAGACGGTGCATATAACAAAATTACAAATGACCAAAAAGAAGCCAAATACAAAAGACAGTCTCAGATCAAATCCAATAGCGGAACAAATTAAATCCCTCAAACCCCTAATACCTAATATTGAACCATATCATAAACCAAAAACTATAAAAGGACTGCCTTTTCTTTTTTTAAAAATAAAGGAGTAAGAAATTTATTGATAAAGGTGAAACATTATCTAAATATTTATAATTAAGCTAATTTGTACAGTAACAGAAAGTCAATCATTAATTTAAGGCCTCTTTGTTTTCATTTGTACTTTTAATTTTTTTATTTTCAAATTCAATAAAAAAATATGTTTATTTAAATTTTTTATTTTGGTTTCATCTAATTTTTGAAATTCATGAAAATCATAAAAATGGTTTTTATTTTCTGTTTGTTTTTCATTCAACTAAATATATATTATTTAATTATTTAAAAAATATGAATAATTTAATTTTACCTAATAATTTTTAATTTTTGTAACTAAAATTATTAATAAATATAATTAAATTTAAAATATCTTCAAATTATATAAATTTCAAATAAAATTGAATTTAATAACTAGAATATATTTAAAATAAATATCAATTTTTAAATAAAAAGTTTATTTTTAAATTATTTATTAATAAAATAAAATAATTTTATTAATAAATATTATATAAAAGATTAAAATAAATTTATTTAATTAAAAATAATTTATTTTAAATTTTTATCTAATATATAATTATTATCACGTTAATAAACAAAAAGAATTTTGTTTTTATTTGAATGAAATTAAAAACATAAACAAAAATTAAAAAACGTAAAAAGTTACAAAATTAAAAATATTTATTAATTGGAATCTAATCCAAAATCCGGTAATTTAAACCTTAATTAAAAAACGAATTATAAAAATATCAATATTTTAAAACATAATATAGAAAAAAAAAATCGAAAAGCGGAGTCTGTTCCAGAGACTTCACCTGTAAAGTCCTTCACTCCGGCTTTGTCTTCCAGAGACGTCTAAATCTTCTCGCACCAATCACCCATCTGGCCTCTCAAGCCCTAAGCAAGCAATCTTGCACCATTGGCGTCTAGATATGGCTAGAGTTACGAGCAAGCACGGCCGAGACCAGACTCTGGTTGCTCCTTCTTCTTCTGGTTTTTTTTTTTGTTTTTCCTAAATTGTGTTTGATTTGTGAGAAAACAATCTTTTCAAAAGGAAAGCTAATGTCTTGACTATATTTACTTAGAAATTTGTTTCTCTTTCTTCTTGTTTATGATATTAAATTAAGTGTATTTGGTTCTTACATGAACTACTCATATTTGCATGTCAAAGAAACGATTTTTCACTGACGAGGAATGATATACGTTTATTTATTTTGGTATTGGTTGTTCTTCTTTGCTTCTTTTCCAGGATTTCCAGGGATTTTTGAATGATTTGCAGGATTGGGAGCTTTCCCTTAAGGACAAGGACAAAAAGATGAAGCCGCAATCGTCTGAGAAGGTAATTCACTTTCCCCATTTCATAAAGCCTCGAACCCTTTTCCTAAGTATATGAATAAAGCTAGTTGTATTCTAGTGGTTTTAGAATTGTTTATAAGAGTTTATCGAGTTAAATAGCATAGGAAGCTGTCCTAAGGTGCATTAGCATTCTCACTTCAGATATCAAGTCATTGCATATCTTGATGTATGGTTAACACAAGTATGGCGAAGTGTTTGCATTACCATAATTAGTTCATTGGCGGGTAATGCTTCATATTTTCTTAACAGAAGGTTGACCAAGATGAAAGATCAAGAGGAAGAAAGCCAACTGTGGATTCTTCAACAATTGGTTCAAGACATTTTGACTTCTATAGAAACTTTGATGCTATCAATAATGTAGGAAGAGGATCTGTTTCAGAGGAGACTACTGTCGATGCTGCTTCAGAGAAAGAACTGGTGGGGTCTATCTCGTCCTGTGAGAACCAATTCAAGAATTCTGATCCTTTGACTACTATTCATGATTGATGATTTCAAACATGAAAATTTTTCAGGGTAATGAGTTTTTTAAGCAGAAGAAGTTTAAGGAAGCTATTGATTGCTATTCTAGAAGCATAGCATTGACACCTACAGCCGTAGCCTATGCAAATAGGGCGATGGCCTATCTTAAAATTAGAAGGTGAATTTTCCATGTCATATCAAACCACAGAATATAGGTGCAGATTTCATGTTTTCCTCGTTGCTTCGTGTAGATCCCCATGTTCAATGGTTTCCTCCTTTTTGTATAATTGATGGCCTGAGAGGGTTATGGATATTTGTCTAACAATGAGTCTTGTAATTTTCTAACAAATTGCTAATTAGATTTCAAGAAGCTGAGGATGACTGTACAGAGGCCTTAAATTTTGATGACCGCTACATAAAAGCATATTCCCGTAGAGCGACAGCTAGAAAGGAATTGGGAAAATTCAAAGAAAGCATTGAGGGTATATTTTTGCAGTTTACCTTGGTTTTTGTTCTGTGAAGTGAATCAACTTCATACTTCCTTTAAGATTGATCTGTCATAGTTAACAAATATAGCTGACTGCAGATTCTGAATTTGCTTTGAGGTTGGAACCTAATAACCAGGAAATCAAAAAACTGCATGCTGAAGTCAAATCATTGTATCAGAAGGCAAGTATAGTACTCATACTTTGTTATTCTTGTGGTTAGATTGATGAGCTCATTTCTTTTTAGCCATCACCGTTAATTCTTTCAGGATGTTGTCCAAAAGGCATCTGGAGCACTAAGGTCTCTACAGGGAGCACACAAGGGAGTTAAATTGGAGGCTAAAGAGAACGGAGAACACGTTCGTTCCATCTCCAGCAACATAAAGAGTACTGCTGCAGCTACAGGCAAAAAGGATAAGATCAAGGTAACTACGATAACAGGTTACCTGCCTTTTTATTTCAATTAGTGTATTTATAGTTTGGAAGATTCTGGTAACTTCCCCCCTCACTTTCTCTCTCAACCTAACAGTTGAATTAGGAGCTTTGCAAAATATTGGCATATATAGTGGATAGCTGCACTTTTTGGCTGCAATGAGCGATAGAGTTTATTTGAATTATGTTGGCAGGAGAATGGTGAAGAGGTCCGTATCAAGAAATTTACATCTGTTCAAGAAATAGGAAACAGAAGTCCAATGGCTGGCAGTACAACTGATGCTGAAGTCAATTCTCATGCAGAGACTAGTAGTTCCCATGTGGAAGGTATCCAGGTGTGGCACGGGATCCTTCTGTTAGAAACATGCTTTTAGACGTATCGATCTAACTTCTAGTTTCTTTAGTGCTTTTTGAGAGGGTATTTACCTTGATGGGTTGTTCTTAATTGTCGATCTGGTGAATTTTCATATTGGCTTCTCATTCTATTTGTATTCCTTATATCTATTATTTATTATTTAGTTCTTTTTTCCTAGAGAAATCACAGAAATGGAAGGCAAGAGCTGAAGGCCTCAGTGCAAGAGCTTGCATCTCGAGCAGCTTCTCGTGCCATGGCTGAAGCTGGAAGAAACATAAGATCCCCTAATTCAGCTTATGAATTTGAAGTTTATTGGCGAAGTTTTGCTGGTGATCATTTATTGCAAACTCGCCTCTTGAAGGTTTGTTTTATGGCTATGAATCAACTCTTTCTTTTGATGAGCCTGTTGTTAGACAAAGAAAGCCTTGAAAATTAAGTGAAACCCGGTGACATTTTATGTGCACATGATACTGTCTGTATGCTACTTCCAGCAAATAATTTTGTTCTTTCAGTTCACTTAGCATCTATGCTCTTGCTTTGCTTGAATTGTTAGGATATATCTCCAAGTGCTTTGCCAGAGACATTTAAACATGCATTGACTACTCCTATACTAATTGATATCATCAAGTGTGTTGCCACTTTTTTCATGTAAGTCCCTACTCATTTATTTAAATAGGATTGTCTGCTGGTGTTGTTTGTGCCCTTTGCTTATGCTGTTTGATCTTTAGCAGTGATGATATGGATTTGGCAGTCAAATACCTGGAAAATTTAACCAAAGTCCCAAGATTCAACATGCTTGTTTTGTGTCTTTCATCTGTAGATAAGGCGGGTATGTTTCTTTTCTCAGACTATTTGTGGATGTAAAGCTTGTAGAGAGTATCTAAGGCCTGTATGTTTCTTACACTATTTATGAATGTAAAGTTTGTAGAGTATTTAACATCTCTGTCATTTGTTACGTTTTCTATCCTGCTATTTTCTATTCATAATATGATTTTAGCTATTTATTCAGTTGATGGCTTACATTAGATTTATTCTGAGGTATATGCTGAAATTGATTTTTTTGTGCAAATTATTTGTTTGAAATTTCAATTACTGGCATACAAGTGTGCTGACTATTTTCATTTTGAGCAGAACTGGCCAAGATATGGGATTGCACTTTCTGTAGTGAAGCAACACCTATTGAGTATGCAGAAGTCCTTGATAACCTACGATACGGATACCTCCTGAAATAATAACATTATGTGTTATGAACTATTACTTTTTGCAAATGAACATATCTATTCCCATGTACATCTCCAACAAGACTTGTTTTTGTTTGTGTATTCACATGCTCCACTTCTCTTTTACTGACCTCTTGGTGGGCAGTTTTGAAGCGTATGCCACGATACTTGGTTCCTCTGTAATTCATTAGTTGCTAGCTGAACTGTAGCTAGTCTTATTTTTTCTGATAAAAAACAAAGATATTAAACATTTAAAGGGTACTCAAATCTTCAGGGAGAAAACTATAATGTATATTTTCTGTTTCTCTGATGAGATGACAGAAATGACAAAAGAAAAGTTCGATTATTTACTGATTAATACGTATAGGGATGATGCGTTGAATAACGAAGTTGTGTAGTTCCTTTTTTCTTCTAAAGGTTCTACAGTGTGATAACTAAGCAAAATAATTTTGAGCCATAAATTATGTTTTTATAAGAATGTAAATGTATACCAACTCAAAAACATTTTTTAGTAACTTAACATTATAGTTTGTATATATTTTCAAACAAAATTCTAATGAAAGCGTGCAAATTTTAATTTAATTATAAAAAATTGGAATAACATTAGAAATCTCATTAATTATAAATCATAACGACGAAGGGAAGACTTGAATTACAATTAACCCTCGTGAAGTTGAAAGGTAGGAACCAAAGCATGATTTACCTTAGTACTCTCGATTACAATAAGAGAGATGATGATTGCAATACCAAATTCTTCTTATGTCTAGATCTTGTTCTGAATGATAATGGCAATACCAAATTCTTCTTATGTCTAGATCTTGGTCTGAATGATAATGGCAATATCAAATTCTTGTTGTGTCTAGATCGTGTTATGAATCTATGGCCTGTGCTTTTAATATTCCTACGGGAGAATTTACGGTCTCCATCCATGCATATCCCGAAACCATTGTTGAAGTTATTAGCTATCAGAAAGTCTGAGACGTGGGTTGGGAACCCAACATGATGAAAAAAGCTCTAGCTGTGTAGCAGCTTCTTATTTGACCTGAAGCTTCTCTTTTGGTACCTCAGAAAGGAATTCCAACTGCAATTATTATCCATACAATACATGTGATTATGTTGGCTGATTAATGGTAGAGGATGAGAACTTCCAAGTCCACGTTCAATACTATATTTTATTCTATCATTTATTTTGGGAGGTTCCTGATCATCCCTGTAGCCTCTGATATAGGTATCCTGTTTTAATAGCACACTTTCTGTATTCAAGTTCTCCATTTCAACAACTTAGCTTCATAAAATCACATAATTACATATTCATGTATACCTTTTCTAGTGTTGCTTTCTTTTGCGTGTCTTTTATCTGATGGTTTGTGGAAAGAAAAAGCAAAGACAGGCCAACCCCACAAACAAAAAGAAGCGTATAGTCAAATCAGAACAGAAAAGATGAGACCCTCTTTGTAAAAGTTTTATCCTTATAAATATTCACAACTTGTCTGCATTCACTTTCGACAAGTTTCTTGTCCGTTTAAAGTACCATACATATTGATATTTTACGAGCGATACTCTTCCTCTCCCTGTGAACTCGTGGTGGGGGAGAATACACAGTTACACAGAGACACGGAAACCACCATTCCGTTTAGGAAACTAGCGCTCAGCCCCGAATGGTGGCCCAATCGGGAGTCCCTCCAGCCCTTAAAAGAAATTGAAAATGTATAAAATCAGTCCCTGGATACATGTATTAGAACTTTAATTTTAATAAACGAGGAAATATTATTATTTCATTATCGTAATGTTTAATTTCTATAGTCAAATTATTTTAGGTTACCAAAAGTATTAAAAATGATAAATTCAATAGTATTTAACTATGATTCAAGAGAAAATCTCATTTAATTGTGACATTGACATTTAATTTAAAAACAATACTTTTTACAATTCAAACAATTAGTCTGAAACCTATTAGATAGTCATAATAAGTCTCAAATTTTTCTAAATTAATTAGTTCAAAATTAACATTCAAATTAGAACTTACCATAAATTAATTGAATATGATAGGATTTCATATCAATTAAATGATAGCAATAAACTTAGTAAAAAATATCAAACCATAAATTAAATAATTGAGATAGCTACAACTATTCAATTTAGTTTTCTTGTTTCTCATTAGTTAAATATACAAATTCATAAATAACATATTTGTTACTTGTACCAATTTTTCATGACAATTACGGATCACTAAATTCATGGATAACTGTAGAATAATCAATATCAAATTAATTTGTAAGACTAATCAATATCAATTATTCATGAAATATAAGAACACAAAATAAAAAATGCTTGAATTAAAACAAGACTCTAAGTTTGTAACAAAACATCACAAGGTTACAATTAGAACTTTGAATCCCCTTAACTCAAAGTATTCGAATTTGGTCACACATGACTATAGTTCAATACCAAAAATAGAAAAAAAAAATGAAAGATGGAGAGAAAACTACAATGAAACAAAATAAAATGATGTGAAGAAGTGCTTTTTTAAAAAATTTTAATGTGTACAAGTGTTAGACATTTTTCTCCTCTATTCCTACTCAAGATCTAGCCTTCTCCTATCTTGTCAAGATTCCTATCTAAACAAATTGAAATCCTTATATAATAAGGTTGGAAATAAGTTTCCTAATTGAATTCAAGCTCTTAAGGTGAATCTAGCATTAGGTGTGATCTCACCTTACTCACTACATAATTTTGTCCACTTTTTTCAATATATTTGATTTTAACTAATAATGCTTCAATTTGACGCAATCTCTAATTGTCATCTCTTAAAATAAAATAAATATTAATTTTCTCATTTAAGCACTAAAATTAAATCAAAAAAAAGTGATAAGTTCAATTAACATAATCAAATAGCATCTTAACAAATTCTCCCACACAAGACACGCTTGTCCTCAATCATATATCAATTATCCTTATAAAAACCTCTACTATCCCACAAGCCAATATAAATTAAAGCTTTAAGATAAAATAATATCTAAGAGAACAAGCACTCATAGGATAATTTTTAGAATGAAAATATAGCATCTCATCAATTCCATCAAAATCAAATGAAATAAGATTGACACCCTCTTACAGATTTCGCTCTATACACTCAAAGTGTTTAAAGTTTATTAAGCTCTCAAATCAAACCATAGGAGTTATTTCCATAAACTTGCTCATAAATTATATATCCACAACTAACCAAAAATGAAATTAATTCATAAATTAAAGGGACTTAATAAGGTTTATAACATAACTTAAGTAAGATTGACAAAAAGAATTTTTTAGGTTAAATAAATTAAAGGAAATTATTAAAATTATACACATAAGTTTTAATTCAATTTCGTCCAAAACTCACTTGATTTAAATAGCATCATTTTCAATCACCTCATTTTCTTTTTTATTTTTTTTCTTTTTTTAACTAGAACATCAGAGAGGAGATTTCTCTTCTTTTTTTATAGTTGCCTCCATTTTTGTTAAAAATATTTTAAAAAATCAAAATAATGAAACTTGAATCAATTAATTTACTTTTCATGAAAGTAGTCCAAATTCTATGTGAATAAGTTTGATACAATTCCTTCAATTTAAGGGCTCAAAATTATTAAGGACATCATTAAAAAGAAGGGTAAAAGTGGCTTGTAACAAAGTTAGTATGTAAGAAAAAAAAAAAGGTTAAGGCTCTCATTGGTTTTCTAGGGATAAAAATTAAGGTAGGTTTATCAAAGTCAAAAATGTTTGATAACATATAACAAAAAGAAATGTACGATCCCATATGTGATGAATGCTCATAAACTCAAAGCTCAAATAAGTATCAAAATGCATCAAGTCTTGCATACTTTCATTCAACAAAACAAATAAGATACTTGAAGTAATTTAATGAAAAACACTAATCATTTTTGTCTCTCTTAGGCATTATAACTTATACCAAAAATGTATCTTAACTTAAGGACTATCTGTAAACAACAATCAGAATAATATATGAATCATAATATTCATAATTTCAAACATAAATCATAAAATATTTTGCTCCCTCACACCTAAATCATACATTATTCCTAATGTATACACAAGAAGCTCGCATGACACAGAAATAGTCAACAGAAAATAAAGCACACAGTATAATACTCCTCTAAGTTGTGAGCATCTGAAGCTAGATTCATCATGGTGTCGGTGGACATAAAGGTATCACCCCTATGAATTGGAGCAGAACATCCAAATTCCTCTCTTGTTTAGAAATCTTACATTCTAAGATCTCCAGTAAAATATGATGTTTATGTCGAATTTGTATACATGGAAGATACAAAGGTTGTAGAACATTACGATCCTCTTATTTGATGACGAACCTCGTCAAAGGAGATAACATGATACAAAACAAAATGTTATCTTTTGTTGCTCGAGCAATCTCATCCTACTCAAATAAGCCCTATTTAACAGTTCCATCTCACTGTCTATATTTATATTAGTGTCAGAAATATAAAAAAAAGATATTAATAAACAGATGAATAATAAGGGGACCAAGAAATAAGTTCTTGTCAGAAGAGATAACAGTTTTAAACTATGTAGCCAACCAAATAACAATTTTAAACTATGTAGCCAACCAAACAACAATGTGACGTGTGTTCTGTGTATTATACACAAAATAAAAAACAACTTAGCTTTAGCATAAGTACACATCATGGCCTTCCTTCCTGAACAATTAAAAGCCAAGAAATGCTACATATAAATCCATTCAAGCACATTAAGATCACCACCTTTATATTTACTTGAATCATAAACCAACTAGTCCAAAGACATTGATTTCCACAATCTAAAAGAATCAAAATCACCATGGTCCAAAACATATTCTTTGTATCGAGTCGAATTAACACATTCCTCATTTATCAATCCTAAGGCCAAATTAAATTTCATCTTCAACACTGTCCGAACGTGCTTCATATAGCTTATTAATATCAGGTTGTATTTGATCATTATCAATGTGTGTTTGTTTAAATAGTTCTCCTTCTGTAGACTACTCAATAGTAGGAGAAATTGGAGAAAAGTTAACTACATCGTAAAATGAGCTACCTTAAGTAATCTTATCTCCTCTCAAAAGATCAACACCTCTCTCGTGCTCCTGAAATACCACATCGCTACTCCTGACCACTTTTTGCTTCTTTGAGTGATAGAGTTTACAGTCAAATTGTTTATCACTGTAGCCAACAAAGACTCAAGGTATTGCCTTTGAATCAAGCTTCTATCTTTGATCCTTTGGTACATGTCTAAATACCTTGTAGCTAAAAACTCTTAGATGATGATATGTAGGATCTCTACCAATTTATGAACTTGGTTAATCAAATAGACTATAGTTCAAATTAATTTACCTCAAAATGTCTTTGGCATCTTTTACATTCTGAGCATGCAATAAACATTCTCCACAATTGTTCTGTTCATCCTCTCAGCAACATCATTACGTTGTGGAGTATCAAGTTCAGTCTTCTCATGTCTTATGTCATGTGTTGTATAGTATTCTTTAAATACCTTAGAACTATACTCCCCTCTATTATCTATTTGCAAACACTTTAGTTTCCTCTTAGCCTTTTCTACCATGATATAAAACTTCTAGAAGTTTCAAACACTTGACTTTTGGCTTTCAACATATATACCTAAGTCTTCCTCGAAGCATCATCAGTGAATGCAACAAAATATTTTTTACCTCTTAATGACTCCTCCTCAATAAGGCCATACAAATTTAAATGCACCAACACCAATGATTCCTTCTTCTTTATAAATTGTCTCTTGAAAGAGACTCCATGCTACTTTCATACCAAATAATGATTATAAGGATTCAAGGATAAAATGTTTTTGACTAGGATAAGGGACTTACCATCCAACAACTTTATTCCTTTCTCGCTCATATGCCCTAATTATCGATGTTACAAATTTGGAGAAGTTTCCTCTTCAACCGTATATCCTTCTCCACCATCACACACCTTTAAGTATGTATTGTACAATGTGCAACATGGCTCTCCTCGAGCAATAATCATTACTCTCTTAGACAGTTTCCACTTCCTATCTTAGAAAATGTGCTTGAATCCTTCTCGATCAAACACATTTGTCGATAACAAATTTAGCCTTAAATCGAGAATTTGTCGTACATCTCTCAAGGTCATCAAAAATCTGACATTTATTTGAACTTAGATATCACCCATACCAATAATCTTGGCAAAACTTTGATTACTCATTTTTATGCTCCCAAAGTCTTTGCTCTTATAGTTTGAGAAGTACTCTACCTTTGCAACATAATGATATGAAGCTCTTGTGTCAATCAGGCACTCAGAACTCAAATTACTGACATGAAAGCAATCACTTGTTACACAAACTAGGGACACCTCATCATCTGTGCTTGAAGCAGTTGTAGTTGTACTCTGATCATCTCTATCATTTTGATGTTCTTGTTTTTTCTGATCCCACTTCAATTATAGTAGAACATCTTTATATGTGCAATAGTGGCATGTCTTCATGTCTTTGTCACCTCTAGACTTTGATTGGTTCTTAGACTTACACTCTTTGGGACCCCTGCTCTTGCTCCTTTGCTTGCTTTCAGCAAAGAAAGCCTACATATTGTCAACCCCCACAAGAAAGCCTACACATTGTCAACTCCCATCTCTTTTCTTTTGATTTCTTCATTAAACATATCCTCTTCATTTATATCCAAAGAGAGCACATTTTTAGAAGCTAAATTGCTAATTGCCACCACCAGTGTCTCCCAACTATTCGATAACTAACTCAACAGAAACAAGGCTTGAAGTTAGTCATCAAGAATAATCTTAATTGTTGCATGCTTATTGATTAAATCCTATAAATCACTCAGATGGTTCGACACAGACCCAACTTTCAGCTTTAAGCATACAAGCATTTTATTCAAAAAAGTCTTGTTATGGGCAGTCTTCCTTTCATAAAGTCCTTCTAGCTTTTCTCATAGCTCAAAAGGATTCATTTTTTGAGACACATGGTTGAATATGCTGATATCAATTCATTGTTAAATCGTGCCTGGAGTTTTCCTCTTCATCTTCTCTTATTCCTTATCTAACATCTTTTAAGTTTTTGAAGGAACATCATCTTTCACACCTTTGTCCACATCAATAGGATCAAAAAAATCCATGCAATATAGAAGGTCATCTATCATGGGCCTACAAATAGAGTAGTTTGTTGATGTCAACTTGACCATAGAGTTGTTTACACCTTCCATCACAATAACTCTGATACCATTTGTTAGTGATAAGAAAAACAGATCTTTTTTGAAGATCAATCAAAGAGAAACAACAATACACTCTTATAAAATTTAATAAGCAAATCATCATCATCATCGTCACCCAGTTTGAAATCCCACAATGAAGTGAGGTCTCGGGAGGTCCGATAGTACGCAACATTATCCCTACATAATAGAGAGGTTGTTTCTGGTGGACCCACATGCAAATGAGACAATATACGAATGGTGCAGGTTATAGAAAAAGAAACTAAAAATACATGAAAGGACAAGGAATGGGAAATACCTGAAGGGGGCCAGGCTGCGCGAACCGAAGAGGCTACAAAATCTGATCCCTCCTTGTCACGCAGTAGGTTAATCCTTTACCCTTATTCGGTCACTCCAAGCTTTTCTATTACTAGCTACTACCTCATTAAGTGCCAATTCTGCCATATCCTCTTTAATCACTTCTCACCAGTTCTTGTAAGGTCTCCCTCTTCTTTGCTTATCTACACTCAGTGTTATTTCCTTGCAGCTTCGTATCGGAGCGTCAGCGAGCCTCCTATGCACATGCCCATATCACCTAAGTCTGGTCTCTTTCAACTTGTCGGCAAAGCTGGCTTCCTGTAGTCTAGCTCACACCACTCAGTTTCGAATCTTATCTCTTCTTGTAATGTCACACATCCACCGTAGCATCTGCATTTCTGCCACCAACAACTGTCTGACATGCCTACGTTTGGCAGGCCAACACTCTGCCCCATATAATAAAACTTCCCCTTGAGTTTTAAAGAAATCTTCCTGTCATATAGAACCCCTGATGCACTCCTCCATTTGGCCCATCCTGATCTAATACGATGTACCACATCGGCATCTATATTACCATCATTCTGGATGACAGACCCGAGATACTTAAAACTCGTCCGTTGTGGTATGACGTCAGTACCAATTACTACCGCCCCCTCATGCTCTATCTGGTTCCCAGAAATGTTGCATGCTACATACTCCGTCTTAGACCTGCTCATTTTAAAACCTTTCGACTCTAACACTTCTCTCCAGCGGTCCAACTTAGCATTGACCCCTTCCTTGGTCTCCTCCACTAGGACAATATCGTCCACAAATAACATACACCAAGGTGCTTCTCTTTGAATATGTTTGGTAATTTCATCTAATACTAATGTGAACAACAAAGAACTTAGCGTAGATCCTTGGTGGAGACCAGTACATGGGGATTTATATGGAAAGCCTTCCAATATAGAGGGAAAAATTACAGGACAAACTAACAATTAAATTTACTAAGCTTAAATAAAGATTTACAAAGTTTAATATCACACCCCACTACTACAAGTTATCTCATAAAGTTTTAGAATTGAAACTCAAAGTTATTATGTCAATCCACAAAACTCTCAAACCAATCTAAAAAATAATAAAAAAATATGAGAGTCCTATACTACTTACTCTCTCTCTGTTTTCTTCTCTTTTTGGTGTTTTGGCTACTACTTAATGATTAAATCTATGACTTTTCCTTTCTTATATCCCAAAATAGGTTTTCTATATCATATATGGTCACTTATATGGTAAACAACTATGTCTCTTACTTCACTTAACTTGCAGATGTACACAATTACAGAGAACTACACAGTCATCATACGTGGTTGTGTATATCATACACTCGAGTATGTACACGATCATGTATATCTTCACCCTTTACATCTTTCTTCACACAATTCTAGAGACTTACATGGTTGATCCACATAGTCGTGCAAGTAAAGGACACGGGCATGAAGTACCCTACACGATCATGTCTCCCCCAGAAGAGTTTCATCCAATCGTCATTCGTCTTGTCTTCAATCATTCCTACGAATCATAAAAGTGTTAACAATCACCAAAAGACTCAAAATAGGGTTGGGCACTCAACAAGCTCTCCTTCCAACCCAATTATGGCAAAGAAATGTTATGCTTTAATAGCTACTTAAGAGACATTCCACCTACATCCGAAAGAGATCTAAGAATGAAGTGAGTTTTATACAAAAATATAACTCATAACCTATTGTCTTAAAGTTTTGGATTGGGATACGATGTCCTGATTGTATATAGGCCCACTCAGATTCAATCTAATTTCTCCCTAAGCCTCCTTAACTTCACATAATAGGGATTTCTGTCAAAATAATTTGACAAAAATTTTAGTAAAAAATATTTTTTTACTATTAGATAATATTTTTAGATAATTTTGAATAATAAGACTAGTTTTAAATTAAATAAAATCAGAAAAAACTTGTATCTTTTACAAAACAAAACGCAAATGTATGCTAATTTAGAAAGTCTTAGAAATAAAATTTCACAAAATCTCAAGTTTGATTAATCTGGAAATGGTTCTACAAAGGATGTTATTGATTAATTGGGAACTGACAAAGTGCCAACTTGACGAGGCCAATTGTTAAAGCATAAAGTACGCAGTTAATTAACTCTCGAATTACTCTATTATAATCAACCAAAGAAATTCATTACAACCTTCCATTTCGAATATTATTCTAACCTTTAATCATTACGGTCGAAGCCAAGAATAAAAGAAAGAATAGGCATACAAGTTCATAAAATGGATTAATTTGCGTTAATCAACAAGTTCTTTTGTTCATACTATTGATAAACGTTGTTTTGGAATATTTAACAAAGTTGTAGTTTATATAATGATAAAGCGTTAGAAAAATAATATATGACAAAAGAATTTTAAGTTATACTCAACAAAAATACGAACTTTGCAATATTAGTCGTATAAATGTTTAGTAATGATTTCTAAAAATTTTATGACTTTTATCTGATGATGGGAAAAGAAAAGAGATTTTTTTTTTAGTTTAAAAAATTAATCTTTAAATTTTATTTTTGTAATTTAAAAATTTTTAATTAAATTTTGACTAAAAAATTAACGATAGAAACACCTATAGATTAATCAACTACTACTTCCGTGAGCATCTAATTCATTTCTTCATCTCAAATCGAAATAATTATAATATTATAATTATTTTAAATTATTAATTTTAATTAAATATAATTTATTTAAGTTAAATTTAAGAGTTGAATTGGATTATTATATTAATTACATTTAACTAATTTATGTTTAACATTCATATTCTATGTATTTTGTCTTTATTTTTAATTAAAGTCTTAATAAGAAAATTTTAGAAAAATTTTAAAATTAAAAAAGGGGTTTTTAACAGAACTATCTACCCCAACATTTTGAATCTCGTACTGTAACAGCCGAATAACGGTATGAAATCGGGGTAGGATAGTATCGGGTATACCTCCTTCTTTTTTTCAAGGTTTTTTAATTTGTTATTTAGTTAATCTTTTATTGTAATTTTTTAATTTTTATTTTAAAATAAAATAAATATTTTATTACTAATAATAACTATACATTAAATAAAAAATTAAAAATAAATTATTTTATTTAAATTTATTTTAATCTTTTATATAATATTTATTAATAAAGTATGAATTAAAAATTTTATTTTTAAAAATAAATAATTTAAAAATATTATTATTAACTAATATTTATTTTATATATTTTTAATTATTAAATCAAATTTTATTTGAAATATATTTTTAAAAATAATTTTAAATTTAATTATATTT
>JANZXP010000007.1:16766806-16801824 GCA_027576715.1 Erythroxylum flavicans | reverse complement strand
CACATAGGTAGGACTTCCAAATATATGGAGGTTGAAATAATCCATTGGTTTACAAGTCCACATATCCATTGGTGTCTTCAACTCAATTGCAGTTGATGGAGCTCAATTCACCACATAACAGGCGGTATTGATTGCTTCTGCCCAGAATATTTTATATAAGCTTGCAGTTCTTAACATCGCTCTTGTTCTTTCCAATAGAGTTCTATTCATCTGCTCTGCTACTCCATTTTGTTAAGGAGTGTATGGCATCGTGAACTGCCTTTTAATGTCTTCTTGCTTGCAGAATTCATCAAATTCTTTACCAGTATATTCTCCTCCATTATCTGATTGCAAAAACTTGATCTTCTTACCAGATTCGAGTTCCACCTGTGCATTGTAAAATTTGAAAGTTGGAAACATATCTGCCTTCCTCTTGATAAGAAACACCCAACATCTCCTCGAATAATCATCAATGAATGGTATAAAGGAATTTGCTCCTTATAGGGACGTAACTAGTGCTTGCCATACATCAGAGTGAATCAATTCTAGAATTTTTTTGCTTCTGAACTTTGATGTGTTGAACTTCAATCGATGTTGTTTACTCATAATGCAACGCTCACAAAAGGGTAGTGATACCTTTGTGAGACTTGGAAGTAGATTCTTCTCTGCAAGTATCTTCATTCCTTATTCTAACATATGTCCAAGCTTTTTATGCCACGTCATTGCTGATTTGTCATCTAGACTAGTCACAACAATGGATGCCTCTCCTTCTTGCAAAGTTACTCCCTTTAGTATGTACAAATTTGCAACAATTTTCTCTGTTTTCATAAATACCATCACTCCTTTAATCACTTTCATGATCTTGTTTCGAATCTGAAATCTAAAACCGAGATCATCTAGTTGTCCTACAGATAACAAAATTTTCTTCACGCCCTCTACATGTTGCACTTTTTCAATAGTTTGAATTGTCCCATCATACATCTTTAGCTTGATGGTGCCGATACCAACGATCTGTAAAGGTTGATCATTACAGCTATACATAGATCCCCTAGAGACAGATTCATAATGATAGAACCAGTCTCTTTGATATGTCATATGAAAAGTAGCTACTGAATCAAGAAGTCATACATCATCAAATCTTTTCTTACCTCCAATAGTCATTGTCGCTTCACAGACCACCGCACCTCCATCATCTGAAGTATTTGCCACATTTCTTTAAGGAATAGAATCTTTCTTATTTATATTCCAATAATCCTTCTTCAGGTGCCCTTTCTTGCCAAAATTGTGGCACTTGAAATTCTTCTTACTCCTGGATTTTGATATACTATGACTATGACTTCCACTTGGGCCACGTTCTATTGATCCTCCTCTCGTCACTGCCAAGGCCTCTGCTTGTTGCAAATTTGCCAGCCTGTCTTCCTTACTTTTACGCCGACTCTCTTCTTCCAAAATGTTAGCTGTAATATTGTCAAAGACTAGAGTGCCTGTGTTGTTTGTTAAATTGATGACGAGTTGATCATACGAATTTGGTAGACTTTGGAGTAGAAGTTCTGCACGTTCACTTAGCTCTATTGTGTGCCCTAATGATGTGAGTTGGGAAAATAGTGTATTTAAAGTGTTTAAGTGCTCCTTCACCGAAGTGAATTCCGTCATACGTAAAGTATATAGTTTCCTTTTCAGAAAAACTTTGTTGTGGAGTGATTTGGCCTCCTACAATTTTGTGAGGTGATCCCAAATCTCTTTTGCCATCTTCTTCTCCTCTATGCTTGACAACACTCCATCTGCTAGTGCCAGATGAAGATTTGCAATAGCATTCCCATCCATCTCATTCCACTTTTCATCTGTGACTCCAGCTGACCGTTCATTAATGGCTGCCAGACAATTATCTTTTCTCAAGATAGCTTTCATCTTGAGCTTCCACAATGAGAAATTACTCCCATTAAACTTTTCAATCTCAAATTTTGCTGCCATTGCTTCTATCACGAACAGAATTTAGCTCCCACTATTTTACGTGAATAGTACCCTGTATGTATAAACAGTACTCCCGTATATGTGAATAGTACGTATGTGTGAATAGTACACCAGGTAAGTTCCCAGGAAAGAGAGGTGGGTCACAAACGGACACGCTTAAGTACCAAGTCTTTCCTTAGCCAGAACTTTCCTAGACATGCACTTCCACACTACCACACCAAAGCTCCACCGCACCAAATGAACCTTTTCTAAGAAAATCTTTTCTGATATGGAAGATCAGTCAAAACTGCGACCACAGAGCATACTCTGAATTTTCAAAAAAAACACACCTTGGCTCTGATACCACTTGTTGTGAAAATCGACCGGATTAGAGCAGGTTCGCAGCTAAATAGGACTGAAGGGAATAGTAACAAATGCACAGATTTTACGTGAAATGGTAAAAACCACAGGCAAGGATAGAAGACTTTTACTACTTGAAAAATCTGGAGAATTACAAGGAAAAACTAGACCCACAAAAATACATAATATTTTTGTCTCTTTTTTTGTCTCTTTTCTCTCATCTCACTTCTCTTTTTTCTCTGTTTTTTTGCTGCTACTTCTTCTCTTCATCTCCTGCCTATTTATAGGCAAGAGAGCATGTGGGGTGGCTGGCCATTTGGCCAGCTATCCCCTTAACATTGTCGAAGATGGTAGGCACAACGGTGCCTACCATTACTTTGTCAATTTGGGTAGGCACCTTTTTGACAATATTTTGGTCCTGTTTAGCAATCAGCTCGTTCATTTTGATTGCATTAGCTTTTGGCTAATTTTATTAGCTGATTTGACCAGCAGATTGCATTAGTTATTTGTTAGAGATGTTTGGTAAAATTAGTTGTTTATGTGTAAAATAACTTATGAAAACATGACTTTAAAAAAATTATAAGGGTATAAATATTATATATTTTAGTATTTTGTTGAATATTCTTATAAGAATTTAGATTTTAGAAAAGTCATGATCACCTGTACTGTTTCATCATCTATAAAAAATTTATGCAACTCTTTCTATTTTATTTTCATTTAAGCTCAACATTTTATTTCTAACCTATAACTACATAAAATAATTATAAGAACAAACACTACTCCTAAAACGTAAGTATCTAAGAACCTCAATTAAAGGATACAATTAACTTTTGACAGATAAAATTTTGGCTGATTGATGAAAATGCGCTTAAATAAGAGCGTTTTTATTTTTGACTTTTTATCATAAATCAACCATCAAATCTACTAGTCTCCAACCGACTTTCGTAGCTGTTTAAAGAGTCAAACAATTAAAGACAACCAATCGGCTATACCAATCAGCTAAAAGAAAAAAGCCGATTGGTTGTCTACCAAACGAAGCAAAATTTATGTAGCAAATAGCAATCCAAGACTCAGACTGCTAACTTTCACGAAAGGGATGCTCACACTAGCTGTCCAAATTGACATGTTGGGTTGGGCCTCAGGGGTATTAAATCGTGGTAAGCAGAATCGAAGACGAAACATTATCTCAGAGGTTGGCTGTACTCGTACTGTCAATTATCGAGGACCCTAGGCAGTTGGATTAAAATCATGACAATGATGAAAGTCCACATCCACAATAGTCGTTATAATTGGAACCTGGAGGCCACTGATTTCTTATGAAAACATGAAATGGATAAGTGCTAAGACAAAGACTTCTGTTTTAGCTCTCATCCACGTTGATAAAGAGGGGAAGAGTCCAAGGAAGTTCAATTTGCAACAACTCGTATAAGGTATGCCAACGAGAACAGCTTTAACCCAGTTGCTTTAGCAGTCTATCAAAGCTAGAGACGGGTGCTCTGATTCTCCATTTTAAGGCCTTGTCATTGCTATTGATACCCACATTATTGGAATTTAAATACATACCAGTTTCTCTACTCGTGAAAAAAACCTTAGAAAGTCTCTTAAATTCCAAGTGAAGTAAGACAAACATCATTTGTTACATGCCACTTTAACCGACCAACTGATTTTGGAACCTATGCAAATTTATCTGTTAGTGCAACTAGCACTAGCAATGGTTGATAGAAATCCAAAAAGGTGGTAGTGTCCGTCATCAATCAATTGGTTTATTTTCTGGCTATGCTATGCTATCTGCTAATTAAGGATCACCCCACAGCATACACGAAACAAAAGCAGTTAACAGTTGATGATAGAAATGGAAAAAGAGAGAGAAGACAAGACTGCGTAATAACGTCCAAGTCAACACGTCACCCCCATGTCCAAACTTTGAGTGCTTTACTGTTTTTCTCAACTGATTGCGGTTCAAGCATTGACGTCTTCACACACATGAATGCTGCAAGCCACAGGTTCTGCAAATAAAATAATGGCCGTTCTGCAATAGCCTCCTGTTAACTGTGCTATTCCCTATCTTGAAATTTTTTTTTATCTAATCATTTATTTATGCGAAAATTTAATTAATATTTTTTATGTTTGAATGATAATTAAATAATTATGAGTTATTCTTTCTTAATTAGATATGTCAGTTTAATTTTTTTATAATAAATATAAGATTAGAATTGCTCTCTCTCGTAAATCAATAAAAAGATATAATCAAAAGTTATTTGCGATATGTTCTTGCATTTTTATTTAGAATTCTAGAATAAGATTCAAGACAACCATATTATATGATGCGGATGGTGTGCTAGTATAACAAATTGAAGAGAAATAAATGCTCTCTGTGAGGATAGGAATTCTATTACGTATTATATGAATTTGTCTTCCTACTTCTAGTTAGCTTTCAGATTTGAGGAACCTGGGAATTTAACGATTGTGAACTTGACACGTTATGCTTGTTAATTACCAGAGAAAACGCAGATGCATTTTGATCGTTATGTGGAAGAAAGCCTTAGTCTGCAAAATTTAAACAACACAGCAAGCAGACTATAATCCATTCAAACTCAGGATTAGATGTCAGAACATAACTGGGTGATACTTGAATATATAAGAAAATATTGGTTATTACATTTGACACACCGAGTGAGAAAAGAAATGACTGAAGGATCGTAATTTTACACAAAGATGCATTAAAAAACATCCCAATTTCCCTGTTGAACATCAAAAGGATTGAAAGATAGAGAAAGATGGAAGATATGATGGGATTAAAACATACGAGCTGTTGAGCCTACATATAGCATATACGACGATATGCATACATCGATCACTGGAAGAAAGGATTGATCTTTCGACAGTACTTAGCGAAACAACAACCATTATTCCACAAGTAGATTTAAGAAGCGAAGACACATATTGGAGACAGGAAATAATCACTAGTGAGGACGAACATAGCAGGTTAGACAATATTCCTGATGAGTGCTTGCCGATTCATCGGAAAATAATTATTCTTCAATTGCCAATTCATCAATCATCTTACCACGGCAAAGCGGACAGAAAGCCGGAATCTCCGAACACTTGCGAGGCAGAATTATGTTGGCAGAGCTAAGACGGTTCTGATCATGCAAGTACATGTAATTGGGAATGTCTGAATACTTACGAGCAACCACAACTGAATTAATCACTTCATCAGTTGGGTGATACATCGAAAGCACCTCGAATCCTTGAAGGTCACTATGATCAACAACCGGATAAAGAAAAGCCCTGGCACCATGAGCGCTCCTGAGCATCAAGAGTGCTCCAGGAGCCATGTTCTTGGCCAGGTGATCAATGACTCTTACCTTCTCTTCCTTGTCCATGCCAACTAGAGCTGCTAAAAACACTACATCAAAATCTTTTAGTTCATTTGTGACATCCATGATGTTTGATGTGTGAAAGAGCATTCGCTTGGACAAGTCGGGATGGGACGAAACAAGGCGAATAGCCATTGAATTGGCCGAAGGGTCGATGTCATAGTTGTGGAAAGTTGTTGTGGTAAGGTGTTTGGAAGCTAACACAATCGAAGTTAGAGGAAGGGGACCAGAACCCACAAAAGCAATCTTGCGAGGGACATGGATATAGTGTTGTTTAAGGATGTTGAATTCGAGTTGGCTAAGCTTAAGGTAATTTGTGTAGTAAGGGAAGAGAGTTAGATGGTCAAGGGGGTGTTCATAGGAACCTAAGATGGTCGAGTAATGAGTCTCCAAGTACCCTTCTGCTTCGCCAGAAAGTCTAATAAGCTTGGACCTTATGTCTTGCAAATTTTGGCAAAGATTGTTGACATCAATAGGGATTGGTGGGATGCACGTGAGAACAAGTTGTGTGAAGAGCATGTCGACATTTTTGGAGGGTTTGAGGCTCTCGAGGCTTGAGATTTGCTCGTACAGGTCACAGACTTTCTGGACCAAAAGCTCTTCCTTGGAACCGGCCATGTCGACACTATGAGGTTATTTTGACGAGAAATGTTTTCAGACTCCTCCAAGAAGACTCAACCGTCGATCTGCTCTATTGAAAACTTTGGCTCACAAAGCTCATTATTTATGGGCACTTGTGGGGACCACACTCTCTCGCCGAGGGCTGGCCTGGCCTCGTTAGGAATTTTTTAATATATATAGATGTACACTTATTTTCAGATTAAGAAACTCGACTTTTCTCATTTTTAAAATAATTTTAAATAATCTTGTGATTTCGGAAACATTAAAATTAATTTCTATTGTATTTTTGATTGAAAGTTTTAACATAAATCATTATATAATTAAAATTAATTTTTATTGTATTTCTATCGAAGTATTTTAACACAAATCATTTGAAAACTAATTATTAACTATCCTACAGAATTTATACGAATAACAAGTTCTATTTAAATGATTAATATAAGCTTAATAAAAAGTATTTTGTAGAAAAATACTTTTAATACATATTTTTATGTAACTTTAAATAATAAAGGTCTTTATTTAATTAAATAAAATTATATAAAAACAAATTTAATGAACTTGTTACTTCTGATACTTAAATGAACTTGTTTTAGTTCTTTAGCATAATGGTTTTGTTCCATGCAAATATTGTGTTGTTAAAATTTTTGTGAAAGAAAGAGTGAGGTTAGAAATAAAATATTTTTATTAAAAATGGTTTATATAAGAAATTAAAAAAATATGGATCCTTCTAAATTATTTACATAACTTATAAGGCTATGCTTGTTTCAATTATATCCGGTGTCAATTAGATTCTTTTTCTAATGCCTTCACACTATTTGATTCTTTCAAGATTTGGTTTCACACTCCCTGATGATATTTGTGGCAGGAATTAAAAAGGGTGGACTGAAGGTACGTGTTAGAAGCAACATGTTATTACTTGTTAGAAGCAACACTTTATTAATTATGAGCGGCAGTGAACTCTCTGTACGCCTGACGTGAAGTTAGAGCATCGTTTACGTTTCAAAGAGAAGAGTTGGGGCGTTGCTCTGTTCACACTTCTTGAGCAATTTAATATTGCCTCCACATCAAAACAATATATTTATTTAGTTTGGGAGATAGGCATTCACTCGAAACTGGATTCCATAATGAGTGTGGAACATAAGTTCTACTTAAAAGATAATTAAGTGATGCATGAGTTAAGCCATGTTTAGTTTGTTTCCGATTGTGAAAGACTTGACAATTTATGAACTTGTTAAGAAATTATATTATTTAATTCGAAGGATAAATGTATCTGTTCATTTTAAAACTTTCAAATGTAACAAAAAAATTGAAAAAGAACCCGTTATGATTATATGTTTTTAAAAGCAAACTTATCATAAGTTTATAACATACTTTATATTCAAGTTTGAACTACAAAATTTACGATTGTTAATTATAGGCTTCAACTTGGAAAGACGTTAAAATTTTAAAGTCATCAAAAATTTCAAAACTAAAAAAATAATAACAAAATTAAGCTCAATAGTTGATCTCGACTCCTTTACAACCTTATTCCACAAATTCCCAAGTCGTAATTAATCTACAAAAACAATTATACACGATTTTATATGAAGAAACATGTGACTATTCCCTTCAAAATCTTAGTTTATCGAATATTTAATCAATCATAACCTTACGTTATCAAATAGTTGCGAATAGGTGCAACTTTGTCCAATTGCCCTCTTGAAAATTTATGAAGTATCATACTGGAAAAAATCTCTTTCTTCATATAGTGGAAATCTTATTAAACTTATGTATGCCTTTTTGGTTAAAAGATTTCAAGAGATAAAAATATTGACAGTCTTACCACCACCCATTTTATTGCAATTATAATATCCCTCATTAATTATCGAGTTAATTGCTATAGATCTTTCATTAAGTTCAACAATTTATCAAATGTTCCTATAAAATTTACAAACCACTATTTATCCCCTTAACACATTATTATGTCACATTGTATTGTTAACTCTTGTTAACTAAGTTGTCCGAAACAATCTCAAAATGTTGCCCAATTAAGATGAGATGTTTATATGAGTGTTTGTGAAAGACAATTAAGATAAGATGTTTATATGAGTGCTTATGAAAGACAAATATTGTGCACTCACCTTTTACTAAATAATGTCGTCACCCCTAAACTTCAATAATGTTATTATCTATATAAGCCTAACCCATACTAAGGCTTTCCTATGACGTTGTTAAACTTAATTGATTCTCCCAAAATTTTCACAACATATGGATATTCAGTTGCAATCTTCCAACATTAAGAAGGAATCTATTATGAAAGGGGTGAATTCCACCTTTAACTAACTCCAACAAAGGGACATAGGCAACATACCTTGACTTTTTTATTAGTTATTGGCACTCCTAAGTACTTAAAGGAGACAAGGTGTATTTAAAAAATAGAGATGAGTTTAGAAGAGTTGCATTGGACACATCCAAAGACATATATAATTTACTCTTCTCAGTATTAACATTTAGTTATGAAATTCTTGTAAATTGGTTGAGGGAGTTGAAAACAAATTGGAAAGAGATAGGATCTACACCATAAAAGAATATTAAATCATCTATAAATGTTAAGTTTCTAATTTTAAGACCCTTGCATTTGTGATGGTATTTGAAAGATCTACTTGTCTTTATATTAAAAGTGATTAGCCTATTGAAAACTTCTATGGCAAGGGTGAAAAAGTAAGGGGATAAGGGATCCCCTTGCCTTAATCCTTTGACTTCATTAAAAAACTTTGAAGGAGTGCCATTCATTATAACCTAAAGGAGGTTGTGGTTACAAAAGCTTGGATTCATTCCACAAGAAGCTCAAGGAATCTAAAAACCACTAGGCTATTAATGATAAAGTTCCATTTCAACGAGTCAATGGCCTTGGAAAAATCTACTTTTAGTGAGAAACACCATAAAATCATAATCCATAAACATCTATTAAACTGGCATTATATTATCACTAATTGTTCTTCCAATAATAAAGGCTACTTGACAATGATTGATAAAGGATTTTAGGGATCATTTCAGCTTACTAGCCAAAAGTTTAGGTATCACCTTATACACTATATTATAACATGCAATAGGATGAAAGTCAACCATTGCATTAGGATTCATCTTCTTTGGTACTAGGTGGATGTGAATCCTATTGAGTTCCTTAATTATATTTTTACAGATGAAAATATCCATAACTAATATACCTGTTAGCTTCTATGTATTTTAGAATAATAACATTATAACCATTCTATTTTAAAGAATTGTTGGGGTTCAAGTTGAAGAGATTATCCTTAATTTCTTGATTAGATAAAGGATTACAGACATTGTCCTTCATGGCCTGGTCTAATAGAGAACTTATAACAGAATTTATCTCTATCATAGAGGAAGAGGTATTAGAGGGGCATAGTGTTAATAAAATTTTGAAATAGTTATAAGTTATATTACTAATATTGGTTTAATCTCTATATAAGTGGCTATCATTATCCATCAGAGAAAATATTCTATTCATGTTCCTTTCAGATAAAATAAAGTTGAAGAAAAATTTAGAGTTATTGTCCCTAAACCGATAAGCCAGTTTAGCCCTACCCTTGAGATATAAGTTATAAAACTTAAGAGCTTGGGTATAAGTATTAAGGGCTTAGGTCTCCAGGGTTTTCAAATTCATATTATGAGGATCCATATAACAATATTAAGACAAATTCTTATGTGGGGAGCTTTAAGAGTTTCCTTAGCTACTTTAAGGTTAGTCTCAATATTAGGACAAATATTTATGTGGAGAGCTTTAATTCCTTCTTTGATTTTTTTGCCTCCTCATTAATTGATAAGCTTTATATCCTCTCATAACTTGCCTTAGACAATTACTGATCACTTCCTTAAAGCCCTCTAACTTTGAAACAAAATTTAGGAACCTAAAAGGAGCTTTAGGGGAGGAATTCAAGTTGGATTGAAGTATCTCTATGGTGGAGTGATTTGAATAGAAAGAAGAACTCAAGCTGGCAAAGCCATTTGAAAATTGATTCATCCATCCATTGTTTACTAAGGCTCTATTTAGCTTCTTTCTAATGAACCAATCTCCTCGTTGTCTATTAATTTAGGTATATAATTATCCCACACAATTTAAGTCCATAACTCTAATTTAGTTCACTATTTGACTCAACTCCTTGATTAAGTTCTTTTTGACCACTTTATTTCCTTTAGCTTCATTTAAATGCAAAAAATAGTTTAAGTTCTCCATTAAGATCTAAGGGCTCTACATGCTTCCATTAATTCTCCTTAGATCCTTCCATAACTTAGTTCTTTGAAAGGAAATGTTTGTTGTATAGATCTCAATAGATATTGGAGTCTAAGTAATACTACTTATGAAATGAATCAATTGATTTAACATGCCATTGTTAACAATTTGGACTTAATCAATATTATAGGCTACCACTATGCTACCATTGAAGTGATGAAAGTGATTAGAAATGTAAGTTCAATTTGTACTAAAAAAACTCAATCCTTCACTTTAACTTCTTAATCTTTGTTTTGGTTCCAAAAGACCTCGAATTATAGGCTTCTTTTATAGGATTAAATCTTTAGCAAATTATTGCTTAAAGAGGGTTATTAAGATCTCTTACATTTCAAACTAAAAAACTCAATAATTAGAGGGATAAAAACTTCCTACTTTAGTTTTACCTGCCTTTCTACTAGACTTTCTTGTAGAAGAGGAGGAGGTTACTTTGGTGAATTCTTTATTAGGAGTTTTCAAATTCATCTTCTTTAAAGGGAATTCAGATGGTGGAAGTTTAGAGGCTTCAAGTTCTCCCTCTATAGATGTTAAGTTCATCCCTTTATCACATTCACTAAAAGGTTCTTTTCTTAATTTTATGACCCCCATCCTCTAAATTTGGATCCTATTCCTTACTAGTTTCTTTTAAAGAAGAGGAAGCGTTCTTAGGAGTGGCCTCATTGCTACCAGCTACCCATAAGGATTCAACTCAATCACCCCTTTAATAGTTATACCATCATCTAGAGAGATAATTTGATTATAGTTAACTTTAGCGTCTGAAGAGGATACAGGTTTCTAAAGTCCTATAAGTTTATTATACAAGGTTATACTGAACAATCTTTTTGTTGGTTCCCATCTTTTGGTATGATTATAAGGCTTTCAAGTATGAATTAAAAGAAATTCAGATTTTACTAATTCACCAAGAATATTTAGCTTCATTATCAATAAGGCCTCTTAGTTCTCCTCCTTTCTATTCACTTCAACACAAATCCTAGCATAACTTATCCTTTCCAACTTAGTAGTTGAAGGGTTTAGACATAGGGGCTTTCTTAATGAACCAGCCAAAAATCTTAGTCCTTCTAGTATAAAATATTCTAGTAAGACATTATTGAAATTCACCCATAATATAATAACTTCAACTTTACCTTTGTCTAATTTCATTTTAGGACACCATTTTTGGAGAAAATGGAGTTGACTTGCAATGTACCATAGCCTTTGTTGCATAATATTTCAGAGATCTGTATCCCTTAAGAATTTGAATATAAGAACATTCTTTTTAGATAGAAACATTTTTTCTAAACCCATTTTATTCCATTTAGAATTTACCCAATACTGCACTTGGGAGATTGTTTAAAAAATATCCCGTTAATGAAAAAGACTAGATAACTACACAAATTTAAAGAATTTCTAAGGGAAGGGTTATGACACCATATAACTTTGAGTTTTGATAGTGTGTAAGCTTGTCCCTGGTAAAGCTAGATTCTAGATTCCACCATTTTGATTTAAGTATTTGTTGTAAGAAGTGAATTTTTTTCCTATAACTTTAATACCCTTAAGAATTGGAGTAGCAAAAATAGCATAAGTAGAACCCAAAGGTTTCTTCATCAATTGAAGAGTTAGGGCAGTGAATTTTTTGTGCGCTAGAGTCAAATAATGGGTCTCATCATTCTAAACAGACTCACTTTGTCTTAAGTTTCTTAACAGAGTCTTAGATGTTATGATAATGGGTTTTAGAAGTAAAAGAAAAATGTGTAAATGACCTAGAGAAATGGGAGAGCATTTTATTCTCCTACTAAAATCCATAAAGCATATTTCTCTTTAGAAGAAAAAGAGTTTACCTTTAAAGGAGAATGATTTAAAGTAATAAAGGGGGAACATATTTCATATATCACATTAATAACAAGGTATATAGTATCATCATTGATGGAGAAAATTGTATTAATATAGCTAACATTGCTTCTATAAGGAAGTTAAGTTTGATTATTGTAAAGTATTCAAATCCACTTACACTTTGTTGGTTATTGAATATGAAAAGATTAAAGTTAACAAATAGGTGTTGGTTTCTTTTTTTTTTAATTGAAAGATACAAAAATAGGGTACCATGTAATGTAGTACTTATGTAAACTAGACATATTCTATTGGAAAGTTTGTGGCAATATGATATAAAAGTTATATATGATAGCTTTAAGAATAGGTATACTTTTGTTAAATAGGTCTATAAAACCAAGTGAAATTGAAAATAAAGTATAACAAACGAGTGAGAGTAGAAAAAAAGAGAGTGGGAGTGAGGGTGTAAAAGAAAAATAGTTAGTAATGAGAAAAGAAAAGGATAAAAATAAGTTATTATACAAAAAAGAGTTATATTAATAATGCTTTTATACTAAACAGTATATGATTGTACATTTACACAAAAGGCTTATTTCAATATTGAAGAACTGAACATATCTCTTCTTAATGTTATTGTTTCTTTGTTGCAGGAGTATAAGGATTTATGAATTGATGATATTCCTAAAGGATTACCACTCATCAGAGACATAAAAAAATTAAATTGGTTTTGTATTAGGAGTTATAATTCCTAACAAACCCATTTATAATAGTTATTCTAGGGAGAAAAGGAGCATTAAAGGCAAGTAGAGGATTTGATGGCCCAGGGGTACAAAAGGGAAAGCATGAGTCAATGTGCAATTCTAGTGCTTTATGCACCAAAAAGGATGGTACTTAATTGGTGTGTATTGATTTTAGAGTTATCAATTAAAAAACGGTAAAGTTTAGACATCTCATTCATAGGTTAAATGATATGCTTGATGAATTACATTGTTCTTATATATTTTTTAAAATTGATTTGGAAAGTGGATAACACCATATTAGTATAAAAGAAGATGATGAATGAAAAACTACATTAAGACTAAATATGATTTGAATTAATGGATAGTTACGCCATTTTGTCTTACTAATACACCTAATACTTTCATAAGATTGATGAATCACATGATGATTGTATATATGTAGGCAAATTTATAGTTGTCTATTTTGATGACATTATGATGTATAATAAGAACTAGGAAGAAAATATTTATCACTTAAGATGTGTGTTTAATGTACTAAGAAAAATATTTGCACGATAATCTTCAAAATTGCACTTTTTGTACCAAAAAAGACTGAGTTTATTAGTTATGTAGTTAATATAATATGTATTAAACTAGATGAGGAAAATGTAAAAGCAATTAAATAATTATTGAGACCTAAATCAATAATCGAGGTAAGAAGTTTTCATAATTTAACCAATTTTTATTGAAGATTTGTTAAGGATTTTAATACTATTTTTATACCATTTAATGACATTGCTAAGAAATATATGAGATTTCTTTGGGATAGAAAATGCATTCAATATTATTGAAGAAATATTATGTTTGGTACCTTTGTTAGCATTACTTGACTTTAATAACAAAACTTTTGAGTTTGAGTATGATAGTTTAGCAATAGTTATTGGACTTATTTGATGTAAGAAAAAGGACCATATCCTACTTTAGTGAGAAACTCAATAGGACAGTATTGAACTATCTAACTTATGATAAAAAGCTCTATGCATGGGTGAGAGCATTAGTGACGTGGCAATGCATTATCTCAAAGGCATGTTCTTCTTATATCTTTGGATGAAAAGTTGTTAGGATTTGAATATGTAAAGGAATTGTATGTTCAAGATGATGACTTATGTAATGTATATTTGACAGGTGAAAAGGAGAATTTGGTAAGTTTTATAGGTATGATGGATGTTTTTTGAGAAATTTGATGGATTTTTTTAATGAGAATAAACTATGTGTGTCTAATTTTCTATGCATGAAGCATATGTGGGGGTTTAATAAGCCATTTTAGTGTTAAGAAAGACATTAAACATATTATATAGGCATTTTTATTGGTCTAAAATGAGATGTGATGTAGGAAATGTATGCACTAGGTGCATCATTTATAGAAAGGTTAAATTTAGAGTTTTATGATATAGATTATATACACCTAACCTGTACCTAATGAACTATAGGTAGGTGGTCTTTATAGATTTTGTATTGGGACTTCCTAAGTCAAAGAAGGATAATGAGTCTATATTTGTGATTGTTGATAGTTTCTTTAAAATATCACACTTTACTTCTTATAATAAAACCAATTATACAACTAATATTTCTGATTTATTATTTAAGCAAGTAATGAAATTACATTGAGTTTCTTAAGAGTATAATAAGCCAAGATATTTTTGGAAATTTTTGTGGAGTAAGTTTAGAACAAAGTTAGTAATTACTCTTAAACTGATGGATAATATAGTGAATAAGACTTTAACTACTTTACTTTATATGATCATTCAAAGGAACTCGAAATTTTGGAAAGATTACTTACTATTGTTGAGTTTGCATATAATAGGAGTTTGCATTTTTCTACTGACCATTCACCATATAAGATTATTTATAGTTTTAATTTACTAACTTTTTTAGATTTATTACCTTTACCTATTGGTGAAAGAGTTATTTTGGATGGAAAGAAGAAAGTTGAAATAGTGAAACAACTTTATAAATGTGTAAAACATCAAATAGAAAAGAAAAATGAGAAATATGCAAACAAAGGTTGAGAAATGTATTATTTTTTAATCTGGTGATTGGGTTTAGGTGCATATGAGAAAGGAAAGATTTCTATCCCAGAGCTAGTCCAAATTGCAAACAAGAAGGAACGATCAATTTCAAGTCATTATGATGATCAGTGATAATGCTTACAAGTTTATGTTTTCTAGTGAATATAATGTTCTACTTTTAATACTGCTAATCTCTCTCTTTTTGATGTATTAAGGCTCATGCTATTTAGTATTGAAATTCCAATATTAAATATGGTTTGAAATACAATCACGTCCTAAGCCATATTCATTGATAAAAGCCTAATTTTGTTTTATCCCAAAATCATTTTAATTAATTTTTAAAAATTATATTTTTGATATTTGAAAGTTGTGAATGTTTTTATTACTTGTTTTTTTATTAAACTTCAGAACTTATAGAAAAAATCTTTCTTTGTAGTGTTTAAGCTATTATATGAACTGATTCTTGATTCTTATAACCAACATATTAATTTCCCACAAATCTAATTTTGCTTTCTTAATAAGATTTTATTCTTGTTCATGGAATTTTTGAGTTTTATTCCTAAGTAGATTTGTATTAAACGTGTTTCTATTGTAAACACTAAATAGAATTCATGAGAGGAACATTATAGAGTATGTCCATTTATATTACTTTTGGCTAGATATATGTGCACACTTCACCAATTTACATTCTTCTCTCTCAAACAATTAATTACTTGAAGGCTAGCTCTTTATGAACTTCTTGTTATATCCAACAAAGAAGTTGTATGAAATCTTACCTTGCATAAAGTAAAATATGATATCAAAATAAGTATGACAAAAGGTAACTTTATCATTATGTAGCATTATGGCATACCCCATATCTAGGACATCAGGAAAACTTTCTTCTAACATTCTTTGAAGTTTAAGATGTTCTTAATAGAACTTTCATTTTGTAATCACGAATGGCTTGTAGAAGTTGTTTGATATTAGACGAGCAGATCTAAGTATACTTATACCTATTCAACCATAAAAAACAAACACAAATGAATGAATTTCTTTCTATGTATACTTCTTTCTACTAATTCTTAATTTATGCGTAGAACATTTGTCCTAAATTTGTTCCTTTATTAACTAGTTGCAAAATTACTTTCTAATTTATATCTGGTTGGTGTGATTTGTAGGCTATTGTGTCAATCTGAAAGTTTACTCAATACGCATCCAAAAGATAACGACTGCAAATTCCTCCGTTCCAAAAAAAAAGAAAGAAGTTCTTGAGTGAGGGTCTACAGGCTGTAGTCGTCTTCAATTTTCAATCAAGTAGAGATTTAGAGTACATAAGAAAAATCTCTAGTTTAGAAACTTGGACATATATGAGACATCAAACAATATTGATCTTTACATTCAATAAACCATTCGTGGAGTTGGAGTCATTGCATGTAATGTTCAGGAGGTATGGTTGGAAATTTTGATTGGGCAAAGATGATTTATGAGTTAGAGTAGGCATCCACGTGTATATCTTGCATCGGATTTTGACTTTAGTGAGCATCCATGTAAACATCCTACAGTACTAGTGTGACATCATTTTGGAAGTGTTTTCATAAACTCAGGCCTTTTTTTTCAAATAAAAACTAAACTTTTTTTGTTGTTATCGCTGATAATAATTAAATATCAAATAAAAATTAATGATAAATTATTTTAATAAAAATTGTTAGTCTGTTATATAATATTTATCAATAAGTTATTAATAAAATTAATTAAAATAAATACTTAAAAAATTAAGATTACTTTTAAATATATTTTAATTGTTAAATCAAATTTAATTATTAAATTTATTAAATTAAATGTATTTAACTTAATTACAAAAACTAAATAAAATTATTAAGTAACACTAAATTATTCATAATTAATATTAATAATTAATTTTAGTTAATAAAATATATAATATTGAATTACATTATTCATAATTCTTATTAATAATTAATATATTAAATAATTAAATAATATATATTTAGATGATAATAAATCAAATTATGAAAAAACATAAACAGAAGACAAAAATCATTTTTTATAGTTTTGATAATTTTTGAAAATTAGATGAAACCAAAATCAAAAGTAGGATTCAAAAAACTCAATCAAACAAGTTTTTTATTGAATTTGAAAACAAAAATAAAAAAAGGAAAAGGAAACAAATAGGCTCTCAGTTTAATTGAGGGGTGTATCGCAATAGTATGCTAAATAGTTTAGACATGTACATGATAGATTTTAAAATTTAAAGGACATTTGATAGTTGCTGAAATCACAAAAGGTTTGGAGAAATTATCCTGTAATTATTAGAAGTTTTGGGGGACATCTTTTGGAATACATAAATAAAAATAATATAGCTGCCTTTTAATTGTATGGATTTTAGATTTCTGGGGAAGGTCTTTTCCATTTCTTCCTTCAGTTATATACAATGCCTATGTACGATATATTGACATGTTGACATGCACATTAAACAAACAGATAGTGATTATTCAATTCATTTGCAGTCAAGGAATCATTGGTTATGATGAATGATGTTATTTTCGCATAAAACCTTCGTTCTTGTCAAATTTATTAAACAAGTGAAAGAATATTAACATATTTGGTGGAGGTGGACATGTTCGCGATAATCTTTAATTTGCAGTGAACATTAGAACGGCAAGTAGCGTGCTTTGTCTTCGAACATTCCAAAGTTCCATCATTTAGCCATCACTTAATAATTAAATATTAGGGAATAATATATCCCAGGTAACCTAGACTGGTATTTTAATTTAGTTAGGGAGTTGCCCACATGAAAACTGCCGAGTTGAGTTTGAATTCTGACTTTGAAAAATAGGATGTTTACAATTCATATCAAATTAAGAAAATGAATAGATTCAAGTTCCAATTTGTCTTCATAAAAAATGATAAATTAAATATGGAAGGAGAAAAATAAAATTATTATCTTTTAAAATGATTTGTTTTTATAAAGAAATTATTTCCATAACTCAAACTTGTGATCAAAAGGTCACAAAAAAGTAACCTTATCAGTTGCTCCAAAACTCTCTCAACAACGTAACATGATAGTTAATGTGTAAACAAATCTCTAAATAAATTTATAATTAATGGGCCCAACATAATATTTGCTTTGAATAGTTTTTTCTTTTCATAATTAAATTCTGTTCATTTATTACAAAGCTAAATTCCATAATTTCTAATAAGTTTCTTATTCTTTTTTCGTTTTCTCTTATCACTTCTCTTGTCCACCCTATGAGTAGATAAGTTGCCCTTACATAAACTGGAAAGCCACTTTTGATGTCTATTATGTTGACATTTCATGTCATGGTTGGAAGCTACTTTCTAGGAATTGGAAATTGTGGTCGATAAGATAAGATAATGGCGGTATTTAGCTTTCTGTTTCAATTTGGTCTTCTCACTTTGATACAATCGGGAATATAATAGATTAGCCATTCCTTTTGTTTTGTTTTGTCTCTTCTTTTCTATGAATTTGATGCTTGTAGCTTTAGAATTTCTCTTTCCACGCATACTTTTGACTTGCATATGTCAATCCCTGTCTCCGTTGTGCGTATTCTCTGTACGCTGGTTGAAAATATTACAGACGAGAATGAATAATTCTACATTAAGCTAGTGGGGGCAAACGATATTTGATACTCATCTAATAATTAATAAATTTACGTTAAGTTGGTGATGAAAGTAGATGTGGCAATGAATGGAGTTAAATCCGTACCTTATGAAATATTTGAATTTGGTTTATCACCTTTTTTTAAAAACAAAGTTTAATGAAAAGTGATATTTATTCTTTTATTATAATGGAAAGGGGAACTGGTTAGGTAAAACTAAAAAAAGTCTGATAATACCACGAACCATATGCAATTAAAATAAATAAATGCCGATTCCTGCCAAGCAAACCGTAGATAATTCATGTTACTGTTTCGTGTGGTATTGTGATGCACTTGAAATGATTAAGGGTATACAACTTGTACAAGTTTTTCCCTAATGCAAGATTGTGGCAACTTTATGTTTTATTGGTTGTCTTTGGCGTCAACTTGCAATTGCAAAACGAAGGGTCCTGCGCGACTACTCGACGTTGAAATTGTGGACAATTTCAGTCATTTTAGGAAAAACTTTCGATGATGTTCTTTTGAAAAGGTGGTGGTTAAGATTGGCTCATGAATCTTTCATTCCTGTAGGACCTCCTCCATACGAAATTATTTAGCTTGCTTTGTCTTATTTTACATGTAACATCTGGTTGACGTCATTAATTAATCGCTAAATGCTCAAAACAGGTTTCAAATTGATCGCTAACTTGTATATACTTTTTAGTCCTTTCAAGTAGCCTATTCCATCATTATCTTGTTGTTCTTGCTTTTGTAAATCCAAGTTAAGCCAAGTTCAAAATTTTTTTTAAAAAAAGTAAACAAGTATAACCAGAATAGCCTAAATGATTTAAACGAAATATATATATAAACTGTACTGCATTTTAGAACTAAAATATTGTGTACTTTTCATCTGTCAGCTACAAGATTCTAAAGACTGATGGGCATGCTCCATGCCATGCCACAAAGGATTCGTGAAAACCATCGAACACTTGGGCGGAAGGAAAACCAATGACTTGATTGGAAAGAATAAGGAGAATGTCTTCCTGATGAATATAGCTGAATTATTTAACAAAAATCAGAATATATTATAAGCGTAAAGAATATTAGACGAAGGGATTTATTATTGCATGTTGGTTGGCTGTGGTTGAAGTCAAAATGGAGATATGGGTGTGTGGAAAGCACACGACATCCATGTGCCAGCGCAAGTTACCGCAAGAGATAATGAAAGTGAAAAGGAAGAAGGGATTTGGTTTGGAAGTTGGATGGATGGAAGTCCGGCTTTGTTCTCTTCTTCACTCCACTTGCCTACGTTGGTTGGTAAGGTGCTGTTATAAGAGTTTGTTTCTTCCAAGTCTTTGATGTTAAAATTTCATTTTCTTCATTTCCTTTTTCTTACACACTTTGCATGCCCACTTTCAACATTTCGTAATCAATTAAAAACCATTAATAGCAGTAATTCAACCATCACTTGAAAAGAATCCCCAAGGCTAAAAGTTATTTAATAATTTGTCGAACCAGACTATACGACTGGGGATTTAGACTGGGAAAACTATGATATATAAACTGAATTTTACGGTGGAAAAAATTAATAATAAATAGACAGTCAAAATTCTTATAAATTAATAATATTATTATTGTGTTTCACATAAATTTATTAATTAAAATAATTATTAATAAATTAATTCCTAATTCAATAAATACATATTTAATTAACTAAAATTTTATCTTATTTTATCAATCTAATAAATTAACATGGACGATTATATTCAATTATTTGATATATTGACTGTAATTTGAGAATTCAACCTTAATAGTTTTAGGTTATCAAAAAATTAGAGATGACATTTTAATATTCAAGAAAAATCATGTTACAATAAATTAACATTTTAACAAAATATTATGATGAATTACTTACATTTATAATTAAATAAATTATTAATTTATGATATTGGAAAAGTATTTCGATTAAACGTATTATTTTATAATTTATAGCAATTTTATTACATTAAATTTCTAATTACAAGAACTGGCGTGAACCAAATCAATATATGACAAACTTTTTGGTTGATTCGTCACCCAAAGCCGATAATAATAGATTTTGTTAGTTATTTTCTTTGAAAATTTTACAGTCTTTTGATACGACAGTGCTTAAAATTATGAGACTCGAAAATTTTCTTCGACCCCAGGACCTACTAATCCCTTGATCTTGTGGTTGGTCCAGTACGAGTCTGGCTCTTGCACGAAGTCCATTATCCAACTCGTACCGAGTCCGTTCTCTTTCTCGAACTTAATCTCCAGCTATACAGTTTCCTTTGAAGTTTCAGGATCGGCCCGGACTAAAATCCGAGGTCAAAATTTAGGCCTGTTACTACTTGTGTAACTCGTATTAGAGCTAAACAAAATTAATGGAGTTAGCCTTAAGAAAGCTAAGCCTTAATTAAACCTTACTAAAAAACCGTAAAGGTAATAGTTTTGCAAACTTTCCAATTTTATCATGATCGTCTCCAGCATAAACAAAAACAAAAACAATCAAACGTGAAATAACAAATAACACCAGAAATTTGATAATACAGTTCGACACTCTTTACTTACGTTTGCAAGACGATCACCCAACTTAATTCTGTCACTAACGATAATAGTTTTATACAAGGCTTTATTGAGCAGAAACCACTCAACCCTTAACACTGCCTCTCGTCCTTATAACTCGTGAAAGTATTTCACACCTAATAGTACGATCGCCTCGTACTAATCTCAACAGAGGATTTTCTCAAAAAATGTTTAATGATAATTAATAAATCACTCAGATGATTAAATAAACAATTCATCACTCAAGTAGACACTTGAATAAGAGACAAAGAACAATTTTCTTCACAGCCAAGAAATCATGCGCAGCTGAATAGTCATGCAAATATCATCACTCGATATGCCAATTCACCATTGATAAGAACACTTCAAAAACACAAACCAAGAGGCACGCACAAATCTTCCTCAATTCAGCCTCCAACAAACGAAATAGATATCAGGTTCATCCTTGACATAACCACTTACCATAACTACTAAAAATGAAGGATTAACGAATGACTCACGTATGTGTATAGCAAAATCAGAGCACGCACAACCCATTAAAAATGCTCAACCAAAGCCTTCAACGAGTAAATATACTTTTTGTGCAAGAGTTGGGTCACGTAAATATAAACACACCTTTAGCTGTGTTTTTCAAAAGTCCAATTGACGCATACTACACACTTGACGCAATATATGTAGATTCACTATTTGGCCCTTAATAGAGACTTACACGATCCTTTCTTTGAAGAGCGCCACACATATACACAAACCCAATTCACTTAATCGTCATCCTAAAAATCTAGAAATAAACCCAAAGTTCACACGGGTATGATATATCACACCCCTTCTTAAAATAGCCTTCAATCTAAGATGAGATTATTTCACAACTAGAAGATTATCCATATAGTTTTTGAATCCAAGTTAAACAAGGATTATTCTGATAAGTCCAATTTATAAAAATATGACAAAATAAAATAAGTAGATATATGTGCACCATATATCTAACAATCTCTCCCTTTTTGGCATATTTGTCACAAATACTAAGCTCCTCCTAAATGGCGTAATTGGACATGTAAGTATCAAATTCACAATTCATATTATCCAAATTTCTCTCTCTTGGGACAAAAAGATACCAAAAAACAAGACGAATAGTCACACATATACTTTGAAATCACCCCCTGAATGGAACAGTCACCAAAGACAATTTGATGTCTCCCCTTTGGGATAAAACAGTGTCAAAGTGCAGAATCATAAGAATCAACAATAGGTGCAGCGGAAGAATCATAAGCACGCCAAGATGACAATTTACCACCATTCAAAACATCGAGAGATATGCCCGAAAGAGAGAGAGATACCCGAGAGAGAGACCCATACTGATGAGAGAGCTAAAAAGTCTTCGGTGGAGCCAAATAGAAGTCAAAATGCAAACTACTAAAAAGATAGGACGATAATGGCAAAATAAAAATTAAAGAAGAACTAAAGAAGACTAATCTTTTTTTAACTTTTCTTTTCCCTTTTTTTAATAAATAACATCAAACTGTACTTCAAAAATGAAAAGCACACAATCCTTGTACCCCTCGAAGAAATTTAAACCTGAGATTATTCCTCGTCACATTATCTCAGTCATCAACTTTTTGATTGATTTCTTCATCTGAAATAACTGACTTATCCTCAGTCTGAACAATTTTTTCAAAAGCAGTAACTAACTGTGAATCTAGACACTTTCTTGATTTTCCTTCACTACATCTTTGTACTTGTACTTGTACTTCACCCTTTCGAACCCAAGATTGTTTCGGTAATATGAGTTATTGTTGGAAATTTAATGGAGAGTGTCTAGATTTTTGGTTTAACCCATTTGAAATATAATTTGTAACATCTTGTAGCATTTCGACCTTATGTACCTGATAACTCCATAAAAATGACATGTGGGTACAAACCTTCGATTCTTCCTCGAAGTTTCTTCTTGGACAAACCTGGATATGTCATCTTTCTCATCATTCACCTTGGAACATTCACACTTATAGCCAAGGCCTTGAAGGTCTCCTTTAGCCTTACCAATTTTCAAAAACTGTTCCAACTTTTCGATACCTCCATTTAATATTCTTATTCCTTTTTCTGTATTGACCAACTTCAGTTTTGCTTCACCAAGCTCATCTAATGTAGACATCAACTTCTTCTCTAGATCTTGAATGATGTTCTTCATGGAAGAGTTTTTCTCCTTCAACTTCTCATTTTTCTTACATGTTTGGACCTATTTACCATGCATTAACTCATAGGCATCTGAAGTATTGTCATCACTGTCATAATCTGAGATTGAGCTTTGAGCTGAATCGTCTACGTTTTTTCCAAAATTTCCCGATTTACTCACTTTTTCGTCTTCAGTTACTTCTTCTCGGTTACTGTTAAACAAGTAACTGGACTTTTACTGTACAAAGTAACTAACGCAACATTATTCATAGCTTGTTCTTCACTACCATACTCACTTCTGGATTCATTCTCAGTCCAAGTGCTTGTATAGGACTTCCCCTTTTTTTTTCCCTTCAAGATGTTAGCACACTCCGCTTGGTCATGTCCGAAGCCTTGACACTCATGGCATTGAATTCTCTTCACCTTTCTTTCTCCCTTGTGAGTTTTGGCTTATTGTTTGAAGTTGTTGTTCAATGGGCTCCTGCTGTTTTGCCCAAACTTAGACCTATCCTTTTTCACTCTCTTCAGCTATTTACTGAACTCTCGTGTTAATAGCTCCATATCCTCATTCTCGTCGGATTCATCTTCTACATCATTTGTGCCTTTTCCAGTTTCAGCTTGTAGTGCCTGATTCGCTATATCGCACAATCTTTCATCAAAGTTCCCAATAATCTCATTTTCATCAATCTTCAATTCTTCAAACCTCACAGCTAACATCTGTAGTTTTGACGCTATCACAGATTTAGACGCTTCATAAATAGTCTGCAAAGTATCCTACACTTCTTTAGCCAACTCACAGGCTGATATCATTGAGAAGCGTCCTTCATCAACATCACTGAAAATTGCATGCATTGCTTGTGAGTTTCCAAGTGCCCTCTCTTCTTTGGCTCTTATTCATTCAGATGGATCTTTTAGAACTGTCTCTCCCTTATTGTCAATAATCATCGGATCTGCACCAACTTGATGTACCAAGTTTTGATTCAGTGATCTACTCTGATACCAATTGAAAAAAATGTAAGGGTGGTAGTTTCGCAAGCTTTCCAATTTTACCGTGATCATCTTTAGCACAAACAAAAACAAAAATAATCAAAAGCGAAATAACAAATAACACTAGAAATTTGGTAACGCAATTCGGTACTCCTTGCCTACGTCTGCAGAGCCCTCACCCAGCTTAATTCTTTCACTAACAACAATAGTTTTATGAAAGGCTTTACTGAGTCAATACTACTCTACCCTAGATACTACCCCTCGTCCTCACAACCTGTAAAAGTATTTCACACCCAATAGTACGACCACCTTGTACTAACCTCAACAGAAGATTTTCTCAAACAATGTTTAATGATAATTAATAAATCACTCAGATGATTAAATAAACAATTCACCACTCAAGTAGACACTTGAATAAGAGACAAAGAACAATTTTCTTCACAGCCAAGAAATCATGCGTAGATGAATAGTCATGTAGGTATCATCACTCGATCTGCCCATTCACCATCGATAAGAACATTCCAAAAACATAGACCAAAAGATACGTACAAATCTTCCTCAATTCAGCCTCCAACAAACAAAATAAATATTAGGTTCACCTTTGGCATAATCACTTACCATAACCACTAAAACTAAAGCATTAACGAATGACTCACGTATGTGTGTAGCAAAAATCAGATCATGCATAACCCATTAAAAACACTCAGCCAAAACATTCACCAAGTAAATAGACTTTTTGTACAAGAGTTAGATCAGGTAAATATAAACACACCTTTAGCTGTGTTTTTCAAAAGTCCAATTAACGCATACTACACACTTGACGCAATATATGCAGATTCAGTATTTGCCCCTAATAGAGACTTACACGATCCTTCCCTTGAAGAGCCACACACGCATACCCAAAACCAATTCACTTAATCCTCATTCCAAATATCCAACAGTAAACCCAAACTTCACGCGAGTATGATATATCACACCCCCTCTTAAAATAGACTTCAATCCAAGATGAGATTCTTTCACAACTAGAAGATTATCCATATAGTTTTTGAATCCAAGTTAAACAAGGATTATTCTGATAACTCGAATTTATAAAAATATGCCAAAATAAAATAAGTAGATATATATGCACCATATATCTAACACTTACCGATAAAACTTACAATGAATTTGTAGACGTTAAAGATACATATGCACGATGGACTACTTACTGTTAAATAAATTGTGATTCATATTTTTATTTGACCAAGTTTTATGTTAGTTCTAGTCTTTGAGATAGTTGCTGGTCTTTAGCAGATTTTTAGTGATTTAGTTAGCTCTTATTTTATTGTTATTTTCCTGTTGTAACTTGGCTATTTAAACAAGTCATATGCGGTTGAATAAAACAGAACATTCATTTCAATTTTGCTTTCATCTATCTTATTTTTCTTTATTTACTATATTGTATCAGGTGTATCAGTGGTATCAGAGCAAGGTTAATTGAGTTAAACATGTGGGGATTGAGTGAAACATGTGAGGGAGTGAATTTGAGAGTTTGTTGTAGCAAAAAAAAACTCTCATGACTGCAGAAAATTTTGTGCAACCAGCGATTCCTTGCTTTGATGGACATTATGATCATTGGAGCATGTTGATGGAAAATTTTCTTAGATCAAAAGAGTATTGGCAAGTGGTTTCTGAGGGAATTTCAGAACCAGCGCCAGGCACAGCAGTGTCAGATGCACAAAAAGCAGAGATAGATGCAGCAAAATTAAAGGACCTCAAGGCGAAGAATTACCTTTTCGAAGCAATTGATCGTTCAATCTTAGAAACCATTCTGTCTAAGGATACTTCTAAGCAGATATGGGACTCCATAAAGAAAAAGTATCAAGGAACAACAAGAGCAAAGAGGCAGGAGCTTCAAATACTTCGTTCGAAATTAGAAACACTTCGAATGAAATCAGGAGAGTCAGTTGCAGACTATTTTTCCTGGGTGATGGCAATCGTCAACAAGATGTGGATCCACGGTGATAAGATGGAGGAGGTTACGATTGTTGAAAAAATCCTTCATACAATGACAACACAATTTAACTTTGTGGTTTGTTTTATTGAAGAATCTCATGACATTGATATGCTTTCAATTGATGAATTACAAAGTTCTTTGTTGATTCATGAACAAAAAATCACTCAGCAAGACAAAGAAGAGCTAGCATTGAATGCCTCAACTGAAAATCATGGAGCTAGACGAGGGAGCAGTAGGGGCAATGGTAGAGGCCGCAGTAGAGGTAAAGGCTGAGGCAACAACGATCGTGGAAAGGGAATAGGTGGCTATAGCTCAAAGTTTTTTGACAAATCCAAAATTGAATGTTATCGATGCCACAAGTTTGGTCATTTTAAATCTGAATGCCGAACAGATTTGTCTAAATTGCAAGGAGAGGAAAATTTATAGAACAAGAGGAAGAAGAGATTTCTCTACTCATGGTTTGTCAAACAAAAGAAGAAACAAATAAGAACATGTGGTAGCAATCATATGAGTGGAGATAAGTCAGTTTTCTCCACTCTTGATGAATCTTTTAGAGATAATGTTAAGTTTGGGAACAACTCCAGAATTGCAGTCATAGGGAAAGGCCAGGTTTAAATTGAAATCAATGGAGATTTTACTCACACTATTGCTGATGTTCTTTTTGTTCCAGATTTGAAGACTAATCATTTTAGCATTGGTCAGTTACAAGAAAAAGATTATGAGATCTCCATAAAAGGCGAAATTTGTAAAGTTCTAGATGACAAGCAGAATTTAATTGTTGAAGTCAAGATGACTAAAAACAGGTTGTTTCCTCTCTATCTCCATAAAATTCAGCATTCGTGTTTTTCTGCAAAATTAAAAGATGAAGCATGGTTATGGCACTTTCAATATGGCCACCTGAATTTTAATGGACTGAAAATGCTGCATCAAAAGAGCATGGTGACTGGTCTTCCTCAAATTGCAGATCCTACTAAAACTTGTGAAAGTTATGTTGTTACATTCCCACAAGGCAAATCATGGAGAGCAGAAAAGGTGTTGAAGTGGACCAATAAAACCAAATTCCAATGGTGGTAAAAGATACTTTATAACCTTTATTGACGACTTTAGTCGAAAGACATAGGTGTATTTTTTGCAGGAAAAATCAGAAGCATTTGATGTCTTCAAGCGCTTGTTGAGAAAGAAAGTGGCAACCCCTTAATTGCTCTTTATACTGATCGTGAAGTAGAGTACACTTCTCATGAGCTCACAAAATTTTGTGAAGACAATGGAATCAAGAGGCAACTAACAGCAACTTATACGCTTCAACAGAATGGTGTTTGCGAGCAGAAGAATCGCACAATCCTCAACATGGTGCGAAGCATCTTAACCAGAAGTGATGTCCCAAAGAGCTTTTGGCCTGAAGCAGTTGCATGGAGCATTCATATTTTGAATAGAAGAACAATATTTTCTATTCAAAATATGACACCAGAGGAGGCATGGAGTAGAAGAAACCCTGTGTAGACCATTTCAGAAATTTTGGGTGTGTTGCCTATGCCCATATTCCCGATGAGAAAAGGAAGAAGCTGGATGATAAAGGAGAAAAATGCATTTTTCTTGGTGTTAGTGATCAATCCAAAGCTTATAAGTTATATAATCCTAATACCAAGAAAATTGTAAACAGTCGTGACGTTGTATTTGATGAAGAAGCAACTTGGGCTTGGAGTAAAAAAACTACTACAAAAGAAGTTTCAGCTGTATTATATTTTGAAGAGGAAGTTGATGAGAATCAATCCCAACAAATGCTTTCAAATGAGTTTCTTGAGGATTCTATACACGGAGTTCTTGCGACTTTTGAATGTTTGCCAACAATGACAACAATTGATGGATAATCTGGTGAACCAGCAGGTTCACGTTCTCATCGTGTTAGACGCAGACCAGTATGGATGTCAGATTATGAGGTAACCGGTGTTGATCAATCTGAATGTCCTATCACTCACTTTGCTCTATTTTTAGATTGCGATCCTACTACCTTTGAAAATGTTGTCAAGGAGTCTAAATGGCGCAAGGCCATGATGAAGAGATCGCTGCAATTGAAAGAAATCAGACTTGGAAGCTAACTGAGCTTCCAAATGGTGTCAAGACAATTGGAGTAAAGTGGGTGTATAAGACAAAACTCAAGGAGAATGGTGAAGTAGACAAGTTTAAAGCACGCTTAGTAGCAAAAGGCTATAAGCAAGAGTTTGGAGTGGATTATACTGATGTGTTTGCACCAATAGCATGCCATGACACAATTCGGTTGCTGATTGCAATTGCAGCTCAAAATTCATGGCCCATCTTAACTGGATGTGAAATCAGCTTTCTTATATGGTGACTTAAAGGAACAGGTATTTTTTGATCAACCATTTGGTTATATTAAGAAAGGAAGTAAGCACAAAGTTTATAAATTAAAAAAGGCTTTGTATGGATTAAAACAAGCCCCACGTGCTTGGTATAGTAAAATTAAGGCTCATTTCTTGAAAGATGGTTTCCACAAGTGTCCATATGAGTATACACTTTTCGTCAAAATTGAAAAAGAGAAGATTATTATTGCTTGTTTATATGTTGATGACCTCATATTCACCGGAAATGATACTCTCATGTTTAATAATTTTAAGAAGTCGATGATGATTGATTTTGAAATGACTGATTTGGGCATGATGAATTATTTCCTTGGTTTTGAGGTAGTCCAATCTGCTGCTGGAATTTCAATTTCTCAAAGGAAGCATCTACGAGAGATTTTAGACAGGTTCTCAATGGAAGGATGCAATTTTGTGGCTACACCAACAGAATTTGGAGTAAAGTTAAACAACGATAAAGAAGGGAAGAAAGTTGATAGCACACTCTACAAGCAGATTGTTGGTAGTTTAATGTATTTAACTACCACAAGACTTAATATTAACTTCTCTGTAAGTCTGATCAGTAGATACATGGAGAATCCAATAGAGAAGCATCTTTTTGCTGCCAAGCAAATTCTCCGTTATTTGCAGGGAACTAGAGATTTTGGGTTGTTATATAAGAAGGGTGAAAGGTCTTACTAAATTGGTTTCATAGATAGTGATTTTGCAGGTGACCAAGATGATAGGAAGAGTACTTCAGGTCATGTATTCATGTTGGGTTCGACAGCAGTGTCTTGGTCATCAAAGAAGTAACCAATTGTTACTTTATCAACAACAGAGGCATAATTTGTTGCAGTAACCTCTTATGCATGTCAAGTAATTTGGTTAAAGAAAATTCTTGGCGAATTGCATTTCATATAGGAAGAAGCGAATGCAATTTACTGTGACAGCAGTTCTGTTATAAAACTCTCCCGAAATCCTGTTTTACGTGATCGAAGTAAACACATAGATGTAAAGTATCATTATTTGCGTGATCTCAATAATGGAAAAGTGATTGATCTCATCTACTACAGGAGTGAAGGCCAATTAGCTGATATATTGACAAAAGCCCTCAAATTGCCAACTTTTGTGAAATTGAGAAGATTACTTGGAGTTTGTCCAGTTTGAGGGAGGGCATATCTTTGTTTAAATTGACATCAGTTTAAGGGAGAGAACGTTAAATAAATTGTGATTCACGTTTTTATTTGACCAAGTTTTATGTTAGTTCTAGTCTTTGGGATAGTTGCTGGTCTTTAACAGATTTTTAATGATTCAGTTAGCTCTTATTTTATTGTTATTTTCCCGTTATAACTTGGCTATTTAAACAAGTCATATGCTGTTGAATAAAACAGACCATTCATTTCAATTTTTCTTTCATCTATCTTGTTTTATTTTATTTACTATCTTGTATCAGGTGTATTAAGCGACCGTTTCACCACAATAGCTTAAGCTGTTGTGTGAGGTTAATTTAATTGATTTTTTATATTCACTAACACACTCCCTCAAGTGAAAGCCCTTTGAGCTTGAAACTTGCACAGGCTCACTCTACTTTGTGCTGAATAATAGGTGGGTGGTAGGATTTGAACTCACGACCACTTGGTCACAGAAGCTCTGATACCATATTAAGTGACCGTTTCACCACAAAAGCTTAAGCTGTTGTGTGAGGCTAACTTAATTGCTTTTATATATTCACTAACACTTACAAGAACTGCTGCACCAACAAAACAAACTTTTGCTCCAAATTTCTGATCATGCTAGTTGATTATGCCTACCATATTTTTCAGAAAATCCAGTATATGTCTCCCTGTAGCCTGCATTGTCTCTAACATTGATCACAATCATAGGCCTTCGAAAATAAACAGAGACCAATATATGCAAGTTTTTGGACTGTTAACTGTCGTCAACTTTAATTGTCAATTAACAGATCATTAGCACTTAAATCATGCATATAATTAGATTAAGGACTCTTTCCTTTTTTAATGTGGCTCAACTTGCATAGTACTCTTTTTTTATATGTGAATGGATGCACAAAAACACAGAGATCTTTCCTTCTCTGTCTCTAGCCTCTTCACTTATGATTGAAAATTTTCATGGGGAGGGAAAGCCATTATCATTAAAACTTCAGAAGCCTCTGAATTCATTTATTCTTGAGTTCTATAGGCCAAGTCTGAATTGATCTAACTTTGAGTTTATGAGGAATTGATGTAGTAAGAAATCGACTCCATTAGCCACATCATAAACGATGAGTCCTACTCTACATTGAATTGCTAAAATGAATTCCTACAAGTTCACATACAAGTCTCTGCTCACTAATAAACCACAACCCCTTAGGAATCCCTTTGTCAGGGTACCACTATAGTAAATAACTTCAAAAAAAAAAAAGTGATGGGGCCTAATTATGTGCTTTGCTACCTTGACCCATTCTTTTTGAGCTTGCTTTGCCCCAGTGTATTATTATTGCACTTAATTTGCAAGATTCCTAGCTTTCTCAACATGAACTGATCTAATGTTAAAAACATAGAGCTCCATGCCCTCTTCCTTTTTCTGGCGCTCGTGTCAAAGCAATTAAAGATACTTCAATAGAAAGGACCTGCACGCCCTCTTCCTTTGTTACAATGCTTGTGTCAAAGCAATTAAAAATACTTCAACATAAAGGACCTTTAACTACGAAAAATTGTAGCTAAAAGTCTCAAAATTGTCGCTAATAGTTATTAGTGATGATTTAGATTCATCGTAAAAAATGTCTCCAAATTCTTGTAATTGAAAATTATAGGTGATGTTTTAAGCTAATTATCGCTAAAAGTTTTTGTCTACGCTTTACTTTCGTAGCGAAAAATTATTAGCGACATTTTGAAAAATCGTTACCAATACTTTTTGATTACAATTTTTTTTAGTAGCTAAATACTATTAGCTATGTTCTCATAATGGAAGCAGAAAATTTTTAGCCATTTGAAACTTACTCAACTTTTTAGTTACGCTTTCATAATCGCAGCAAAATGTTTTTAACTATGTTTTAAGCAAATGTTATAAAATGCTGTGATAAATCATTTGTTACATTTTAATCCATATTATTAAATAATATATTTTGTGTATAATGTATTGATATTTTTTATTGTAAATTTATTATACAAATAAATTGTACAAAAATATTATTAATTCAAAATATGAAACATTGTGTATAAAAAGTAAAATATCATTAAATTATACCAACAAAAAGAATATTCATTGTACGCAAAATTTTAGTTACAACTTTAACAATTCTTATAAAAAAATAATAAATAAAAAAACTAGTTTACAAATTATAAATGCTCAGAGCCACAAGAGAGTTGTCCCTGATAATGGAACTCCACGCTTTGATTAGGCATAAATTCATATATGAGTAGCCGCTGCATTCCTCTTTAATCATCCTCAACACAATAATCAATCAACTTAACTAGGTTAGTATGTTGAACCACCACAAGAAGATTTACTTTAGTGACCCACTCTTTGTACCCCTGTCAACCATGATCTAAGGTCAATCCATCTAAAACGGACGGCAAAAAGTAATCTGATAGCAGTAGGCAAAGCAACAATGTTGTTGTTCATGAGAATCTGTAAAGTTCAGTAGCGTTTTCTACATAATGGATTATAAAATACTAAACAGTTTGAAGAAATAAACATTCAAATCTTATCATTTCACACCATCTTATAGATTAAAGCAACTATGCAACCATAAGGACAAAGACTTGACTGCATTCCTCTCTTACCAATCTGTAGATCCACAAACTAAAAATCAGAGCAGCATTCGATACATCTAGCAAAGATATCAAGAAAACAATAGAAATAAAGTACAATTTGTCTCCAAGAAGACAGTGCGAATTACCTAAAGACATTATCGATATACTGTACACGTTAAATGAAAGAATTTGTTAGGCGTCGTGTAATTAGCATATGAATTAGTAAGCAGGAATTAGAAAATAACATATTAATCAAAACAAATTGTTAAATGGATATGTGAACTCTTTAGTTACCAGACCTAAAAATCACGCTTGGTAATATAAATAGGAATAGAAGGCTGCACATTATTTGTCCAATCACGAAGATCATCAAGACCTGGGGAGAATATGATTCAAGTTAAAACATAAAATATCCATGTTAACACCAGAGAGGTGTTTCTATATCAAACAAAAAAGAAATCTGAGAGTTCTCAAAACAAAAAGAAGAAAATTGAGAGTTAGACTAAATTATATTTGTCTATTGACAGAATAGCATTAGAAGTTGTTAGTGACAGAGACCTCCAATTGCATCAGTATTAGAATGAGTAATAATAACTGCATCAATTGTTCTCAGCTTGGCAGAAATGTAGCTAGTTATAAAAAGGCAATCTCCCCGTACTGTAGTACCTGCAGATAAGGTAAAATAATTTGCAAATTAGTATCCACTTATATATTCTTTTCTAATAACTTATGACATGAACATCTCAAGTGGTTCTTATCACTGCCAAATTTGTTGAATTCAAACTGAGCAATTCGTCAATTATATTAAAAGAAAGGCTTAAACTATTTAAAGAGAGCATGAAGAATAAATGACTAACCCAATTTCATTCATGTTATTATATATTCAAGCATTTTTCTTAATTTTGCACTCTAAATATCACAATTCAAAGAAAAATATCTCCATTGATAGATTCTTTAGTTTATATATGAATGCATCATCAAACCAATATTCATTCAAATGCCCAAAAAGAAAAAGAGTAATGAAGTTTTTTAACAGTAAATATTGGAACCACATTATTGGAGTTTTTCACTTGCCAGCATCTATAAGAATGTTATGTCTTCCTGCAGGCCCAAGATAACGTATGAGGAGACTGGTGTTTAGTCTCTTATTTTTATTACATGGTGGACAAACAATCAATCTAAATAAATGTATAACCTTATAAACACGCAATTAATAATCAAAATGGAATAAGTTAATACCAAAAGATGAGTTAAGTCTCACTAGGGTTCAAGCTACAAGTAACTAAAACTACAAAACAGAGAAAGATCACTACTTGAATGGAGGCAATCTTGAATAATATGCCTAAAAGGCGAGAGCCCATTTTCGGAAACCAACAAAAAAGAGTTCTTGAGAAAGACACCACGTCAAAGACACCCCGTCTATAGGAACTGAAACAAGCCAGAAAAGGATTTACACGAGCAGAACCCATAAATTGAACCATTTCTCTTGAACTAAAACAATAAAAAAATTGTTCCTTTGTTGTGAATAATACTTATATCAAATGCTTTAAGTACTAAAAATTTGAAGAAAGAAACAGAGCAGACAGTTATTGGGTTCGTCTCGTTGGGTTTCATAACATAAGGAGCTAGATGGAAATCAAAGCAGATTGAGCAGGATTACAAAAGATTAAGAGCAAACTACGACAACTTAGCATCTCGTTTCGAGCCTTTGAGGAATGAGACTCAGTCCCTACTTACTCAAGTACCTATCTACCTACCAAAATAACATAAAGAAAGTGCAAAATAAATAAACTAGTTGGCAAACCATTTGGCGAGGATGGAAGTTGCATAGTTGCTATTGCTTCATACAAGGAAAACGCCTATTTTGAATTTGAAGAGCAACAAGTTGTAGAAATAAAAGACTAACCTAAATGGAGGAGACCATCGAAGAGACCAGAGGCTGAGAGATGGAGTGTTTTTACTTTTACTATTTTTTAAGCGCCCTTTCTTATTTTTGTCTCATTCCTATTTTTAGTGATAACATGTTAATTTTGGCTCGGCTCGGCTTATTTTGGGCTCGAGTTTGGCGGGTCATAAGTGAACCGCCCACTTTATGGCTTACTGAGCTGTGGGCCAATTACGGGCCAGGCCGCGGGCCGACCCATCCTGACCAATGTTGCGAATACTGTACCGGACTAGGTACCAGATTGAGTTCTGGAACAGTACTATACCGGTACCGGTCAATACTGGGTACCGTTTCAGGCAATTTTTTATATTTATGAAATGGTTCATGAAATTTTTAAAATTTGCAAAATAGTCCACTGATATATTGTACAATTATATGTTGTACAGTTTCCTGTTTACAAGTTTACATCAACCCTATTTTCAAAAATCATAATAACAAATAATAATCACAATTAG
>JANZXP010000007.1:16735138-16756973 GCA_027576715.1 Erythroxylum flavicans | reverse complement strand
TGAGATGTGTTATCCTAATTTCTCCGATTGCTCTCACGTGTATCAATTTCTATAATTCAACCCGTTATATGAAAACGGGATGTTACAAGATCAACTCAAAATGAGATGCCTCCTATACACATTGAAAGATTGGGCTAAGGCATGGTTGATGACCCTTCCATCCGATTCGTTGACTAAATGGGAGAAGGTGTACAACAAAATTAAACTTTTATTCTCATTAAAAGAGCTCTGAGTTGCGGACGAAAATAGCTACCTTCACTGAGATGGAGGGAGAGCCATTCCATAAGGCATAGGAATGTTTCAAACTCTTGCTAATACAAGTGCTTCAAACTCTTGCTAATATAGTGTCCATACCATCATTTTCGACTTCACATGTAGAACCAATTCTTTTATGATGAATTAACATAACTATGTTAGTACACGGTGGATAATATAGTAGGAGGAGATGTGGGTGAGAGGACTGTGGAGGAAACATATGAAATCTTTAAAATATTGGGGGCCAATTCTCAACAAAAGAGCGTGAAGGGGAGAAGAGCTGGAGTTCATAAGGTGAACTTGAATCAAGAAATGGCTATGCAATTAACAGAGTTAACTAAGCATGTGAAAATGTTAACTGTGAGACTACCCCAAAATGTTCCAAATCAAGAGGTATGTGGTATATGTGAAACTTTTGGTCATGGAGCTAATATGTGTTCATTCTCTTTTGAATCTTTTTCAGGTAAGGAAGAATAAGCGAACTCACTTAATGGTTTTTAATCAAGGGTGCAAAATGATCCATATTCGATCACCTACAACCCTGGTTGGAGAAATCATCCCAATTTTTCTCTAAAGACCAACATTCCACCAATGCAGCCCCAACCATAATACCAGAACTTTTAGAGAAAAAACTAGTTCCAAAGGCAATCCTCATATGAGAACCTACCAAAGAAGCCTTCTTTGGAGGAAAGTTTGAATACATTTACTCAAGTAACGACTCAAAATTAAGAAACGAACAATAAGAGATTCAACTCCTTAGAAGCTTCTGTAAAGAGGATTGACACTTAAGTAGTGCAACTTGCTACTCAAATGCAAAACAATTAGAAGGGAAGGTTACCCAATCAACCTGAACAAGCCTAATCAGTTACTATTATGAGAAGTGGTAAGGTGATTGACAATTATGTTAAGATTCTTTCTAATATGTCTGATGCAGGTAATCAAGAGGAAGGTAGCCTCATCAAAGAAAAAGAAGAGCAGAATGAGGTAAGCAATGGGTACAACTCTTTAAGTCACATTTTAAAAGGTGAAAAATTTAGGCATGTAACTAAAGACAATGAAGGACTAAGACTGCATAAGGCTATTGATCCTTATAGACCACCAGTTCCATATCTAAGCCATCGTAAGGACTCGAAACAAGATGAGCAATTTTTTGATCTATATAACATGTTTTCAAAAATTAATATTAATTTGCCTTTGTTAGGTGTGATAAGGAACATTCTAGCTTATGTGAAGTTCTTCAAGGCATTAAGCACCAAAATATAAAAGTTTGATCCAAATGAGAAGGTGATAGCTTCAGAAGTAGCAAGTGCGGTCCTTCAGTAATAGCTACCCCCCAAATTGAAAGAACCTAGGAGTTTCATCATTAAAGTATTGATGGTTAATGGTGATGAGGTTAAAGGCATGTTTGACCTTAGAGCAAGTATAAACCTTATGCCTTATTCTATTTATGAGAAAGTAGATCTATGACAATTAAAATCTACTAACTTGTATTTATAATTAACTGATAAGTCAATCTATTATTTGAAAGGAATAATAGAACATGTGTTAGTAAAGGTTGGAGGATTGATTATTCCCATAGACATTGTTGTCTTAAACATGAGGGAAGTAAAAGAACAAGAAAAGGAGCAAACCATACTCCTAAGGAGGCCTTTTATGGCTAATACCTTGATTGATGTGAAGAATGAGAAACTAACCATTACGATCCTGCAAGAAGTAGTAGAATTTTCAATCTTTAATGTTAAACCTATTCCTACAACTACTGCTTATGAAGAATGTTCTCTTGTTGATCAAATTAATGCTACAGATCTTGATTTTGTATTGTTGGAAGAAGAAAAAAAGGAGCTCGACTTGGTGAAAGAAATTGATGAGTATTGGTAATTGTTGAACGATGCACTTGAGGGAGAGTTTGGAAAATTCATATAAACAGCTTTCAATGAAGAGAACAATGCATCTCCACAGAAAATAGAGCATGATTATTGCGGTGTCTAGCTACAAGACATTAAAGAAGCACTGAATGGGAGGCAACCTATATAATTTCTATTTTTTTTCAAATATTAGTTATTCCTTTTATCTCTACTTAATTAGCCTTTAATTAAAAAAATCAATCCTTACCCAACCCTAATTTTCAGTCTCTTTTATTTGTCTTCCTCGATGTTCTCTACTCTTCGATGCAGTTCGTCATGCTCCACACTGCATTAAGGATCAATGCAGCCACCACCCCTACCTTCGTATCGTATTTCTATCTTTTTATTTTTATTTTTATTGCTTGTTAGTTTAATCTTTTAGTTTTAATGTTTCTCTTTGGTTGCGTTATTTTGCATCTTAGATCCCTCTTTTATTTTCTTATCACATTAGGGACAATGTGATATTTAAGTAGTGGAACACTTAATTAAAAAATTTTAATTTAAAAATTATTATTTGTGTGTTGTGTGTTGTGTGTTTTTCCCATTTAATAGTTAGAGATGCATTGTCATAAAATAAACATGATCGGGATTAGAAATTCATAATATGAGTGAATAAGTATACTTGTATACCTTGGGTGAGTGACTTGGATTTTGATTAAAAGAACATTAACTTGTTGTGATGGATGAATGAAACTTTCTTTGGTAAGATTTGAGCCTCTTTGAAATATTAAACACCAAATTCAAGTATTCTTTGTTGAGAGTATTCTTTCATAATTAAGGAACTCTAGAACTTGCTTGCAGATAATAGTTGAGATCACATAATCTTATGCAAACGTTGAAATGATGAAGCCAATTAGGATTTAGCTATTTTTGTTTAAAAAGTATTTATAATTTAACCCTTAATGAGCCCCCTTTGGGCTTAACATGAAATCTTTTATTTTTTTAAGCCCAAAATATAAGCTTTGACCTTAATTATTTATCCTCTTTGTTATGCCCACCATGAGGACAAGTTAAGCATTTGAAATAGTATTACTGGGTTTAGGAAATAATTGCATGAATAAGTTTGGGGGAATCATAACATATAGTTGGATATTTAGATAGAAATGGGTATGGTTGTAATAACTTTTATCTCTCCTCTACATTTTTCCTCTTCTAAGAAAAGTAAAAGAAAAAAGAAAGAAAAATTAAAGTAAAAAAATAAAAAATGGAAAAAGGAAGAAAAAGAGAACCAAAAAAATAAAAGAAAGAGGAGAGACATAAAAAAAGTGTGTTAATCTTGTTAATTGAGAGGAAAGAGTTGAGTGTTTTGTGCTTTATTGTTCTGTATTATTTTAAATGGTCAATTAGTTCTGTGGTTTTAAGTTGCGATTTTCCTTTTTCCTACCTTAGACCAACCTCATTACAATCAAAATAAAGTCCTTCAGATTAATATTTGTGATTGATATGAGTGGTGGAGATTAGAGTAGTAAGCAAGTTTATAGTAGATGCCTTATATGAAATGAATGGTGAGTGAATATGTCTTACCTTTGAGTGCTTAAGAGGATGGAGAGTGGCGTCCATCACACTTGTTAATAGTCTTTCAGTTGAAGTACTTGTTAAGTTTGGCTAGGTGTACGAAGAATAGCTTGTTGATGGAGTATTATGAGTTTCAAGTTCTTGGGTTGTGTTTATTAAAATGACTCTTGATATCTTTGGCCCTGTTTGGCAATCAGCTGTTAGCTAAAAGTTGATTCTATCAGCTGATTTAACTAACAGATTGCATCAGCTGTTTGTTAGAGATGTGTCGTAAAATTAGCTGTTTATGTGCAAAATGACTTATGAAGACATGACTTTTAAAAAAATTATAAAGATATGAGTATTATATATTTTAATGTTTCGATAAATATTCTTATAAGAATTTAAATTTTAGATATTCAATTCTACAAAATACAAGTGAATGCAGTCCACGATCTTCCATTTTCTTTCATAAGATAACTTATACTTCTATATAAAGAGAGATATGCTTGATTTTGGAAAATAGGTTGGTTCTTTGGTTGTAATCTTTTCATAAAGCTAATTGATTAGCAGAGTAGAAAAAATGAATTTTGAAATGGAGAAGAGTATAGAATGAGTCAAATCCAAAAATATACAGAATAAACATCTAAGATATAACAGATGTTAGGCTAAAAAGTTTTACAAGATATTGTTTTATGTCCCTTCTCCTGAGTATAAATGGCAACCCCCCAAATTTAAAAACAAAGTTCTCGTATACATTTTTTTCTATTGTAGTACCAAAGATTCAGCACACCTATTTCCAGACCCGAGGTCAATAATATCTTTACTGCTTCAACTAAGATAGAGAAGGTTGTTGTGTTTTTGTAGCTTTTCATTTTTGGATAAAACTTTTAGAGGTTGAATGGAGTTTGAAATCAATGCCAAGATTACTGCAGGCCTAAGCAAAAACACACCCTGTCATAAAAGCATCATATCCAGCTTTATGCTTAACTCCAGTACTCCATTCAGAGGGCCTAAAAGATATATGATAAAATCTTAGAAGTGAATCAAAGATGCTTGAAGGATAAATAGATATAGCAGTCAATCATTCTTTACCAACATTAACTTGTCTATAGCTGTCATCCTTCACTTCTTTCTGTAAAAAATCAACTTAGGATTAATAACAACTTTTAGAGGTTTTAAGAGTGTCCATTTAAGACATAAATCCTAAATAGTAGTTTTCATATCCAGAAATCTCTCTACACCATCTAATACTAAGGTTTGAGAATAAACCAAAGGCCAGGAAGTTATTTGTTTATAAACATCGAATACTATCATATTATTATTTTTTAAAGGAAACAATTATATGCACTAGATTCAGATGTATGAACCAGATGTTCATGAAAGTGTTCATTATATTTACCCTTAGGGAGTCCTTATCATCTTCTGAGTCTGCATACATAACCATAGGCTTTGAATGGGGATTTTCTGCCTTGTTATGAACATATATAAGATCTCTAAAATATTTTCTAGTGACCTGCATATTATTATACTCATAATACATAACAACAACTATATTTGTGTTGAGACAGACAAAGTTGAAAGAGAAATAAACTATCTTAAGAATGCTTGAAAATTGAAGCCAAATTGCTAGTTAGATCAACTTAAGCTGATGAGACGTGAAACCACTCAGATAAAAAGTATGTCGTATCTTTTAGCAAACAATTTGGAAATGTGCTCTTGACTCATTTAAACTTCCATAAGACTGGCTTACCCCAAGCCGCGAATTCAGGCGTCTTAATGCCTCGTGGTCTTATGCTCTAGACATGTAAGATATTCCTATGATTACATCAAAAAATGCATCAATTCCTCCAAATTACAACAAATCCCAAATATCAAATAAACCAAACCAACTTCAACTCACAATAAACTATTACACCACTTAAGCCAAAACATGGATAAAGATAATTATATGGAATGAATCTGACGAAGGGGAGACAATATAGAGAATGATGTGTTGGGTCAGTACTAAGAATATGAACAATATCAGATTTTTGTGATTGAAAAGTATTTGGTTGTTTAGTCTTGTTTTAGATCTTAGAGGTTTACTAATATTGTTGGGTTTTCTGTAAGATAAAAAAAGAAAAGAAAGAAAGAGCACACACCTAAACGAGATCGCTTTCTCCTTGCCTTTGGGTAAACTTGTGTGAGAGAGAGTCAACTCACAGCAAATCTTAGAAGCATACACAATTTACTGACGGACTCCCATTAGCAAAAGCTTAAACAGATAATCGCTACAGAAACCCCAAAACAATAAGAAATGAACTTGGAAGAAAAAGGATAAAGAAAGAGTAGAGTGTAGTAATAGGCTTACTATTCGTTGCTCATGATTGACGATGAGAAAAAATTGTTGTGGAAGAAGAAGATAGAAAAGTGTGAAAGTCGATCATCGATCTGGGAAAGAGCAAGGAAGAAGACTTTAAAACTAGAAATGAGACGTCAAAGAGTAAAGATAAAAGAGGGGAAAAATGGACATTAAAATAAAAAATATCAGCTGATGCGTTAAAATGCTCATGTTGGGGAGCTTCTTCAAATTCAGCTAGTTGGGTTGAATTAGCTAACCTAACCAACTGATAACCAAACAACTCAATTAACTTTTTAATAAAGTCAACAAGTTAATTTGAGTCAATAAGCTATTTTTTTGGTTGATCAACCAACAACCAAACAAGGCCTTTGACTAATAATTGATAAAGTTGTTTGTTTTCATTTTTTGTTCTTTGTATAGTCTAGTGTTCTTTATTTTTCTTGGGGATAAGCATAATTTATGTGTGGGGAATCGTTATGACTAATTTTTATTGATTTTGCTAGCTTTTATATTTTCATTTTAGTTACAAATTGTTATGTTTTAATCTAAAGTTTAATGAAATGATGTTTTAGGGTCTATTTTGTGAATGAAACAGAAAAAATAAAGAAAATATGCATGAAAGATGGCATGAACAAAGATTCATGCCCTTGACAAGTTTTTCATGGTGTAAGGTGTCATGCCTCATACCCATAACAAGGGCTCTTATGGTGGTGACAATGATGTCATGCTCATGCACATTCTCTTTACTGAATTTAATATCACACGTGTCAAACATGCAAGTAAAGATGGATTAAAAAAAAGACCTAAACCTAAGCCCTCTCTATAAAGAGAATAGTTTATGGCCAGAAAGAGGAGGCATGAATAAGGCTAAAAAAAGAGCACTGGAATGAGAAAAAAACAAAGAATAGAGGCGAAGAAAAGAAGAGAAACATAACATAAAACATAGTCGGTTAAGTAAGATAGAAAAATAGTAGAGAGGTAGGAGCCTAAAGTAGAGGCAGAAAGCGAGAGCTGAAGCTGATCTTCTGGGTGAACATTAAATAGAGGCAGAAGCAAGAGCCGATGCTAAAGAGGTTAAGGTTAGCAGGAGATCCACTGCCAGCTTCCTCATCCTAGAGTCCATTTTATTTGTTCATTCTTTTTCATCTTTGTTACTATTATGGAACTCATTTATTTTATGTTGAACTCATTTATTTGTTGTTGAACTCATATCTTTTGTCTATTGAGCCTGTTTTCCCCTGTCAGTGTTTTGATAGTATATTTCTATTTATTTAATCAATTTATCACTTTGATACCTCTCTGTTATTGTTCACTGTAGGATCGAAGTTTATAAAGATGATGAACTATATTTATTCCATGATGGGCTGATTATTTGTTCTTGAGAATTAATGTAACTAATTTAGTTGATTATGTATGATGAACGAACTGTTTTATTGTCTTATTATTTGCTATAATTTTTGAGCTTATTGGATGTAATAGTTTGGACAACCTTTGCATCATTTTGGTATTAAACAAAGAATCAAGAGAAGAAGTTTAATATTTGAACAAGATGCTATGGACATTTAAGTTATGAATTAGAAATATATTAACTTAAGTGGGTTTTCATAATTTATTTGGATAATAGACTAGTCGAATATGAAAGTTAGATTTAGTTTATTATTTGAATTGATTTTAGAACCGAATTGGTAATTGTAATAAGACAATTATCCAATCAATTCGCCTTAGTGATGCATAGGAGATTAAAATAGAGAAGTTAATTTCTCAATAACTTACCATATCGATTAATCAAATAGTTCTTTGTTTCCAGTTAAATTAGTTTACTTTTCAGTTCAATTGCTTTATTTTCTTTTCAAACGTTTACTCAATAAATTGGGATAGAGTTTTTAGGACTGAATTTGTTTTTATTTTTATTCAAAGTTAATTTGAGTGAATCAATTTCACCTCCTTGAAGAGCGAACCCGGGTATTCGACAATAATTACCTCGTATACTTATGAGTAGGATAGCCTAGGTTTTTTTAGCACTTATTATGGCATAAAAGAAACCAACAAATAATTTGTTAATAACTAACAAAATTACAATATCTACATATCATAGAGGTGTCAAATTGATGAAAAATAGCTATTCATCTGGAAATGTTTCTCTCAAAGGAATATTATCTTCCTTTTTGATAAAGCGGTTGAGGTGATCAGTAACTACATTTTCTACCCCCTTTTATCTATTATTTCCAAATCAAACTCTTGAAGGAAGAGAATCTATTTGATTAACCTTGAATTTGCTTCTTTCTTAGAGAACAAGTACTTCAAAGCTACATGATCAGAGTAAACAATAACCTTAGTACCTAATAAGTATGATTGAAATTTTTCCAAAGAAAATATAGCAAATTAAAGTTCTTTTTCAGTTGTGGAATAATTCAGTTAGGCTAAACTTAAAGTCTTCGAAGCATAGTAGATTGCATGTGCATCTTTTCCCACTCTTTTTCCTAGAACTGCCCCTATTGCGTAATCACTTACATTACATATGATCTCAAATGGAAGGCTCCAGTTTGGAGGATGAATTACTAGTAGGGATGTTAAGAGCTCCTTAAGTTTATTAAAATCCTCCTTCAACTTATCATCGAACTCAAAAGAAACATATTATTGTAACAACCTGCACAAAGGTGAGGCTATCTTCAAAAAATCTTTGATGAACCTGTAGTAAAATCCTACATAGCTAAGAAAATAACTGATTTCCCATAAATTTAAGAGGTAAGTCAAGGTAGAAATGTGATCAATTTTATACTTATCTACATCTATGCCCATAGAAGATATAACATGCCCTAGAATTATCCCTTGATATACTATAAAATGACATTTTTCTTAATTATGTACAAGGTTAGTTTTAATACATCATTCCAAGATAACTGCAATATTCCCTAAGATATTCTAAGAACCAAAAGCACTTTATTCATTCCATAAATACCTCTATGATATTCTCAACATACTCAGAGAAATGCTTATTATGCATCTTTAGAAAGTGGCAAGTTCAGTGCATAAACCAAATGGCATCCTTCAGTAAGCCATTGTATTGAATGAGCATGTAAAAGTTATCTTTTCTTAGTCTTCTAGTACAATAGGGATCTGAAGATAACTTGGAAATATATCTAGAAAATAGTAATATTCATATCCAATCAATCTTTTAAGCATTTGATCAATAAATGGGTGAGGAAAATGGTCTTAATGAGTTGTAAAATTCAATTTTCTATAATCAATACATACTCGCTACCTAGTTTGCACGAGTGGTAACAAACTCACCTTCCAAATTAGCCACCACCATTATTCCAAATTTCTTTGAAACCACTTGTACTGGACTTATCCACTTGCTTTCAGAGATAGGATATTTGTACTGGACTTACCTACTTTCCAAGATAAATGCAAGATTCTCTAAGCAATTATCAAAAGAAGAACCACAAATACTTTATTCATCTATGAATACTTCTATGATCTTCTCAACATACTCAGAGAAATGCTTATTATGCTTCTTGGGAAAGTGATGGGTTCATTGCATAAACCAAATGGAATCCTTCAGTAAGCCAATGTATCGAATGAGCATAAAAAGGTTGTCGTTTCTTCGTCTTCTGGTGCAATAGGGGTATGAAGATAACTTGGAAATCTATCTAGAAAATAGTAATATTCATATCTGGTCAATCTTTCAAGCATTTGATCAATAAATAGGAGAGGAAAATGGCCTTAATGAGTTGCAAAATTTAATTTTCTATAATCAATGTATACTCGCCACCCAGTTTGCATATGGGTGGTAACCAACTCACCTTCCTGATTAGCCACCACTGTGATTCCAAATTTCTTTGAAACCACTTGTACTGGATTTACCCACTTGTTATCAAAGATAGGATAAATGACTCTAGTGTCAAGAAGCTTCAGTTGTTCCTTCTTAATTACTTCCATTATTGGAGGATTTAACTTATGTTGTACTTACCTAGTGGACTTGGCATCCTCCTCCAGCAAAATGTGATGCATGCATATAGAAGGGCTTATTCTTAGAATATCTACAATTGTGCAACCAATGGCCTTCTTATGCACTCTTAAAACAAGAATCAGTTTATCTTCCTAACCATAAATCAAAATTGTAGGAATAATAGTTGGAAGGGTTTGTCAATCTCCCAAATATGCATACTTCAAGTGAGCAAGCAATGGTTTCAGCTTCATATCAGGTACCTGCATATTAAAAGGTAATAACTTCTAGTAAGATTTAGGTAATTGTATGGAAGCAGGTTTGTACCTTATGGGAGAGGGTTCTAAGGAATGTAAGGTAGCCTCCATCTCAATCAGCTCCTCTCCCAACTCAACATCATTAGGGGCTTCTAACGCCAAACTACTAATTCAAAACTACTTCTAATTGATCTTGACAACTTAACTTAAAATATATCTTGCATTAAGGATTAATCACATCAATAGAGAAAACAAAATGATCATCTTGAGGATGTTTCATTGCATAGAAAATATTGAAATAAATCACTTCCCCATCAAATTCCATTGTGAGGATGCTCTCATAAACATCTATCTTGATTTAGGTTATGTTAAGAAATGGTCTCCCTATTAAGATAGGTATGGGATTATGTGAGGTTTCATCATTCACATCCTCTACATAAAAATCTGTAGGATACACCAACTTATTCACTTATGCCAAAGCATCCTTAACTACTCCATTAGGGTAAGAATTAGTACGATTAGCTAATTGTATGAAAACACTGGTCTCTTTTAAAGGGCCCAAGTTTAAGGAAGCTTAGATAGAATGAGGCATAAAATTGATTAATGCTCAATAGATCTAGCATAGCTCTCTTTATCATAGTGTTACAAATCTTAAAGGGAATGGAAAACATACCTGGATCCCTGCATTTCAAAGGTATTTTCTTCTTGAAGACCATGGAAACATTCTCACTTATCATGACCTCATAACCTCTTAATTGTTTCTTATTAGTACAGAGTTACTTAAGGAGTTTTGTATACCTGAGGTCTTATTTAATCGTGTCCAACAAAGGTATATTTACTTCTATCTTTTGAAAAGTCTCCAATATCTCGTTATCCTTTTCCTCTTTATTCATTTTTGCTAACCTGCAAGGAAAATATGAAGGGTTAGTCTTTAACTATATTGGGATATCTATTATTTTCCTTTGAGTTAGATGAGGGATTTCCTTCTTCTTCGAACTCCTTCTTAACCTCATCTTCATTGGCCATCTTTGGTGGGGGGCATCTTGGGAACCTCAAGCTCCTTTCCACTCTTTAAGGCCACTGTGCTAACATTCTTTGGATTAACCTCAGGTTGAGATGATAAACTCCCTCTGCTTTGTGATTCTAGCTGGTTGATAGCCATCACCATCTGTCCCAATTGACTCTCCAAGTTTTGGATAATAAACCTTGTATCTTGCAATTGAGATCTTGTTTCTTGCTGGAATTATTTCGTATCCTACTAAAATTGCAGAGTATTAGTGGCAAGAGAATTACGTGTGTTTTCCAGAGATGTACTTGGGTTGGAAGAAAAACTTATGGTCTAGGTTGGAATTATTGTTCTCTTTATGTCCTATTTGGAAAGTAATTGTAACATCCCATTATCCCATGATCAGGGTTAGAACCCTATGATATAGTATATAAGGGTTAAAAGTACATTTTATGCATCATATGGCATATTAATACACGCGAATATTGTTGACATTTATTAAAATAATTATACATGCACTCATTAACAATTTTCGGGTATAAGTGATTTTAATATGATTAAAATGTGAATTGTGGATTATTTGTCTTAAAAATGGATTTGAGGTGTATTAATATTGATTTAGCATTTTTGGTGACATTTTGGACATTTCAAAAATTTCTAAAAATTTGGGATTTTTGGACTAGGAAAAATGTAGAAATAAGAGACAAATGGAAGTGTGACATATGGTAGCCTTACATGGATGACAAATGAGTTACATGAATTGGTGACATATGTCAAGACACAATTAAGACACCTAGTCAAATTTTTGGCGAGGAAAATTATGCATTCGGTGAACTTTCTCCTTAGTCATCCATAACCAAAACACCATGTTTATCCATTCTTGGGTATTTGACTTATATGCTTGATTTTCACATCAACGTTACACCTACCTCACTTCAGCTCATTTGTTGTTTTTGTTCTTTCTATCCTTGCTTTTCTTCACTGAGTCTCATCCTCTCTCAACTGCTAGAATTTGTGCTGAAACAAGTAAGTTATGCTTTAAGTTTTATGGGTGGCATAAATGACATTTTGATGATGTTTTAATGTTGGTAAATGGATGCATGTGTGAGTGGTGTAGCAAGATGAATAGATGCATGTGTGAGTGGTGTAGGAAGAAGTAATTTCAGTGATAAAAGTAAAGTAATGAAGGTGTTAAATGAAGAATAGGGCAGTAGAAAATGTGCAGAAAGTGTGATAAAGGATTGTGATAATTGGAGTTAAATGAAGATTAGTGAAGTAGACAAAATTGCAGAAAAAGTGATATAGAAAAGTATGGAAATAGGTTCTGTTTTTGGGTTATAATCAATCATAAAATTGTGAACTGAGTATAACTGAACTGAAAATTTAGGTATAACTGAATCATCAACGTCAAATGATAGAGAAGTGGTAGAATTTTGGCAATGTAGTGTGTTGGAGTATGTTATATGTAGTGTTAATATTAAACATGCATTTGTATTTTGGCCATATCTTGATTTGTGAATATCCAAATTGGATGGATTTGATTTATATTAAACTAGAGACATATAGATACAATTTCCATGAAGGAATTGAATTTGAATTTTATCCTTAGGGTCTTGAACTTTACCTTGAAGTTGAGTTCTGGCATATGCTACAGTACTACCCTTGATAGAAATTGTGCCCTATTTTTATCGAACAAACAGTACTGATGTAGGTAGAATTGGATAAAGTTTTCCATATAAAAGTTGTAGCTTATTCTCTTAGCTTTCTAATGGTATAAAGTTTGTAATTTTTGGATGTTAAAATTAAGAGATATGAGCTTTACAAGTTTGAGTGCACATCAGGGCACGATCGTGCACCAGCAAGATCATGCATGCATCCTTCAAATATGGGAGTGCACGATCGTGCACCAATCTTTCAAGAATGAGAATGCACAATTGTGCACAAGCACAATCGTGCACTCATCCTTCAATTATGGAAGTGCCCCTCACACAGTTGTGCATAGTCTGCAGTATTTTGATCATAACCTATAGAATACTGAACCAAATTGAATGGTTTTTGTTTTTTTTGAAACTTGAGACATAGAGGAACATTTTATTAGAAGAACTTATCATCTGAAAAAGTCAGGTTCTAGGTCAAAATTTCTATACAAATCTGACCTGAAATCTGCCTAAGTAAATATGGAAAAAAAATGCAGGAAAAGGATTGTAGGCAGCGATTTATTTTTTATAGAAATGTTTTGATTATGCAATAGTTGAACCAACCAATTCTAGGGTATTTCCATATTAGGTATTAAGGTTTAAATAAGAGCTTAAATGAATTTAGTTGATGTTGAATGAAAGGATTAAGGTGAGTAATGTGTGTTTGGGGTAAAGAATGCATGGAAGATGTTGTTTATTGTTTATAAAGTGTATTAAGGAAACATACTCGAAGATTTGTCATTGAACGTGCATAATACATGATACATTCATAAATGTGCTTATTCATCTGAATGGGCAATATAGTAATGTGAAAATGTATGTGATTGCATATAAAAGAGCACGTTGAGAGATTGCTTCCAGACATTGTCAGGACTTCAAGGCAATAAACTAAAGGGAGTAATTGTGAGTAACCTAAGATGGTCTTACCTTGAATGTTTATTTGTTAAATTATGTACTAAAGTATTGTGATATGTATGTACTAAATTTCGAACATCCAATGTCCGAGGCGTTTGATGCATGAATAAAACATTAGAAGTGCTACTTGAATGTTAATATGATTGACTAAATGATTCTCAAGTAGTATGTTGAATGCCAGAACAAAGTCCGATGACAAAAGTGAATGAGAAAAGAATGGGAATGTGACAAAATGAGCATAATGATTGAATACACATGGTGCATTTCATTATATGAATGCATGAAATATAAAGGTGGTTGTGACCGGAGTCGCTAGTGAAAAAGAGCTTAAAGCTCAGGCATCTGTAGAAAGAGCCTATAGCTCAATGTGTATAAAGAGCCCTGTATCCCCAACAGATAAGGGACAAGATGAAAGAGCCCAGTATCCATAACAGATATGGGATAATGAAAAAGGCACTCAGTCATAACAACTTAATAAATGAATTCGAGTCTCACAAACATTGCATACACATATGATATGAATAAATTGAATGATTGCATTGTTTTGATGACTTTTCTTATATGAAATATGTGAAAACTTATCAATGATTATGTTATACATGATAGCAACGAAATGATAAATTTTATGGATTTTTTTGAAATGTTACTAATGTGAACAAATTGTTTCATGATATTACATGGTGATAATTAAGATAATGTGAATGATATGATAACATGAATTGTTGTGTTGCATGACAAGAGTGAACCATCAAGGATGGCTACTTAACTGAGTTCGCAAAACTAAACCAAATTGCAACGTTGACATTTTTAGGTTCAAGAGAGTGACAACTTAGCTTCTAAGACTGCTTAAAAGAGATTTTGTATAGCTTTTAGCTAGAAGATATAGCTTAAAGGTCGATCAGCTAGGACTGAAGGATTGGTTTTAATTTTTGTTAATTCCTCATGTATGTAGCATACTTTGTAGACAGAGCTGTGGACTCTGATAGTTGATATTGTATAAACATGGATGATAATTAAAATGCCCATTGTAAATCATAGTTTATGAAATGAAATGAGGAATTTTTAGGTTTTAGACATTGTGTTAATTATAAATTATTTATGATGCCATATTATGTAGTGAAAATGGAATAGTTAGCATACCATTTCTGTTGGGCACATGCTCTTTCATCCGAGGGGCGTACGGACATGTGTCTGATGGCAGTGGGGTGTTACAGTAATTTTGCTACCTATTTGCCCCATAACTTAGGTTTAGGTGATCTGTCCAACCTGGGTTATAATTTTGGGAATATGGTTTGTATTGATTAAAAAAATTCCCCCTACAATATTAACATACTAAGTGCTTCCCTTTTGTAAAGTTGGATACCCATCTGGCCTTTGGTTCACATATGCATATATACTGTAAGCTTTTACTTATGTCTACCTGACAACAAATGAACTATTTATCTTATTTACTTGATAAACATTGTTGCGGATGCCAAATTTTTTAGTGTTAACCATGCGTCCGATTAAAATCTTTACCTCTATAGGACTCTTTTCGTATAGCACCCCACTACTTGCTACATCTATCAAACTCTTATCTATAGGCAACAATCGTTCGTAGAATTATTGGATAAGGAGTTGTACCAAGATATTATGGTGAGGGCAGCTAGCACATAACTTCTTGAAGTGCTCCCAATAGTTTTAAAGGGATCTCCATTGTGTTGCTTTATCCGAAATATTTCTTTTCTTAAGCTGGTTGTCTTTAATGCTGGAAAGTATTTCTCTAAAAATAGCCTCTTAATTTCAATCCACATGCTAATGCTCCCAATAGGAAAATAAAAAAGCAGATCCTTTATTACTTCCTTCAATGAAAATGAGAAGGCCCTTAATGTGATCTGCTCGGTTGTTACCCCTGGAGGTTTTATACTAAGATATACCACATCAAGCTCCTTGAGATGCTTGTGCATATCCTCACCCGAAAGTCCATAAAAGCTAGACAAAAGATAGATTAAGCCAACCTTGCACTTAAAAGTGATATTCTCAACAAAGTTAGGAAAAGTGATGCATAATGGTCTTTAAGTCAAGTCTAGTGCAACCAACTCTCTTAAAGTTCTTGGATTGGCCATGGCTTCTTCAAATCCAAGTTCTTGTTGTATTCATAGAGTTGTTATGGCTTTCCTTCACAACCTTCACAGTGTTGTTTCAATCTCCAGATCAAATTGTACAAGTTCTTGATGAGGAGATCTTGTTACTATCATACATAAACACTAAAAACCATGAAAAGATTAATAAATAACTGTAAAAAATAATTATAAAAAAATATAAAAAACAATTGAAATTAAAAACAAAAACTAATCACTTCACTCCTAAAAAATAGTGCCAAAATTCTTTATGCATCTCTAACACACCAGAAAATAAAACCTAACTCTGTATACTAAATTTAAAGTAGTGGTGAGTAGGGATCGTATCCATAGAGAGTGTGTGTCTAACTCTTATAATGAGTGTCTTGGTGTTTACAATGTAGGAGGATTTGGTTGGATTCGATTAAGAAAATAAGTAAAATTGAACTAATGAAAGTAAATCAAATCAAACAATTGAAAAATGATAAGATTCATGAATGAGTTTAGAATCTAGTTCTCGATTTAATCTCAGCCTGAACATGAATAATATTTGTGTTGTTCTCATACCTCTTTTAGAAATTATTAACAGTAGGTTAACAATAAGCAATGTTAACCTCAATTTTCTCTTAGCTCGTATCTAATAAAAATAAGATCCTTAATTAGACCTATCTATCAAATAACCTAGAACAAGCTCTTTAGATTTAGTATGAGAACTGCATTAAGTACTAGGAAAGTAGGTTAATTTAGGTAATAAACATATACGCTTGGATCATTTAACCTATTCTATTTTATCCCTAATAATTCACAACCATTAGTTTACCACAAATGAACCAAAGTTACAATGGTTACGTATTGTATTTTAGATTTTGGCAATGGGTTCATACATAAATAATCTATTGAAATTATTTAAATATTTCATACATGAATTCACAAAACATTAAGCAAAAAGTAACATAAATGATAAGTGTAGATTACATCATGTTTTAGGGCATAGTTTGATATGTGTTTAGCTGTTAATTTGATCATTTATTATGTGTTTAGGTTAGAAATGTGTTAGTTTGTTAATTATCTATATTTTAAATGTTTTATGGGCTAGTACAAGATTTTGAGCTTAAATATTATGTTATTGAGGTACCTTGATGTGTTTGCTAGTATTTTAGGGTCAGTATCGAAGAACGAAGGAGTTTTAGAAGACATTCGGGCAACAACAACCGATGATCGTCGATCATGATAGAAGGTTAAGATATGGGCCACAATCGTGACCTGCATCAGGTAGACACGCAGTCACTTCCAAACTTCACATTTTGAGGGATTTTTCCGACCTTTTGAACCCTGGAAAGACCCTAGGGTTACCCAAAACATAAAAGGCTATTTAAAGAACATTAAGAGGAGCACAAAGAAGCTTTCTTTGCATCAGCCACACTTGAAACCGAATACCAAGAGAGAGAGAAAGAAGAAGAAGGAAGAGGAAGACAAAGCTAACTTGAAGTGCTTCCCAAATCAGGATTTTTCTTGATGTCGCTACCTTCTGTCACCTATTCTAAGTCATTATTTCCTTTTTATTTCGATTTTATTTATGTACAAAATTGAGATGGATAGTATGATGACAGGATTTAGAATATTGATGATGGTCTAAAGTCTCCTTCGGGATTTAATTTTGATTTAATGATAATTTAGTTGATTGTGTTTATTGGATGAATTTCGTGATTTGATTGTGTTCTTACAAAATTTAGTGATAAGCTGAGAGTGTGAACTGAATGAAAAATGATTAAATCGGATCAATGAGAGTTAGGCGATTTAATAGAAACCGTGTCAAATTATATTGATAACTATGCAGAGAGAGATCCTGCGTGATGTTCCGATAGTTTATTAGAGTGCTTCAGATCTAATTATTTAGACAATTTGTGAATTAAGAGATTGAAAATTCCATAATCTCCTTAGGGTTTATAATTTAGGGTTTAATGGTTATAACTTGAGAAAGTAATTAGCCCTAGGATAGTCTAGAACTGACACTCCATTGAGACATAATCATCTAGGTTTGTTGGCCCAGGTCTTGGTTTTTATTTTGCAGCGATAAATCATCAAAATTGGGGAACTTTTTAAAATAAAATAAATAAAACTACGATAAAGATAAAAAGAACTCACGGTGGGAGTAAAAACAAATACACAATCAAATAAAATAAAATAACATAAAATAAAACAAGCATGAAAATAAATTGAATTGGGAGTCGAACAAATAAGCAAGCCAATAATAAATCAAAAAGAGAAGAAGTGAAAAAGTCACAGGCGTGACTTTGAAAATCTCACGGGCATGAGATGACGACTTTTGGTGAATAGTAGACTATATATTCCTACTTCAATTTATCATAACTTTCAATCCCGAAGTCCAACAATTATAAACTTTATGTTGTTAGAAAGCTAGAAAAATGATCTACAACTTTTATGAAGATGACTTTATCAAATTCTGCCTAGATCAATATAGTTTATTCATTGAAGTTTCAGAACACATTTTTATCCCCTTATTCTCTTATTTTCTCTCATCTGTCAATATACATTCTCACAAAACAAAAGACTCGAATTCAACAAACACAATCCATACATATGAGACCCCCACTTTAACCATTTGCTTAAGAAAATCTATTAAAAAACAATCAAATATCTCACACTTGTATTCCTAACCGAAGTTAACAACTTAACAGAGAAGAGGATTTGAACATGAACAAAAAAGAAATTCTTCAACTCTTACTTACATTCATTTCTCAAACAAATCGAGTGTGTACATTGCTTCAGTTACATATCAAAGCTACATCAGTAGCATAATAAAAAAATACAATCATGAATGCTCGTGCTTGACATGCTTATAAAGCTACCAAAATGATTCAAACTAACTTAGTTACAAAAGATGGAAATTCTTGGAGTCAGTCGAAGTTTTTGCAAGGTTCACTATTAATTTACAGATTTTGCACCTGAGGGGTGAAAAATGATGGGGTGAGCTGTGAAGCTCAGTGGCTAATATACTTACAGCCATTAGTGACGAGCCAAAAACAATCAAGCACATATATATACATATAAAAATAAATAAAGGTTACCTATAAACTCAGCTGAATATTATTCTTCCTCTTCTTATCTCCTTTATCTTTCTTTCCTTCTTTTTCTTTACTGGTTTGGTTTCTACTTCTCTTCTTTTACTTCTTCCTACATTTTTCTTCTCTCTTTATTTCTTATTTTACATGGCTCTCTCTCTTTTTTCCTAACCTCTCAAACACATCTCTCCCTTTTTTTTCTTGTTGTTACACGACTCTCTTCTTCTTTCTCTAGTTTCTTCTAGGTTCTTCTTTTATTTCTTTCTTACTATCACAAACACGTCTCTTTCTTTCTTCACTCACACACCCTTCATTTGTTCTTCTCTTATTAATTCAAGATAACAATTTTTCATCTTTCCAAGCTTACCCTTCCATATTTGATTTAATATCTTCTAACTCCTTAACTTAATTCTAATACTTCCATTTAATCCATACAACCATATGTAAATTAAAAAAATATTCATAGATAAACTCCATAAATTTCTAATTCAAAAATTCTGATTTGTACTCATGACTAAACACCAACAAATTCTTATTTAATAATTCTAACTTCCAAAAAAAAGTTCGGGGTCCAACAATTCTCCCTTTTAAAGAATTTTGTCCTCGAAATTCTTACCCGAGTGATCAAAAATAGGGGTAATTCTGTCTTATGTTTTCCTTAGTCTCTCAAGTAGCTTTTTCACTCGAATGATTTCTTCTATCTTAACTGGTTCCTCAATATATCTTAGGTTTCTCACAATTTCACTACCCTTTTTACCGAACTGCAACATACCTCGTCACGGCGATACAATACTCTCAAAACACTTTTATCTTCTACTTACTATTCCATATCTCTTCATTGTTGATCCACTTAACTCTTTGTTTTTGTTGAGTCGCGCAGACTGTACTATAGATCAATTTTCACATCATATGCAATCATTCACTTGCATTTATCATATACATTCGCTTTCACATTTCAACTTTATCAGACTTAAGTTCCTTTAACAATAACAACAACATCACCTCAAATTCATGAACCTAAAAATATAGGTAGGCTACTTTACATTAAAAAAAATTCATGCACTCTCTATAGCATATTCAACTTCTTATGCCTGAGTCCTATTTCTAACTGACTCTAATAATCACTTCTAATTTGTTTAATAGTCATTCATTCCTAGAAATGGAACATTTAATTTACGTGATATGATTTGATAAAACATCTCTATCACAAGAAGGTTTCTCACCTCAATCATCTACACTGTTTCCATAATCTTTATCAATGAACTATATTCATCATTGCCGTTTCAGCCATTCTTAATACCTCAATAAGATCAATTTCAATTATTCATGATATTTCAATAAATTCAATTATTGACACACTTTATATGATCAGAATATCCTTTACAATAAAGCTCAATGAAATAAGAGGCATATTCATTTACTCTTATATTTTGGTATGTACCATCAAGATCATTTCATCTTATATAGAAATGTATTTTCGACATGTCACTAGTTAATATTTCATGCTAATGATACTTCAATCGCAATTGATTCTGAACAACCTCTGAGTATTCTATGACTATTCAAAAATTACTTCTCCATAGTAGTTAACTTTTCAACATAACCACCTAATCCCATACTTCCATTGCGTTACTCTGATTCATCTTATGATTTTAACTATAGGGATCATAGATTACCTCCTATACCATATCCAAATATAGATTTCATATGTGCTCAATCATATTATCCACCAATGTAACCACATTATCGGATATGTACTCATAATAATTAGTCAACATAACCTTGAGAACTTCTACATATATCACTATCATTTATTTCATATTCAATAAGTACGTTCTTAATCAATTTATAATTATAGACACATACTCATCTTGAAATTTTGATCTCAAATCCACTAACACAATCTTATACCAGATATAACTCTTATCACATTAATTAAACAATCATTTTAATCTCTAAGTTCAAACTTTCAATTCCACTTTGCTTGTACACTTTAAATCTTGTCATTTTTACCTATGTCTTTATTTCTTTCTCAATCAATTCGTGAAAATATATTCACATCCATATCAATTCAAATACATATCCACAACAAAATTCCGTTACCATATTCGTTGACATAACCACAACGTGCACGTGACAAAAGAAATGGTATCTCTCTTACCCACATAAGTAGTTTTTTTATGTTTACTTATTTCATATCATAATCATATTTTCATGCTCCTTAAATTTTCTGTTTTTCATCAATACAAAAGCAGCAGAATTCTTATGAAGCAAACATGATTTGAAGTCACAAAATATTTTTCCTATATTCATAATAAATAAAAAAAGCATTTAAGAACACATACAAGTAAATAATTCAGCTCATCAACATAACAACTATAAACATATTACCCACCTATTTACTTGTAACTCCAAGATCAAATTGGTTCTTCCTCTTGCTCTTGACTTCGAAGTTCTTAGTTCCCTTCAAACATACATATTTTCATTCAATTATCATACACAAATAGAACTTCCATAAGCTTTAAATATCCAAGAAATGAGCTTAGACTTCATCTACTCTTGATTTATCTATCTAAAAGAACTAAGATCTAGTTTAAAGTTCATGAAAATCTAAGAAAATAATTCTCTTGGTTCTCTTCTTTCTCTCTTTATTTTTAAAACACAAAAACCTATTTTCTCTACTTTCTTCTTCTGTCAAAACAAGAAAAGAAGATAGAGGTTACCTAAAACTCAGTTGAATCTTCTTCCTCTTCTTATCTCCTTTATCTTTCTTTACTTCTTTTTCTTTTCTGGTTTGTTTTTCCGCTTCTCTTCTTTCTTATTTTACACGAC
>JANZXP010000007.1:16720875-16735038 GCA_027576715.1 Erythroxylum flavicans | reverse complement strand
GTGAGTGTTGCATGATTTGGGTTATGTTGGATCGTGGTTTACTTAGCAGAGAGGAAATGTTCAAGCTAGGCTAGATAGGGTATCTAGTTCTTCGTCTTGGTTAGAAGTTTTCCCTCATACGGTTAATCACCACTTACCTTTTCTTGGATCCAATCATAGGCCATTGTTGGTACACTTTGTCCGATTAAGACCGCGAGACATAGGACAACCAAAGTTTCGGTTCCAATCTGCGTGGATAGCTCATAAAGGCTTTGATACTGTAGTCGCCAAAAATTGGCTTCCTGTAGAGGCGACTTTTAGTAACCCATTAACCAAATTTGCAAGCCACCTCATGTAATGGAATAAATCAGTCTTTGGCAATATATTCCATCGGAAAAAAGGCTGTTAGCTTGATTGGAAAGCACTCAGAGGGCAATGGAGAGGAGGACTCATATTCGCTTTTGGCTCTAGAGGATAAACTGAGCAGAGAACTTGTTCAAGTGCTGTGTGAGGAGGAACTTTTTTTGACATCAACAAGCTCGGTGTGACTGGTTGTCACAGGAGGATCGTAATACTAAATATTATCACACTGTCACTATGTCCAAACGGAAGAAGTTGAAGATACAACAGTTATTTGATAATAACGGAACCGAGATAGCTGATCCAATGCAATTGCCCAGCATGGTTAGGAATTATTTTGCGCAGTTGTATGCTGCCAAAGAGATTCCTATTGATTGATTTCCCAGTTCTGGAGCCTTCCCTCGATTAATAGAGGAACAATTACATGATCTTGCAAAACCAGTGCACGCGACCGAAATCAAAATGACGATCTAATCCCAATAAAGCTCCAAGGGTTGATGGGTTTACTGCATTATTCTTCTAGAACCAATGGGGCAAAGTTAGACCAGAGGTGGTGACTTTTATTCAGAAAATAATCAGATATGAATGATAGGAACAGGAATTGAACCAAACCATCCTGGTCCTGATTCCCAAAGTCTCGTCCCCGAAGTTTATTACACAGTTTCTTCCAATTAGCCTCTGCTCAGTGCTTTACAAGAATATTTCAAAAGTGATTGTGAATCGATTAAAGAATCACCTTAATGCTTTAGTGGCAAATACCCAATACAACTTTATTCCTAAAAGGCATATCACAGATAATATTATCATTACCCAAGAGATAATACATTCGATGATAAAGAAGAAGGGAGAGACTAGGTACTTTACTATAAAAGTGGATCTGGAAAAAGCTTACGATCGTCTGCACTGGGACTTTATAAATGACACTCTAAAGGAAATTGGTCTTTCGCATACTTTAACCAGTGTCATTATAAAGTGTGTGACTACGGTGTCAATGCAAATTGCATGGAATGGCAATCTGTCAGATTCTTTTATCCTTTCAAGGGGTATTAGGCAAGGTGATTTGCTCTCGCCTTACTTCTTCATATTATGCATGGAACGGTTGGGCCATCTTATATCCCACGAGGTGGGACAAGGACATTAGAAACCGTTTAAGTGGAGGAACACAGGGCCTTCCATCTCCCATCTCTTTTTTATCAATGACCTTATCCTGTTTTGCGAAGCTACGGATACTCAGACTTAGGTCGTATCGAGGGTATTAGAGACTTTTTGCAAGGTGTTAGGGCAGAAAGTGGGCACCAATGCAGAAAAAGTGAGCAAGGTGTCAGGGCAGAAAGTGAGCACCAATTTTAGAAAATATCTAGACGTTCCTCTGATTCATGAGCGAACAATGAGAAATACATATCGGTACATCTTAGATAGAGCATAACAGAAGCTAGCAGGTTGGCGTGCACGAGTTTTGTCTCTTACAGGGTGAGTCACTTTAACATAACCAGTGATCTCATCCCTCCTAATATATACGATGCAAACTATGAGACTGCCACGACAGTTCTGTAATAATTTGGAGAAAATAATGAGAAATTTTATCTAGGGTTCAAACGATTGGGAGGCAGTTTGTAAATCGAAGAAAGCAGGGGGCCTTGGGATTAAACGAATTTGATCCACTAATAATGCCTTACTTACTAAGTTGGGTTGGGAATTGCTAACAAAGCTCTCAGCGTTATAGGTACAGGTACTTAGGGCAAAATACCGAATAAATATGCACCACATCCCTCAAAAGCTGAATAAGCAAGGAGCTTCGGTAATTTGGCAGGGGATAGCAACTACGTGGTGCTTTATCCACTAGGGACTCCAATGGAAGCTTAGTAATGGAAGTCGTATATATTTCTGGTTAGACCATTGGATGGATGCTTGGGGTCCTCTGTTATGTGAGACAATGTCCTCCATTCCTGATAGTTTGATGTATACTACAGTTATAGATTATGTGGATAAGGATGGAGGCATATGGTCCAGCACTATCTTCCCTCTATAGTTTGTCTAACTATAACAGCAATTTGACTCCCACTAGCTGACATGGGGGAGGACAGAGCAGTGTGAGGACCAGAAAAAGATGGTGGTTTCACGGTTGCTTCCGCATATGATTTAATAGAAGATTTAGGTCTAGAGGACCGCAATCTGATCTGGACTTTGATATGAAAATGGTCAGAGCCACAGTGAATTCAATCGTTTCTTTGACTTTTAGCTAAAAAGAAGCTGCTGACCAACCAACAGCGCATCGCTCGACATATATTAACATATAGTAGTTGTCAGTTCTGTGGACAAGAAGAGACAACCTTGCATGCACTTTGGGACTATCACAGGGTGAAAACATTTTGGCTTAAATTTCCCCCAATGTGATCGATTCCGAGTTTTTTCAATAGGATGAGGTGACGTGGTTAAGATCTAATCTTACTAAATAGGTTCAAATGCAGCTGGGTGAGTAGGCCACTATTTATGGTGTCTCCTGCTGGTATTTGTGGCAATGGCAAAACAGGAGTCTATTTGAGGATGGTTTTGTTTGGTTGGAAGTTAGACATCGTATAGTCTTGGACTATGTTACTTGGATTATTGTAGCACAAATAGTGGCTGGCCGAGTTATTAAAGCACAGAGTTTGACTTTGGGTAACCTAGTGGGATGGACTCCATCGAAGCAGGGCTAGGTTAAATTGAATACCGATGGAGCGGTGAAACAAGGGTCTTTTATTGCCACTGTTGGCTGGTTACTTTGAGACTGCTATGGACATCGATGTGGCAGCTTCATAAAGCATATTGGCGAGTACTCGCCATTGACTGTTGAATTCTGGGGGTTGCATGCTGGGCTTAGCTTGGCATGGGACCTTGGTTATCGACATGTCATTTTAGAAGTGGACTCCCTAAAGGTAATCAACATTCTCTCTTCCTCCAAACTGTTGTTGATTGAGTCTAATTTTTTGGTGCAGGGTATTCGAGATTTACTGTGTAGAGATTGGGATGTCCAGCTTCAAAACGTCTATAGGGAAGGGAATCAGAGTGCCGACAGCCTAGCTAATCTCGTCTTACTAGCATGTCCAATACTGCATGTGCTTCAAGAAACTCTGACAGAAACTAAAATGCTTTTACAAAAAGATCTGTAAGGAGATTTATATTGCAGAGTTTTGCAATAGTTTGTAGTTACTGTTTTGTTTCTTTCCTTTGTATAAAAAAAATCCAAACTGAGAACTGTAGAGTGCAAGTGTCACCCAGTTTAAATTGGAAAGTTGATTTCAATTGATATAATGTCGTTAGTTCACTTTTTTTAATTTCATAACTTCAAAATTGAGTGCTGCATTTGTTTCAAAATAACGTAAAAAAGAAGATTTTTAACAATCAATTAAATGTTTCAGTCTTCTGAAGCTGATTAAATGATACATAATTTATATGCAATTAAATGCATTGTCAAAAAGCTAGCCACCCTTTTGAAGAATGGATATACTCTCTTTCTGCTTCAAGCAACCATCATGACTAATGGATTTTTATTATCAGACGTCCTACATGAAGCACTAGAAACTATAAAATGGTACAAAGCTAATGGGAGACACTCATAAAAGGTATGATAATAATTTAGATTTAGTTAAAATTAATTAAGAACAAAAGGAAGAGAGGGAGAAGGTTAGGTTTTCAAAGAATAATGATAAATTTAAATACATAAGTTAGCAACTAGAAAAATAGAAACAAAAACAACAAATTTCCTAAATTTTAGCTAAGGATGGCAAAAAGAGCCTAGTTCGACCCGACCCAACCCGATTTTGGCCGGACTGACCGTTTTGTCAAAAATGACTTCATTTTTGACCGATTTTCTTTAAAAAAAATATGGTGGGTCGGGTTATGGCCCGGTTAGCCAGTTGTTGGGCTTGGCCATGGATCACTGTGGCCTAGGGTCAGGCCGGGCTGAGCCAGGAGCAGTTTAAGCCGAACCCGACCTATTGACATCTCTAATTTTAACTACTAATAAAAAGCAGAAAATCAAAACAAAATTTAAAATTTGGTCAAAGAATGTACGTTGTTCACACTTTAACTTGTTGTGGGTCAATCTTGTTCTTTAGACGCTTATTTGTTTAATTTCAATAAATTTGAACTCTGAAAGTGTTAGCTATCTTCATAAATCAAAATGAATGAAGTTCGAGTATATTTAAGGTAAAATTCGATGAGTTGAAGTTAGTTTTAGAGGACATGTCTATATCTAAGAGGCACACAACCATGTCAATATATTATGGACATATGCAAGACCGTGTAAGCTTCTATTAGCATGTGCAAGATGAAAGGTGATATTTCGAGATCATACAAGCTCGTGTGGAGTTAAACATGACTGCGTAACTAGAGACGGTTGTGTCCGCTAACCGCATAACTCATTGTGACTGTGTATCTCTGCAATGTCAAGTTTTTAAACTCAAAGGTTAGAAACAATCAATACACATGGTTGCGTGATAACCATACGCTACATAAAATCTTATCATTTTAATATTTAAAGATAAGTTTGAGAGACAAAAGTTGTATGAGAAAGAAACACTTGATAATTAAAGAGTTTTAGAGTCCAAATAGCTTTCATCAATTACAGTTTTACTGAAGTTTGATAACTAAAATTAGTTAGAAGTAGTATTGGTATAAATATATCATTTTGTACTCAATTTTACAAGATGCTAGCATAAGTATTTAAAGAAAGCTTTAAAGAAAGCTAAAAGAGCTAGATTAACTATAGTTATCTTGTAAGGTGTTCTTGAGTGAGAGAGTTTGAAACTTTTTATCATTTGTCTCCTAGTATTTGATTTAGTAAATTTTGTTATCGATCTCTCTTGTGGTTCTTACCTCTACATTGGAAGGTAAATTTTGTTATCGATCCCTCTTGTGGTTCTTACCTCCACATTGGAAGGTAAATTTTGTTATCGATCTCTCTTGTGGTTCTTACCTCTACATTGGAAGGTTTTTCATGTTAAAATCATGTTATTATTATCTTTTTATCATCTTTATTATTTTTTTATTAGTTGAATGAACTTAAACATCTTATAAGCCTTATTGCTCGAAGCCTCCAACAAATAGAATCAAAGCCTTTAAGTATGGAGAATAACAATAGCTTTATGATAAAGTTAACTTTGACTAACTACTCGATATGTAGACTTATGATGGAAGATCTCTTGTCTTACAAGGATCTCTATGATCTAATCAATATGGAAGACAGAAATATAAAAGATGAAGTCCTAACTAGGCCGAAGAATATAACAAACAAAGAGTGGAAGAAGATGAAGAGGAAGACCTTGGGAACTATTAGACAATGGATTGATGTCAGTATATTCAACCACATACCTTAAGAGATGGATCCTTTCGAGCTATGAAAGAAGTTAGACGCTCTCTATGAGAGGAAGACTACTCGTAACAAGACCTCCTTAATTAAAAGGTATGTAAGCCTAAAGTTGAAGGTTATGAAATCAGTGTCAAAGCATCTTAACTATTTTCAAGACATCATTAACAAGTTGACTGTGATGAAGATCATCATTGATGATGAATTACAAGCTTTGTTCTTGTTGAGTTCTTTGCTAGATAGTTGGAAAATTTTGATTATGACTATCAGTAATTTTGCTTTTAATGGTGTGCCTTTTTTTGTTGTAATAAAAAAGAGCATGTTCTATAAAGAGATTAAGAGGAAGGAGATCAATGTTAATATCATGTAAGCACTTGTGGTTGAGAGCAGAGTAGAAAGTAAGAGTAGAGGTCCCAAAGAGTAAGGCAAGTTGAAGAATAGAAGTTCAACTATAAGTGGAAGGAGATTATCATGTGTCAAGTGGAAGGAGACTATAATGTGTCATTACTATACCAAACCTGTTCAAGTAAAGAAGTTTTGCTATAAGTGGAAGAGAGACTAGAGGAAGCAAGATAACCATAATAATGGAGACGAAAACAACACTGTTGTAATAACATTAAGCACAGATTATGAAATGTCATTAATTTGTGCGACCAATGAGTATCTTTATATTAGTCACTTAGATTCTGAATGACTTATCGATATAGGGACATCTTATCATTTCATTTCAAAGAGGGAGTATTTCACTAACTATAGGAGTGGTAATTTTGGAAGTGTGAAGATGACCAATCAAAGCTCTGCCAACATCGTTGGAATAGGTGATATTTGAGTTTAGATCAATGTTAGGTGTATGTTGATCATGAGAAGTGTTCGATACATTCCAAATTTACGTCTTAATCTGTTGTCTATGAATGAGCTTGACCAAGAAGGATACTAGCACATTTTTGGAGATGACTAGTGGAAATTGTCTAAAGGAGCATTGACGATTGTTGCACTTTATATAAGACACCCTTAAAAGTATGTGATGGAGAATTATATATACTTCAAGAAAATACATCTTCAAATTTATGGCATTAGAGGTTGGAACACATTAATAAGAGAAGATTAAGTCGCCAGTTAAAAAAATCACTTATCCTTGTGAAGACTACGATTTCTCTCAACCCCTATGATTATTACGTGGCTGGAAAGCAACACTGAGTGTCTTTCCATAAGAGGTCTACTAGAACAAAGGAAAAGATGGAGTTGGTGCACTTTGACGTGTTTAGTCCCATAAAGGTGGAATCATGGGAGTTAATAAGTACTTTGTCACATTCATTGATGATGATATATACAAGACTTTAGTCTTTATGCCGAAAACATAAAGCTAAATGTATAAGACCTTTGGAAAATTTCATGCCATAGTAGAAAGGGAGGCAGCGAGAAAGTTAAAGTGTCTCTAAATTGACAATGAAAGAGAGTACATCTCTAACAAATTTGAAGAATACTATGCGAGATATGGCATAATACATGAGAAGACGAAACTTGGTGCCCTGTAGCATAATGGTGTTGTTAAGAAGATGAATAAACCTATTATGGAAAAGGTTCGATGTATAGTCCAAATGTCGAAACTAGCAAAGTCTTTTTGGAGTGAGGCAGTTCGAACTGTTATATATGTGACCAATAAAACTGCTCTCTTCCTTTTAGAGCTTAACATTCCTGAGAGAGTGTGGAAAGGGAAGGATCCAACCTGTTCGCATTTGAGGGTGTTCAAATGCAAGGCTTTCAAGCATGTGATAAAGAAGTAAAGATTGAAAATAGATTCAAAAACTACTCTTTTCGCATTTGTTGGATATAGTAGTGAAGAGTTTGGCTGCAGGCTCTATGACCTGAAAAAGCAGAAAATTGTCTAAAGTAGGGACATAGTCTTTTATGAGCATAAGTGATAAGTGTAAATTGCATCGAGTTTTAGGGCATAGTTTGATATGTGTTTACCCATTAATTCGATCATTTAGTATGTGCTTAGGTTAGAATGGCGTTAGTTTGTTAATTATTTATGTTTTAAGTGTTTTATGTGTTAGTATAAGCTTTTGAGCTTAAATATTATATTTTTGAGGTACCTTGATATGTGTGATAGTGTTTTAAGGTCAATATCAAAGAACGGAGGAGTTTCGGAAGACATTCAGGTTGAAACAATAGCCGTGACAAAATGCTTAGATATGGGCCATAATCGTGGCCTGTGTCAGGCAAACACATAGTCGCTTACAAACTTCACATTTCGAGGGACTTTTTGGACCTTTCAGAACCTAAAAAGACCCTAGGGTTATCCAAAATATAAAATACTATTTAAAGAACATTAAGAGGAGCACAAAGGAGCTTTTTGTATCAGCCACACTTGAAACCCTAAAGAGAGAATACAGAGGGAGAGAAAGAAGAAGAATGAAGAGGAAGATGAAACTGAATTGACGTGTTTCCCAGATCAGGAGGTTTCTCGACGTCACTGCCTTCCATCATCTATTCTAAGTCATTATTTCCTTTTCGTTTCGATTTTATTTATGTATAGAATTGAGATGGATAGTATGATGATAGGATTTGGAATATTGGTGATATTCTAAACTCTCCTTTGGGATTTTATTTTGATTTAATGATTATTTAGTCGATTGTGTTTATTAAATGAATGTCGTGATTTGATTATGTTCTTGCGTAATCTGATAATAAATAGAGAGGGTGAACTATATGAGAAACCATTAAATCAGATTAATGAGAGTTAGGAGATTTAATAGAAACCGTGTCAAATCATGTTTATTAGAGTACTTCAGATCTAATTAGGGTTTTTAATAATTTGTGAATTAAGAGATTGCAACTTCCATAATCTGATTAGGGTTTATATTTTAGCGTTTAATGGTTATAACTCAAAAGAGAGTAATCAGCCCTAGGATAGTCTAGAACCGACACTCCATTGACACATAATTAGCTAGGTTAGCATTAATGATAAGTAAAATACATTTTCTTATAAATTGGTAAATTCCTTAAGTTAATTTCTATTGTGATTGCATATTGCTCACTTGTTAATACTTTTTTGTTTAATTTCTGATTTGATTGGTTGAACCCAATTCTCATAATTAATTTCTATTGCATCTTTTATTTTTCAATTTTATAATTTTTCTGGCCTTAGATTTTAAGATTAGATTACTCTCCTTCCTCATGGGATCGCCACTTTTAATACTACACCATGAATCATGTACATACAAAATATTGAGGGTTTATAAGATTTAAAATTACCCCAATTAATAAAAAATTTCTAAAGAGAGAGAATAACACTACAAGATTAAGAGATGCCCAAATATATTCTTTGGCCTTAATTTCCCCTTTGAACGTAAAAGAAGAAGGTCAGTCCTTATAGATCTCAACGAGTTAAGTATTCTACCTACTTTTGTGCTTCTAAAACCCTTCATAATTTGTTTAGTTACTTAAATTTCCTTTAATAGAAAAAATTAGGGTTCTGGAACATACACAATTAGTTACACGAGCGTATGGCTAACTATGTATGTAAAATTTTCCTCCAATTCGTGTTTTTACACGGTCTTGTGAGCTATATAGCCATTTACATGGACATATAGCTTATTTACATGGCCATATAAGCATATACATGGTCGTGTAGGTTGCAACAGGTAATGAAACAATCCTACACATTTCCAGAGAGTTACATGGTCTTATGCATGATTATGTAGGTTGCAAGAATGTCATTTATTTCATTTTTTTTGTCCTATCTTTACCCTAATTCATCTCCTTCTTATTCTACGAAGGCAAATAAGTTTGAACATCAAAAGGATGGCTCCAAGGATATGGTTTTAGCTCATTTTAGTTCTTGTGCTTCCAAATTGTACTTAAAATAAAATAATGACCAAAACAAGTATTTTAAGCACATCATAACATTAATCACTAAGCATTAGGGGTAAATATATAATGAAAACACTCATCAAGGCTCCAAGAGACATAATAAAAAATGATGCTCTCAATGAAAAAGAATTTACCATTGTCATCCTTAAAAGAAGAATCAAAAAAAGAGGAAGAAACATTAACCAATGAAAGAAATGAAGAAGACATTAGCTTAATTACTAAAAAATTCAAGAAGTTTTTGAAGAAAAAATTCTCTAAAAGAAAAGACTTCAAGGAAGATAAAAGATATTTTAAACATAAATCCTCTAATATTATTTTCTTTGAATGATGAAAACCCGACTATATAAAGTCACAATATTCTCTACTAAAAGATAATGAGAAGTACGAAAGAAACTATAAGAATGAGAAGAAGGACAAAAAATGCACTTATTGCATCAGCTTAGGACGATACAAATGAATCTAACAATGAACATTTGGAAGAAGAGATAACTTATATGTAATTTACTATTATGGATGATGATGAAGTAACATCTAACCCTAATTTGGGTGAAAATGATCATGATCTTAATTTGACATATAATGAACTAGTTGAGAGCCTTAAAATTATAAGCATAAAAAATAAAAAACTTCCTTCTAAACTTAAAGAAGTATAAAAACAGTTGGATGTATGCATGAATGAGAAAGAAAACATAAAAATAAATTGCATAGCATTAAAGCATCCAAAAATATGATTATTAAAGACAATCATGACTTAAATGCCTAAGGCATGAGATTGAAAAATTAAAAAAGGAGGTAGATTCCCTCAAGGACTCATTGTCTAAGTTTACTAAAGGGAGTAAAAACTAGAACATATGCTAAGAGCTTAAAAGAATTCCAATGATAGGCATGTAATAGGATATAACTATGGAACTGAAGGCAATGTTAAAATCACATCTGTTAAGGAAAAGTATATGCATAATAAAGAACCATTGCCTAATGTGATAAATGAGTAAGGAGAATCCATATCGGAGCATATGCATGTATATTCAACATCCACTAGGACTAATCCTAAAAGCAGGCATTATGCTTTCATATATGGCTCATAACTTAGGCATAGAGTTTAATGTTATCAAGGGAAGAATAGGCATAACTTCTATGATAACATGCAAACCACTCATATCCTTTTAGGACTCAAAGAAGTATACATCAAACTTTCATTCATAGTAGATATCATATCTATAATCATGGAAGCTCATTTCACTTCCTTGGAAAACCATTCAACACCTTTAATGTCCAAATGAAGTTTCATCATTATTCAAACACATATAGTAATGTATTTATGCATAATCATAACTCATATAATGTGGTATATCATTTTTGTGGTAAGTTTTGACATGTTGGTAGATTTTGTCTTCTCAAACAAATAATGAAAAGAAAACCATTGAAAGTATGGATTGAAAAGAAGAAGGAGCTTAACAATCAAGGAACCAAGCTTATTTTGATACCTAAAAGACATCGATTATCTTATTTTATAGGTTTCTTAAAGAGGAAATGGTATGTAATAGAGAAGATATTCATTGAATTAATTATTACTTTGAAGAGCTTACTTTTTTCATCTTAATAAATCTAACCTTTTTATATCTAAGAATGTCTTCAAAATGTTTATGTAGAATATAGATAAATTTGTCCTTAAAGAGAGCAAGAATGGTCAAGTGCTTTTCAAAAGAAATAATAGTTGAACTAAGTAAGGATGATAAGACAGATGGGATGCCTCCAATAGACTGTAAACTCAAAAAGAATCTTGATTTAAATCATTCATAAGTGATGTTCAACAAGAGGTAACTATTAATTCATACTTTAGAAATTTGTCATATAATGCTCCTATTCATCAATTTGAGAATAAATCCTTAATGTTGATTGTTTGGCTTGAATTTTGAATAAGTTTTTTTAATAATTGTCTTTATAATATGAACCTTAGTTCGTAAACTTAGAGATTATGTATAAAAAGAGATTATTAAACTAAAATTTGTAATAATTTAAAAATAATTCCTCTAAACTATTAAATAAAGATATATTTTTCATAATTAGAAGAGAATTAGTTGTTTTTTATGGAAATTTTATATGAAAAGTATTATCTTATATGTTTTAATTCATTCTTGATATTTAGTTAATTGAATATTTGCTTTAAAACCATTGGTTGACTAATATCCTAATATGGTCAACTATTGTACCCAAAAATCTTGTTTTTTGTCTTTCTACTGAGTTTGTTAACTATCTACTTGTTTGCTTAGTCGCCTATATAGACTCATTGGTTAACCAATGCCCTCATGTGGTTGACCAACATCTCTATATCTAATATTCTCTTCTTTTTAGTGAATTTGTAAGGAGTTTGGTCGCTCCTTTGGTCAATCACCTATGCATATTAGTCAATCAATATCTTTTAATGATTGACCAATATCCCTTCGTCTAATAAACGTTTCTTTCTAATAAGTTTGTAAATAAAACGGCTTAATATACTAGCTAACCATATCGGTCATTATTTAACCAATATGGCTCTATGGTTGACCAATTAGCAAGTCCAAGACAAAATTTCAGCCACTTTCTTGTCTATTCAAAATCACTTTAAGAAAATTCTGATTGACCAGTATAAGCCTTATGGTCGACTAGTGTCTATGATCTAAAGGCTATCTCCTCCTCTTTTCTTCTATTTTCATATTTTATTATTATATTTTCAAAGATACTAAAACAATCCTCTCTTTCTTTGAAAAACTTCATCCCCTATTTCATAAAAACCTTGTTAGATTGCAACAAATTAAAATTTTTCGTTCTTACTTCAATTTTAAGGATTTTCAAATTTTTTCTTTATTAATAGTTATCTTTTAAATTGATGCTTTCATAGTCAATTGTAAAAAGAGTCAAGGTTGTTTCTATTTCAATTATATTGATACATCTTTAATTTTATTAAGTTTTGGTATTTTTGATGTTTTTCATTTTTTATTTTTAAAAATTTTGGTTTTTTAAATTATACATTTTAATTAAAATTTGGGTCTTTTTTGAAAAGGAAGTGAATAAATTTAATATATTAAGAAAAATTAAGAGTTCAAATACATCTTTTTATAAGAGTTCATTTATGGACAAAGTACTATACTGATCAAGAACTAAACTGGACAAAACAAATTATAAGTGCAAACCAATAATCTCATTGGCTCTAATAAGGGAAGGCTTTCGACATACTACTTTCTATAAGTCGAAGGTTAAGTCTCTGGCTAGTGCATGTAATATAAATTTACATATTAACTTCCATGTACTTTTTTCAATAGTGTTTGTATGATCACCAAATATCTTACCTTTCCTTTCCCTCTAGAGTAAGCAAACCAAAGTAATAAAGCCCATTTTGAATAGCTTTAAATCAATGCATCAACTAAATTGACTTTTGGAAATTCATTCAAATATTTATGTCCAATTTACAATAGAGATTATGTAAAATATAGTTACTAAGTAGATGAGACCATAATAGGGTTGAATATTCACACCTAAAATATAAGTGATCTAGGTTCTTTTGTGAGTTTGTATAGAGTGCACATTTGGAATCTACAATTGGAATCACATAAGTATCCTACACAAGTTTGGTCCAAACTTTAAGGGAAGTTTGTACATAAGTTTGCAATTATGCTTGTATTTATTACAATTCCAACCCCTAACTTTGTCAAAACTTGCCCTTGTTATTTTAATTGAATTTTTAAATACAATACTAAAATTAAGGAATTTTCAAAGTTAAACACGATTAAGGATGTTTCTTTCAAAAATTGAGCAATTACTTTGACTCTTTAAATATTCAATAAACTTCTTTCTCAAATAAGCTTACCAATCTCAATCAAATTTGTTTTGATCTTTTAACTAAGTTAGCTAAATGCATGAAACTTTACATTATGCATTTATGGATAAGCGATTTATTTTTTATGAATCCAAAAAAGTGGGAAAATAATAGTGATATTAGATTTAACGGTAGTGGTAAAATTCAAGGGTACTGTTTTGTTGTTTTTATATTTCTTTCACATTATGTGATATGCTAAAGTAAATTTATATTATCTACATAGATGAATATTTCCTTGATAATGTATATCTCTTTTGTTCTTAATATTTAATTTTTTCATGTATGAAATAAGAGGGAGCATATTATTATATTGACAATTTTTTAGTGTTTAATTTTCATGCCGCTCTGTAATATTACAAATATTTTGTCATCATCATAATGGGGAGATTGTTGAATGATGTGTGCTTAATTGTTTGTACATTCATGTAACATCCCGGTCCCACATAACGGGTCGGACCAGGGAACCGGGTCTGTGAGGAGACCAATGAGAGAAGTAATGATAGACATGCCTCATGCTCATGCATTTGTGACAATGTGAATTATTGTGTATGAAAATAATGGTACATGCATTCATGACTAATTCCCGGTATTAGTGTAAATAAACAGTGATTTTCCAAGAATAGGCTCCGTTAGTGAAAAAGTGAATTGGAGAGAGTTTTAGTGGTTTTCCCAATTTAAGGGAATTATAGGAATTTTTCGGGAATTTTCTGGAGCTGTTTCCGGACCCGGAAAATTTCTAAGCGACTGA